>CALNHX010000266.1:0-395675 GCA_940337035.1 Agriotes lineatus
CGATTTTTTCAAAAACGGCTCTAACGATTTTTTTCAAACTTCACATTTTTATTACATTTTGAATGTGAGATAGGTGATTTTCCGGTTGAATACTTCTAAAGTGGGTTTCTTTTGTTTTTTTTCTATTTTTTTTTTAACTCCTTTTTTAAATAGAACACCCGGTATATTATTACATTTTTGAATTTAGATTAAAATTCTAGAGAAAATTTGTCTCTTCAACTAACGCTCTATTTTGTACGGTTTTTGCAGAATTTGTAAATTTTGAAAAATTTTTGACAAATGCTTAAAAATTAAAAATCAAATTTTTGGCTAATTATAAGATCACTGTAAAAGGAAGTTGTCTGCGTGTATCACACCAGATTTTTTTTCCTATATTCTGTAATAAAATAAATTCACGGTGTAACCGACGTGAGAGATAGTAAATAAAAAATGAACGACTAAAAAGGGAAAGAGACATCCATGCAAAGGTCAACTAAGTAGGCTGATTATTCAACTTTATTACACCGTTTTGTAATCAACATCAAAAACTGAAATTTTGCCAACTTCTATTCATTTACTAAATAAATAATTTTTTGTTCTAATACATCGAAAAGCTATGAATTTGGGCACTGTTTAGCAGCTGAAAAGACCCACTTTTTTGGACTAGTAACTTTTACTTTTCAGCAGCTAACTGTTTTCATTGGTCGAAATCAGAATACACATTGAAATTTTGTAATATGATCATGATCTCCTTGACTTTTCCCGGCCTCATCGGTTAAGAATGAGAAAAAAACGTTTATTTGAAATCGGCAGTAAAGTACGCCGAAATCGTCGTTAAAATACGACAAATCGGCAGTGAAGTAATCCATTGTTTTACGACTTTTTTGTAGGTGGCGAGGCGACAGATAAACGTCAATCGACCGAACATAACCTACAAAATTTGGTTAAAATGTTGTAATTTCACGATTCCTCGATTTCAAATAAAACATAGTGTACACCTCAGCACTGAAGTTCCTTTTTATCCCTCATTTGGTTTATTTGCCTTGCCCTACGGGCCTCGGCAACTAAATCCACATTCGTGATAAAAAGTTATACTTCAGTGCCTTGGTATACACACTACTATTTCCTACGACTGCTTCTAAAATCAAGCTTTCCGCCTTGTTGACGTACGTCAAAAATTGATTGTTTTGAATCAGTTCATCGCGGCAACCGTCATAAGTAAGTATATAATCGTGAATCGTAATACATAGCAACATACATAAATTTTATATAAGCATTGATGATTATATACCTAAGTCGGCTAGTGGTCGGCTATTTGAAAACGTCAAAGTTGACAACTGTCACTGTCAATTCGATCTAAACCTTTTTTCGCGATTTAAAGTTACTTGTGCTTTATTTTGTGTATTGTCGGTGTTTAAGTGTCAAGAAAAATAAGAAACGGGCGATAAAATATCCAATTAGATGTAAAAATTTGCACGCCGCTGGAAATTTTAAAAATGGCAAAAAACACCCGTTAAACCTATTTCCGAAAATTTTACAGTCGTAGGAAAAATTTTGTATGCAACACGAGCGAAAAATGCATTAGGCGTTCGTTCGAGTTTTTTCGGACTCACGCCTAATGCATCATTTTTCGCTCTAGGTACATAAATAACTATTCCAAAGCAGTAGAACAAAAAATTATGTCTGTAACTCGTACGCGTATACTTACAGTCGCGGCCAAAAAAAAAACAGAACACTTTTTTTACCTAATTCTCAAACTGCGAAAAAAATAGCTGACACTGACAATTCTAATTAATAAATGTCATCAAAAGTCATTATTCAATTCAGAAAAATGCCGGCACATATTGGAAATACGCCTTTTAGACGAAATTAGTAAAAATTTCAAATAAATGTGCAAGTAAAATAAAAGGAGCGCTCTCTTATATTGCAATATGTTTCTTAGCTAAAAGTCAACATAATCGATTTCAACAAGGGTTTAGATAACCCAAAATTATAATATGTAATAATAATGCTGTCTTTGTTTATAAAAAGTCAGTTTTGAAATTACAACTTTTATTAAAACCATTACTTTCTAAAAATCAATAAAAATGAAAAACGGGGTGGACCACCACACGATCTTCTATTATTGCTTGTAAAAATTTTATTTTGCAATTTTTTCAATACTACTTCCTAAAACCTTTTTTGACAAAACTTCTAGACAATTACGTAATATATAACACCTTTTTAATAGCTATTTATATAACAAGTACATAATGTAGGGCTTTATTTGACGAGTCATAAAGTCTTATTATGTACGAGTTGTATACAAAGCTTTATGTTCACTTCTAAAATCTAAAAAAGTCGGTTTATAGATTTGACGTCTATTCTGTGACAGAAATAACTTGACATTAGAGTGCCTTTATAAATATTGAAAAGCATCTATTTTGACATTGACAGCTGACGTAATAGTTATTTATAGTTAAGCGTGTTATATTACAAATAATCCACGAGGGAAAAGAGGAGCCCTTGAGGCCGCCAGGCCAAAAGGGGTCATTTCTCGGGTGAATTATTACAAATATACACAATTTCACTCAACTCACTGAATATATAAAAAACAACTTTTTTCCAGCCGTGAAAAGTCATAGTGACAAATTGGAAAGTACCGAGAGGTCAAATACATTTATATAATTAGAGTCGCGACGTTAATGATTCAAGAGTGAATAATAATAACTTGATCTTTGTGTATAATGCAAACTTTTATTTAATTATTATAATTACATTAATCTACAAATATCTAAAAAACATACATTTTGTATTGACAGCCATCAAAAATTCATAGTAACAATTTGGAAAGTGATTCGTGTTATACGTTTGGCAGTATTGAGGTGTATTGTCAGTATATGTCAAATTCGAGGTTAGTAGTGAATTATCTGACTTTTATTTCACTAGTGGGTTATGGTTTAACTCAGTAGTGGGTTATGGACCTAGAGGTCTAAAATCGATCTAGTAATAGCCTTATAACTAAACTGTGTTCGATAGTACTAGTAAAATAAAGTAACGTACTTTTATAGTGCTAGGAAGACAATATAAAGTTTATTTTACTAGTACTATAAAGAGCTACTTTATTACAGCGAAACTATGCCATAAACAGTACCTTATAATACTTGTACATAAAACATTTGATTCTCATTACTTTGTGGCCGTTTTTTACAAAAATTTGGTTTTGCGATTTTTTCAAAAGCTATCCTTTTTCCCAAAAGACCTTTTAAACAAAAGCTGTAAATAATTACTATATAATATACCAAAAAATTGTATTTTCATACCAGTTATAAAAAATTTTAAAACATTTTGTAATAATATAATTTTTCCCGCTGCTGATCATGTAAGTCAGTGATACAGCCTTAGTAACAAAACGTGTAAGTCGGTGATTATATTTGTTTGCTGCTTTTTCTTGACAACTGAACTTAATATTATTATGAAGTTCCTAGGATAATAAAATTAGCAAAGCAAGATGCAGATTTAGACGTTTTGTTTATAAATTGCAAGTGTTTATGTGACATGTGACACCTCCAGGTAACACGACTCACGAAAACTAATTCTGGTGACAGGTGACAAACCAAACGATTTTTTCAAAAATCTAGGAAAATTTCGATAAGTAGCGGGGAAAATATAATGAGATAACCCGGAATGTATCGCCTATTAACATTTTCGGCAGGCAACAAGCCGCGACTTCGTCTTGGCTTGTACTTGCCTACCTCAAATGTTAATCGGTCCTTACATTCCTTGTGACTTAAATAGCTATTGCGTTTTCTTAAAAAAAAAATTAAACCAAAAGTGATAGATATTTGTATAATATAGAATCTTGTTTTAAGAAATTTTGTTTTAATCCAACAATTATAAAAATGTTGAGCACATTTTTGTGATATTTGCTCTTTTTAAAAACTATACCCTTCACAAAAATTTGTAGGTTTTTATCCAACAATTATTAATATTTTGAGGATATTTATGTGGGCATTTAATTGTGCGAATTTTTGAAAAGCTATATTTTTCACAAAAAAACTTTTTGAACAAAAACACTAGTTAATTATATAATATATGATGTTATTCTGAAAAATATTGTTATACACAATTATAGAAATTTACTGGAGACGGAAAAATGCATGTACCACTTTTGTTAGGCAAATATGCTTTCAAGCCGATCTATTACACCCTCTGTGCTGTAGCGAGGATACAGACAGATTCACAGACAGACATCACCTCGAACACCACTTTTTATGAATCAGAAGGGATGGAAACAGATATTTCCGCAAAAAATTTTGAGTTCGAAAATGTTTGATTACTATAAAAAAGTAAATTATTTTTATTTACACCGTATAAATGTTTTATGTGTGTGAATACGTTTTCAAGCCCATTGTGTATATTTATTATATATATTAATGCTTTGTGAAGCCCAACAGTGTTGTGACATGTCGGGCTTAATAACGAGCGTTGAAATATTTTTATATACTGTATATAAAATATGCCAAAAGCGCCCCCTACACTCGATATTGCAGAACTACTCCATGTATATCGACCATATTACCGGTCATTACTAAGCCCACTGCAAAAATTTGTGTACTGCTTCTCTAAAGCATTTCTAACCAATTGGTGATGATATACACTTGGGTACGTTGTTGAGCCAATCGCGGGCTCATCAGCGTTGAAAATGGCTTTGCAACGTACTATTCATATATTCAGCGGGCCTAACTATGACCGTTTATAAGTATATATATATATATATATATATATTAATATTTATTGCTGCATGTCGCATACTGTGTGTTTTTTGTTGCTATTAGAAATATACATGTATTCATATCGCCTATCATAACTTGCATCTACTTTTGCATACTGCCTGCTGTGATTTTGCTCGTTGCGCACTATAGTACCCATATAGTATTTAAAATAAAGCTGTGATCTATTCATTCGTTGTTGGTTTGTTTATTTTTTTTGATCTGCTGGAAATTGTCTTTACCTTGTGTACGGTCCGGCATAAGGATTGGATCTCCTATTTTTTTTTTCAGCATAGCTGGAACCCTGCGACCTTCGCGGCGAGCTAGCCCAACTAGGCCGATAATTACCAGCCGGCAAAATAACCAATACAACTTTCGCCAAAAGGTAAGGCCGACCCTCTATCTTCCCTGACAAATAATATTCTCAAACTACCTAGTGTTTTTCTGAATTTTGTTAAATATTTTTTTGATATAACCGTGTAACTTATACAATTTTTGCACAATCTTATTAATTTTTATGAAATTACAATTATAACAATTACTTTTAACAACTGTTCTAATGTACTTTTAATTTTTCAGTTAATAAATAAATTCTTTATATTTGGTGTTATTATTATTGTTTATTTTTTGTATTATTTATTGTACACTTACGCTGTATTTTACAAATTACATTGTACTATTTGGGCTTCGCCTGTTATGTACTCTTAAATACATTAAACAATATTCTTTGAACTAAGAAATGTGGAGCTGAGTCCCCAATTCAGAAAAAGGGATCGACGCGCAGGTAGACGGTGCCGAGTTCGTGTACGCCCCGCGCAACGATTTAACATCGGTGCCGACTTCATGTCCTCGGTGCCGAATTCGTATCAAAATATATTGCGCAAACCTAGTGAAAATCCCACAATGTCATATCGTGCGATCGGAAAATGTCTACAAATTGCGAAATCTACCGTGGCAAATGTTTTGAATACTTTTTCTGAACGCTTAACAATAGATAGAAAGCCAGGTTCCGCTAGGAAACCGGGTGGAATAAGTAAAAAAACGGAAAGGAAGGTGATGTAAGCTTTCAAACGAAATCCGAACTTGTCTGTAAGGGATGTGGCCAAAATTGTGATGCATTTGGCGATTTAAAAAATCACTGCAAAAAATTCTTTTTAAACAAATTACTGTACTAACTTTAAACACAATTGTAGATTCAGACGTAATCGGGAAGATCTCAAAGGTTGCCGCCCAAAACCCAACACCCCGACGAAAGCCAAGAAATATAACCTACACATCAAGGGGCACCGCAATCGAACGGGAGCTGTAGAGGCGGTTAGAAAGAACCGATGCACTATTAAGGCAGGACAAAGAACTGCACGCTCTACGTCTTCAGGAGCAACATCTGAAACTAGCCATTGCACGGGAGCAATTAAAACAAGAAAAATTAAAAACAGAAATGTTACAAAAACAATTTGAAAATAAATAAATGTACATTTCTAAATATTGTGTTTTATTGACGAAAAAAGGTTAAGTTAATTATATTTTCATTTTTAAAATTTTAAAAATACATTGTTATGAAATTAACAATTTTGATATTATTCATATGCAAAATACCGCTGAATAAAAGCTGCGCGAATTACATTGCCTCGCACCTGAATGGGCGCAGGTGGGTTCTCAACTATGTTATTTGGCAGGTGCTGCTCGTCGACCAAATTTTCTTGTTTGATCGCAATATTATGGAGAACTGCTGTCGCAGCAATTATTCTTGTAGTAGTTCGCAAATTATATTGCGAGGCATGCACCAAGCAGCGGAACCTGCTTTTCCAAATGCCAAAGGTACGTTCCACAACATTGCGTGTTCTTATATGAGCACTGTTGTACCGATGTTCAGCTCTAGTTGCCGGATTTAGTAGAGGTGTGTAAACGTGTCTGGTTTGTGCATATGCACTATCGCTCAACACAATACCAAGTAAATCGCCACGTTCTAATTTCATACGTACTGAGCTGCTATTAAATATCAGGTTAGAATTAAACTCACTTCAAAAAAGACTAAAATCGCTTTAAAAAGTAATGAATAAACATTAAAAAAATATTTCAAACTTTCATTAAAGGTGATGCACAAAAAATATATGCCACATTTGACAGACAAAATGCACTTTGAGAAAATAACATTAACTCCATATCAAATCTGCTACAACATGAAAATAATAGCCATAACTTATTGTAATAATTTTCGACTTTAAAGAAACTTAATTTGCTTTCAAATATTGTATCACGCTCATTAAATACGGTTTGCACAATAACACGATACATAGCACTTTGAACCGTAAGTATGTGCAATGAGTAATACAGTCGAACGTGAGCGAAATACGACGTATCGACGATGTTTGCAGTTCGGGCTTTGGCATGCACGTGTTTATTTTTACAGGGCCTCCGCTACCATATGTGCAAAGTGGTCCGCCCTTGATAGACATCAGTTTTAGCTTTCCTAGTAATAAAGATAAGAGAAAGTTTTCGTGCAAATACTTTGTAAGAAGTCTAGCAAATGGAGAAAAAGTCGAAAGGACTTGGCTTCTTTACTCTATTTCTAAAGATTCTGTATTTTGTTTTTGTTGTAAGTTGTTTTGTAAAACTCCTAACACTTTTTGTAATACAATGCTTGGCATTTCAAGGTTCTTCTAAACTACTTTTCGAACATGATAAATGGAAATTTTCTAAAAGCTGTTGAGATGATTGCCTCTTTTGATTCAGTGATGAGACAGCACGTTAGCCGAGTGTGTAACTCCCAAAAAATCTGTTAAAATGACTCATTATTTAGGCGTGCAAATACAGAATGAAATAATTGAATTATTGTCGTCTAAAGTAAGAAATAATATTTTAGAAATGGTTCGTAGTTCAAAATATTTTTCAATAATATTAGATTGTACACCAGACACTAGTCATACTGAGCAAATTAGTCTTGTTCTGAGGTATGTTGTCCTTAACACCACTTCAAAAAAGGTTGAAGTTAAGGAAAGTTTTATTGCGTTTAATCCAATACTGGACTCTACAGGGGAAGGGATATATACATTTGTGACAGAAATTTTGAATAAATTAAATTTAGATATAAAAAATATTAGGGGACAAGGTTATGATAATGGGGCAAACATGAAGGGAAAGCATGTTGGGCTTCAAAAACGGATTCTTGATGCTAATCCGAGAGCCCTTTTTGTACCTTGTGCGGCTCATACTTTGAACTTAACAGTAAATGACGCTTCTAAGGTGTCAGATGCTACAATAAACTTTTTTAATCTTGTGCAAGAGTTATATAATTTTTTTTTCGTCATCCACAAAAAGGTGGGATGTTATGAGAGAAAATGTCCACGGGTTAAGTTTAAAGCCTCTAAGTGAGACAAGATGGTCCAGCAGAATTGATGCAATAAAGCCCCTTAAACTTTATTTAATTAAGGTTTGCGAAAGTCTTCTAGAAGTAGCTGAAGATATACTAAATACTAAACTAAAGTAATTTGTAAAGGGATAATGGTCAATATCAATTCTAGTGGAATGGCTGGGGTTTTATCGCTTATTTTTTTTTTAAATTCGAGTGGCCCACCGTTTTTGCATCGTAACTCGCTTAGTTATTATGCAATCTAATTTTAACAGTACTCATTTTAAAGGTCTCTTCAATTACTACAAAAAATGTTCTATAAGTTTTTCCCGAAAAATGCATCAGTGTTTCGTTAATTAACGTTGATTACTTCGAACCAAGTTGTTGCAAAAAAAAATCTTCTTCAACGAGCCATAACTTCTTTTATTTTGGACCTAGAGCATTCATAAAAAAACTGATATCTTTGCTGTTTTCTAAGCTTCATTTTTGGTTATTACAACTTAATTGATAGAACGCGAAGTTTTCGACTTATTCTCGAAAAACTGTCCAAGTTTTCAATAGCGAATAGCTCGAAAAATATCGATATATCGAAAAAAACTTTTTTTTTTTTAATTTGTCGCTCTATCCATTTCCGGAGTTATTTTGAGTGAACATATTTCCACCCCCGAAAAGAGGTGGCATCCACTCTCAGGGTAAAAGCACACCTCGGCGCTATGTCACTTTTGCTCCTTGAGCCATCCCCTAACCACTCGCCAAATTTCACGTCAATCGATCATGGTTGAAAGAATTCGGAGCGGAAAACCTTCAACGACTGGACTAATTACGTCATAGACAATTTAACCTTTCTGTTGAAATTTGTTCTTTTCAATGCTAGTAAAATTAAGAGCATTTAGCTGTCAACATTTATCATACTTGTTATGAGTAGTAAAAGCTACACTTTGTACAATTTTAAAAGTTGGATTAGCTTTGTATACGGCCACACAGAAATATTTTACTAGAAAATGCTCTATCAGAATTTTATACAAATTATCCCGTAGTATAGTTTGCCATCGTCCTTAGTACGTCAGCCTCAGTGTTACTCTAATTACAACACATCAAAAGGCATTTTAGTTGTTTTTTCTGGTGCAGCTGTGATATTGGTGTCACAGTGATTTACTGGTACCATCAGATAATATTTTTTTTACGGAGAGTGGATTAGTATCTCGCATTAAACATAAAGTTGCAAAGGGGGATAGTTTATTGGCTGACAGAGGGTTTGATATAGGTGACAAATAAACTTTTAAAATTAAATATACCAGCATTCCGATGATCTACCTGTAGATTCAGTGCTAGCGGTAATAGTAACACTCGAACGTATAAAAAGTATACCACAACAGAAGTCAAAAGGAATTATAAGATTAAGCGTTACAAACAAGCTTTTGGAAAGAGATGGAAATAAAGGTTGATAACGAAAGGAAATTGTTACAAAAAGAGATCAAAATCAAGGTTCATAACAAAAGAAAATTGTTACAAAAAGAAATGGAAATAATGATATTAGAAAAAGATCTTGTAGCACCTAGTTACTGAAAAAAATCACACCTAACAACAACAAGAGTATTATAGTTTCTTGGAAGAAAATGTTTAATTGGGTTTTCATTCACCACACCCAGGGTGAAAGAATATTAGGAGTATGCTAAACAACCAAGCGCTGTGATAGAAATAACGGCCTGGAAACTGCACTCTATAGAAGACTGTCTAACGAAAAAGCCCGCCCTAATTTACAGCAAAGAGATACACTAAGTACCCCCGCAGATAATTTACTGGATTCCGAATGGAGGGCCCTACATGCAGTGTGGAAATTGCTAGGAACCCTAATTAGAATAAATGAAGATATACCCAAAACACAAATGATCAGTGATAATATCACAAGAGCATAAAAAATAATCAATTATTTTATTTCCCGACCAATGAGACGCATTCTGCGAGAAATCACGACAGCGCAGATGGAGTAATATTTTAGGGAAGTAATCGATTATTTTCGATGATCGAGTGATATTCGTTACGACTATATAATGAATGGAAAATTAATTAAACAAGAAAAAATCGTATTATTTTGTAGTAATATCAAACGTATTAAAATCCCAACAATGTTACTATAACAACGATGTTCAAAATCATGGCTCTAGATTGAATATTTTTAATTGTTGGACCCAGCGAAAAACCAAAACGGTCATACCACGTTGTCAAGCGTATAATCGCCGATCTAGACATCGTAACTATGATAAATAGAAATTTTCTATTGGCTTACTATGTAATGAATTATATAATCAACAGTAATATCCCAAGTGCATTAAAATAACCGATTAAATTTTGACTTTTTCTGTCAGAATGTTTTGCTAAGAAATATGTTAAGTAAATTTGCCGCTCAACAAGAATCCCGAGTGCCTAGCACGAGGGATTTTGGGGCGGAAAATTTACGAGAAATATTTCTTCAGAGCAAAACATTCTGACAGAAAATCGTCAAAATTTATTCAGGCTAGTTTACATGCACGCGGGATGTTCGGCGTGATTATTTCCTGAATAAATAGATAAAATTCGGTTGGTGAAGCACCTTTAATAATCATGTTAAAATTATGCACAAGCGATTAAATGTTGACACATATTTAACCGTGGTTAAATTTTGACGTTTGAATTTTTGTCATTGTTAAACTGACAGAAACCATAGTGATTACGCATTATTATGGATATGAAGGGAATAATCAGTTATAATTAGGGTTTCCAAGTCCCGGGACCAAAAGTGTTTTCGGGACTTACGAGCTAAATTTCAAGTCCCGGGACTAGTCCCGAAGATCCCGAAAATGGTCCCGAAAGGAGATTTTTTTAATGTAGAATGAAGGTAGGTTGCGAATCGGAATTCATTCTAATTGTAACGCTTTAGCAGACAAATAAGGAACACATTTAACACCCAAAAATATAAATTATTCAGCTTCTTCGCACATAATTTTAAAAGTCTACACATTTGGTTACCTTACTGTTACTACGTACACACCACTACGCGTAAAATATATTTAAATTCAACAAAAGAACTAGACAAATACATAAATAGAAGAAGATATGCAAATGTGGCTGAAACAACACACACGTTTAATTCTAACCTACAGAAAATTATACCTCTCCTGAGTCTCCTGCCTACGCAAAAGGCATATAATGCAGAATGTGCAAAAAGCATGAGTAATACGCCGGACGCCGGTGAATACCCGTCCTAATTCTCTGATATCGAGTATACGCACGCATGTTGACACGGTCCCGGGACTTCGCCTAAGCTGGCTGTGGTCCCGGGACTCGGTTTCTGTGGTAGAATCCCGGGACTGGAAACCCTAGTTTTATAATATCACAAGAGCATCGAAAATAATCGATTATTTTCCGAGTAACGAGACGTAATCTGCGAAAGGGTTACGTCGAGTTACGAGTGAAAAATAATCATTATTTTCGATTGCTCGAGTGGTATTCGTTACGATTATATAATGCATTGACCCATAATAATAAATTATTTTATTTTTAGGTTGGCACTGTTTGTGTTAGTGGCACTGTTTATGTTGGTGACACTGTAAGTCTATGTCAAATTCGACGTTATCAGGTTAGGTTTGCAATCGACAGTTATTACATCATGGCTCTAGATTATTATTATCCATTATTTTTGCTTTGTTGGACCCACAGAAACACCGAAGTGATTAAACCACGTCGTCAAGGGTATATCCGTTTATCTATACCTTGTAACTAAGTAAAATTCTCAATTACTATTGGCCAAATTTATAATGAGTTGTATAATCAATGTTAAAAGTTTAGAAATTATAAATGAGTGAACCACTCCATCACAGAATAAACACCTAATGGACTAAGACGCGACACTCTTTCACTTCAGAGTCCAATTTTCAGTACGCATGCGCCAATTTCACCATATTCTTGTGGAGTATTTTTGAAGTTGTGGTGTAAGAATTCATTTACTTTCTGCAGTTTCGTATTGTATATTTCTTCGTTTAGAGCGTATGTTATTGTATTCGATACGGTGTAATTTCTTTATTTATTGTTTGTGATTTCCTATTGGACATTCTAAGTAATTTCTGTGTACGGTAATGTACAGTATATTGGATTAAATAATGGTTTTAAAAAGTGGGCGTTGGTGTTCTGCGATTAACCGTACTAGCAATTCAAAACGTAATCAAGAATTAAGCTTTTTTAGATTTCCTAACGATGCGCAACGGTAAGTTATCAGTGTTTTTTTGTTATCCAACCTATATATTTTGTGATTTTTTAAATATTCTTAGTGCTAAAGAGTGGACAATTTCCTGCAGAAGAAAGGATTTGTTAAATAAACACTCGAATTACTTGTATAACAATTGTAGAATATGCAGCAAGCATTTTGAAGATCAAGTGTTTTTAATTAAAAAAACAGATTGAAATGTGACGCAGTTCCAACGTTGTTTGATATACCTAATCCTCTACCACAAAAAGGTTTAAAAAGAAAAACGCGTATAGCCACAAATATTTCTCCATCTCCTAATAAGGTGAAGAAGAAGAACACTGAAACGAGTGAAACAAAAGAAGTCGTATGTAAAACTAGAGTTCTTATATAATATAAGAGTTGAGACAACGCAAATGTCAGCGGACACTACTGATCCAAAAATAAATGATAACACACAAGGCCAGAGTTGTCTTTCTTAGTATGTGATACCTATGAATTTAAATATGTGAGCAAACGAAACTGAAATCAAGCTTGGATTTGAAAATTGAAACACACGTCGATTATTAATTCACATTATGTTGATTTTCTAGAATGAAATACACATACATAACCTAAACCATTGCATAACTGTCACAGCACAATGGGTGCATTCAGACGACACAACAGTTGTACAACTGTTGAGTGAAATTTCCTTGAATGCGACCGCACACTTAGCCGCTCCGTCGTAGCGGTCGCCATTTTAAGTGGCGCATTTTAAAACCGCTCAGTAAGATGGACATGTTTACCGCGCAATATGAATACAATGGCGTATTTTACAGCGTTGATGAAAATCGTGGTATACATGAACGACTACAAACAGGTAAGAACAATTCAACCATTTGAAACAATTTATGACGAATGTCGTGAGGTTAATTTTTACAGATCCGAATTTTGCAGCAGTATATTTCTAAGAAAATGCAGCTGCAACTGAAATTGTAGGACTTGCAGAAACACAAGGTATAATATATATAAATAAATAATAACATCAAATGCATATAACTATATATTATAACCGAATTAGAGGCTCATGTAGTGCTAATAAGTACCTAACCTTAATTTTTCAATAACGGACATTGAAAGTGGTGAAGATATATGGTTAATGTAAGATGTAGCTCGAACCTACCTATTTATCACTTAGGATTTCTCTTAGTGGTATTATCAATAAAACACTCATATTAATTTTGTTGCGTTTTGTTACAGAATCGAAGTTCGTATGGACACAACAATCGACAGCTTTGTTGATCAATTCATACAGCGACCGAAATCTACAATTTAGGGATCCCAAACAAAAAAAGAAGACATTGTGGGGTGAAATAGTTCAAATATTTAAGGAACATGGCTACAGAGGGTTGACAGAGGATACAATCGACAGAAAATTCAGGAATGTGAAGAAAACTTTTAAAACAATTAAAGACAATAACAAAAAAACAATACCTGGTCGGGGTCGAATTACTTGGGAGTATTTTGAAGAATTTCAAGAGTTATTTCAAAATGACCGCACCATAAACTTCGGCCCTACCATTTCTTCGATGCAGCCGGCTACACTTTCTTCTCCTTCTCCGCCTACCGCTTCCTCTTGTGCTTCGAGACTAGAACAACCTTCAACATCTTATACCGCTTCACCTTGTGTGCAATTACAATCATCTACAAATAGTTCACCACTTCCTGAATCCGATTCCGTTGATCCCGAAGGAACCTTAAAGCCTCCTCCTTCGTCTTCTATTCCGAACACACGTAAGGGGAAGCGGTTATATGAATTGCGTAAGAAACAATTAGACATAGAAGAAAGGCGACTCGAACAACTGCGTAGATTGAGAGAAAGTGTGGAAAGAAGCAATGAAATCCAAGCAGAAAGGAACAGTCTATTAAATGAAATTTAAAAAAAAACTAACTTGTATGAGACTTTTTATAAATGTTTATTGTTCTGTGCTTGCGCAGAAATTTACTACTTTTAATTACAATTAAATCTATATACAGGGTGTACCGTAATGGCCACTAAAGCTTCAGGTAGCGATATTCCTGGTGCAATTCTGAGTTGAAAATCTCAATACGAAAATGTTGGATTGGTCTTCATGAGCCCTCACGAATAAATGCAGTTGTTTTTTCAGGTAAACTACCCCTTCTGTTTTAAATACGACAAAATGTCAACAGGCAGAGTTGTTCAAAATGTAAAATTATGGTCCCATACAAAATTTCAGAAGTATAGACGTACTTTTATGAAACCGTGTGCATTAGATGAAGTACTTTTGTGATAACATGGTTTCATAAAAGTAAGCCGATATTTCTCAAATATTAAAAATTTCATATCTCCGTTGTTTATTGAGATATTTGATCGGGGTTTCCTGTATTGTGATGCTACTGCCCTCTAATTTGCGATTCTAAACTCAAACTACGACTTCCCCCCACCACTTGGGGTTAAATATTAAAAATTCCATATCTCCGTTGTTTATTGAGATATTTGATCGGGGTTTTTTGCATTGTGCTCCTATTGCCGTCTACTTTCTAATGAGGGTATAAAATTTTGGGTGTGTAGTAAAGTGCAGTTGCTGGTACTATGACCTCCTCTCACCACTTGGTCTTGAGTTCAAGTTCAAGCTCAAGCTCAAAATATAATTTTCTTTTTTCATAAGTTCAAAAGGGGTTAGAAATTAAAAATTGTATATCTCCGTTGTATTTCCAAATTAAATGGATAAAATATTAAAAAATAAGCATATCTCCGTTGTCTATTGAGATATTTGATCGTGTTTTTTTGCATTGTGCTCCTATTGCCGTCTACTTTCTGGTAAAAGTATAAAATGTGGGTATCAAGGTCAAATCCTAGATCCTAGTACCGTCTACTTTCCCAGTATCAGTCCATCCAAACGCCGTGCTTCGCACCTCGACCGACGAGGACATGACCATTTTAGTAGTTGCACACGCTTCATGACTTCATAATAAGTTCAGCAGTGGCGAGACCAAACATTCCGATCGATAAATTTGGCTGGCACACGCATGCACATTCGACGTCATATCCCCAGGTGTATGTGTTTGAAGATCTACGCAAACCTATATATTATGAACGAGATTTACGGCTAGTGGCAGTAGGTGCAAATTGTGACGGATGGTACGTCCTACTGCATGATACCTTCAAACATGTTATTCCCTTATGTGAAGCTGCCGTACTAAATGTATTACTCAATCCCCGAATAACCAAAGTTTATATCAACAATAAAGAATATGACGTTCAGCAATTAATCGGGCGTACATTGCCTTTGGCTTGGCCTTGCCCTTGGCTTGGCCTTGCCCTTGGCTTGTCCTTGCCCTTGGCTTGTCCTTGCCCTTGGTTTACCCTGACTTGACAAATGTCAGTATATTAGGCTTGCTTCTAAATTAAGTGATGCTCACCTATTTGCTAATGATTTCAAAAGATGAAGGTAAAATTAGCAGTACAAGTTTTTACGCATACCGTAGATAGTTCGTTATATATGTGAGTTTAGGTGCACTGCAGTAGGTACTGCTGAATGTTTAGAACTGTTTGATACATTATTTGATATTTTAAATTCAAATTAAAGAAAAGCTGAAAAATATATGGAAATGCTTGGATGGGCAGTAATATTCAGACTAGTTTTTTAAATAATTGCCTACAGTTCTTTAATTCAGTTGTAGCGAAAAATAAGGACAATAAGGACGTTACACAAAATATTAAATGTTTGACTGGGTTTAAAATAGCTATAAATGGTATTTTACAGTTATGGGAATATTTAAAACCTAATTCTTTTCAATACATTTGTACAGGTAGGCTAAAACAATATTGCTTGGAAAACTTATTTTTTAGTGTAAGGCAGCAAGGTGGCAATTCCTCTTATCATACTCCCATACAGTTTTTTAGAGCATATAAAAAATACCCAGATCACTCATATGAAGCAAACTGTGCCGATAATCTAGCTAGATCATATATTATCATCTATAAATAAAAATTCAAATAGCAATGCGAATTTTTTAACAATATTTAATGAAAGTAATTTAAATTAATTAAGTTACAAAGTACAGACTACAGAGATAATCTCCCTGGAGCAAATGCTTTGAACTATGTATGTGGCTACTTAATTTTAAAAAATTTGGAAGTGCACAGTTGTGCAGTATGCGCATCATTTGCGCATTATTTTCAAATGAACAGTCGGCCCCTTTTGATCTCATAACATTATTTAATTCGTACAAAGCTTACCCAAATATGAACAAGGGTATGTTCGGAAATTTAAAGGCTCCCAGTGAAAGCTTATATGAATACATAAAAAAATTGGAGGCAACATTTACAAATTACTTTTTAACTGTTGTACAAAGTTGTGTGGCAAATTCTTTAATTATATTATGGCAAGTATTCAGTTTTCACATCTATGTAACGATTTTCCTCTCATGTATTTAACAAAATTATTTGTAAGGATGCGAATTTTTTACTGTCCTACATAGTTTTGCATAACTCGTTGCAACATTTCTTGTGGTATTTCTCTAACCTCTGCACTCATATTGTTCTTGAAATCATTTAGTGTTCTTGGGCGATTCACATAAACTTTTGAGTTTAGATGCCCCCATAAAAAGAAATCGCAGAGCGACAAGTCTGGTGACCGGGGAGGCCAGTTAATGTGATGTTATCTTCAAAACCTAATATTTTTAATAAATAAATTATATTGCAACTAAAATTGGCAAGTTTTTACGTAACATTTTTGAAAAATAATAAAAAATATTTTAAAATTTGAAACAGTTATTAACAATTTAAATAGGGTTGGCCATTCTGCCGGACCCTGTATAACATTTAAACGTACGCTTTCTGCAGTTATTTAATTATTTCAATATAAATAAACGCAATCATATGTAATTTTTTGAATTTCCCGCTTCATCTACTCTCTTTCAATGTGGCCAGAGCTGAAATCGGCTACTCGAACAACAAAGGCGCCGCCGCGAGTGTCGCTTCTGAGTCCGTTAGGTGATTATTCTGTGACTCCATGTTGCCATGTTGTCCAATACATTTTGAGAGAGCAATCTGCAGGATAAAATAATTTCAGATTCATACTAATGATATTTCAATTTCGCATTCGAGTTATATTAATCAAATATGAACAGTTTGTTGTTTATTGACAAACTTTCGACATTTCATTAGAAAAAGTAAAACGATATCACAGGAAGAAGACTAAAACAATATTTTTAATTTTAGATATTTTTTGTGTTTTATATACTATTTTGATTTACATTTTATTAAGTAAGTTAGCCCAAATTTTCTTTATTTTACGTAGGCACACATGGTATAACATAACAACAGTATATAACAGATAATAATTTATGAAATACTGAGACAAATGTCAAAATCTAAATTTATTATTATCAATAATTAATTCGTCAGTTTTGCTAATAATGGATGTTTTTTAGAGGGGGAGAACTTTAAATTGAAATAAAACACAGAAAAATGTGTTTTTCTTCAAACGGCAGTAAAATATGGCATTATACTGCTGGATTGATGATGCTAAACTGTCATTTTATTGCCAAGCGGCAGATAATATTATCTGCCGCTGACGAGATCAAGTAATTTTCTTCGAATTTTGTCCACAAAGTTGTAAATAATTTGCTATAAAAACGTTTGAAGAAAAAATACTATATGTTATTCGGGGCCAAAGTATCTATATGTGGCTCGGCTGTACTTATCTGCCTCGCAAGCTCGGCAAATAACCCGGCGACATTAAATAATACGTTAAAAGATTGGAATTCTTATCGCTCGATTAAAAACAAATATAATCGTTTATTAAAATTCAGTAAAAATCATTGTTTTCAAAAGCAACTGGACTCTGTAAGAGGAAATTCTAAACAAATGTGGAAAAAATTTAAACAAATTGTAAATAAAGACACTGCATACACGGCGGAATTTGTGGAATTTGAAAATACTAGGCTAATAGAACCGACAAGCATTGCAGAGCATTTTAATAATTATTTCCTGGATAGTGTAAAGAAGATTCATCAAAGCATCGAAAATGTTAATAGTACAATAAACTGCTCAACTACAGATCTAAAGAGTAGCTTCAGAATGTGTAGTTCAAAACGTGACCACCGAACTTCTGTAGATGGCGCCAAGTGGACAAGCCGCCACTGTGCTACAATGCTTGGAAATTTTGCAAAGTGGAAAATCGCCACCTTTCGCCAAAACCAAATAGCGCATGAAGGTGCTCGGGACCTTAGCAACAACTTTGCCCCCTTTCAAAATTTCGATATCTGTAGCCGTTCGAAAGTTACAGGCGATCCAGACAGACAGACAGACGGACGGACGGACGGACGGACGGACGGACGGACGGACAAAACGTTCGCATAAGTACGCTGAAGCTACTAATAATGGACAGAATTGGAACCCTTGGCGAAAATACTTTTTACTTTGAACCGATTACGATGGATAAATTGGAAAGTTATTTTAAAAAGGAATAATAAATCCAGTACGGATGGTATTAATTCTAAAGTAATTTTGGATGCTCTACCAGTAATAGGAAACCTAATGTTGAAAATCATCAATGAATCCTTTGAAAGCGGAACTTTTCCTGGAATTTGGAAGACAGCAACAGTAAGACCAATTCCAAAAGTAGTTGGAACAAAAAAGTGTTCAGAGTTTAGACCGATGAATATGTTGCCTGCGTTTGAAAATATATTAGAGCAAATAGCCAAAGAACAGCTAGAAAGTTATCTAGAACGAAATGAAATACTAATTAACGCTCAGTCTCGTTTTCGCAAAAATCATTCATGTGAAACGACCCTAAACTTAGTGTTAGAGAACTGGAAAGAGGATATTGAGCTAGGCAAAAAAGTCGTTGCACTTTTTCTCGATTTGAAACGAGCTTTCGAAACTATCGATAGACATTTATTACTGGAAAAAATGAGAAAATACGGAATTCAGGGTACAGCATTACAGTGGTTCAAGAGTTGTTTGTCTAAGCGGCAGCAAATTACTAAATTTAAAAATGAAGAATCAGGGCCAAAAGAAGTAGCTTTAGGTGTCCCCCAGGGAACAATTTTGGGGCCTTTATTATTTATACTGTACATTAATGATGTAAATTTATCTGTGAATAATTTTAAAATTAATTTATTTGCGGACGATACATTGATATCTGTAGCTGATAGCAATGTAGAGTGTGCTATAATTAAACTGAATAAGGATATACAAAATGTGTCGACTCAATAAACTAAAATTAAATACAACAAAAACAAAAGCAATGATAATCAGTAGTGGACCACCAGTGGATAATGTGGTAGCTAATGTAAGGGTAGATAATGTAGATATAGAATTTGTTACTAATATTAAATATCTAGGAGTTATAATTGACAATAGATTGAAATTTATAGTATATTATTTTATTTGGAGCACAAGTTATATTTTATGTGGCGCGGCTGGACCGGTTATCTGCCGAGCTTGTGAGGCAGATAAGTACAGCCGAGCCACATAAAGATACTTTTGCTCCGAATAACATATAGTATTTTTTCTTCAAACGTTTTTATAACAAATTATTTACAACTTTCTGAACAAAATTCGAAGAAAATTACTTGATCTCGTCAGCGGCAGATAATATTATCTGCCGCTTGGCAATAAAGTGACAGTTTAGCATCATCAATCCAGCAGTATAATGCCATATTTCACTGCCGTTTGAAGAAAAAAGAACAAATTTACTATATTGTAACTAAAGCTGCGAAAAAGATAGGTTTCATTGGTCGAATAATGTTAGGTTAGTATAGCTTTAGTATAGTTATTATTTTATAAGTTAATTATTTCCGCATTTGCATATTATATCAACGGCGTTAGTTAAAATTATGACCGATAGAGGCACCAACAATGATGAATTTCGTATTTTTAAAATATGTTCCCTTGAATGCATAACAACCCATATACCTGGTCCTCTTCCGGAAACGCACCATTCTTTAACCACCCTCGAACTGAGACAACGCTTTACGTGTAACCCGCGCTCGGCAAATGTGTGAAACAGCTAGCAGTCGATTTCTGTTGAAGACGAAATTGTTATAATTCCGTCGATCCCGCTCCTGCTGTTTTCATCAGATTGGTAAGTCAAGGCAATTTATTATTTGTGTACTTATTATTTCTTGTTCTTGATCTATTAGTTGATTAATTCAATTCATTGTTGTACGCGCCGCAATCAGTTTTGGTCCTTCGATTTCGGATATTCACTTAATTAATTAATTAGTAGATTTTCATCGCATAATTCGCCTTGTGAAAACGCCGCATTTTGCAATTTATTTTAGTGTTCAGTATAGGTTATTGTTAGTTTAGCGTTTGGGGAGTAAAATTGAATAAGCAACAGTATTGTGATACGCTAAGTGCACTTTTTCCAATTACATGATTGTTTAATCATTGGCAAATATAGTCCGTTATCTCAGTTCCTTTGTGTGAATGAGGGTGTCCCGTGTTTAGTTTAGCCGCTAAGGGCTACCACATGTGCGGTACCCATTTAAAATTCCGCCGAAACCTAATCTTTTTTGAAGGGTGTCGCCAGTAGCAAATTCCAGCTAACTGTTCGCTGTTGCCGCAAACTCTTCTAGTTTTGAATTTAATAAGCAATTTTCTGCTTTTAAAATGCCCCTAAAATCAATGCGAAATATATTGAAACTCGTGCGTTACGAGATAGTTAAATAAACAAATTAACGGAAACATTAGAAATTGCGCAAATAGCACAAAATTAACCCGCACGCGCTTTTATATTTAAAAGACGGTATCAAGATGTTGATGGAATTTATTCTAAATTACAGGCTGCACATGAAAATGTAATATCACATTTATCAAGTCAAGATGATCCAGATTTTAAAACTGAAGACTCAATTAAGAAAAATTATGATGCGATTTTTTACGAAGTGTGAGCTCTGTACGACCAATTATTCCCATCGGAGTTGCGTACATCTAATTCAACGGCTCTAACTGGTAACGGAAATGGTAACATTCGTCTCCCAAAAATTCAATTGCGTCACTTTAATGGGAGTTTGGACTCTTGGTCTTCTTTTTTTCAGTTGTTTAACACTGTAATTCACAATGTGACAACACTACCGAACATTGAGAAGTTTCAGTATTTAATTAGTTGCCTTTCTGACGAACCATTAAATTTAATAAAATCGCTACAGTTATCAGAGGATAATTATTCAACTGCGTATCAGATCTTAATAGATCGATATGACAATAAACGCAGATTAGCCACCCATTATTGGCAAAAAAATCATTTTTTAACATCGTTAAAGGAAGAATCCCCCAAGGGCCTTCGGGAATTATTTGATCATTTCCGGAAAAACCTTTTATTCTATTAAACACTTTATTGTCCAAACTTGATCCAAACACACGCAGGTTATTCGAATCTGAAATTCGAGATTTAAAACAGGAAGTCCCGACCTTCCAAATTCTTGAAACCTTTATTGAAAGTCAATGTACGGTTCTGGATACTGTGAAAAATTCGCAGCCATCTGCACAGCGTTATAACCCCAAAATTCTAAATAAAGAATCCAAACGGATCTTTCATGCAACATCAACCCAGGTATCTTTTAACAAGTGTTTCATCTGCAATACAGATGATTCGACTTACTCTTGTCCCGAATTATCTGAGAAAACGCCGCAACAGCGCTTTGAGTGGGTAAGCTTAAAAAAATGTGCGTTAATTGCCTTAGTGGATTACATCACACACGCGAGTGTAAATCTAAAGTAAAATGTCGCAAATGTAATAACTTTCATCACACGCTCTTGCACTTTGGAAAATTCAGTTCGCAACCTGAACGCATTGTTGATTCAGGAACAATTTCGCAACCGCAACTGCCATCTTCTTCAACCGAATCGATGGCAGTTAATAACCCCGAGCTTTCCCTTACAGCGTTAGTTAGCTCCACTTCTAATAAACTCGTGCTGTTATCAACAGTTCTTTTAGATATCCGGGATTCAACGGGACATCCACACACAATACGGGCAATCCTTGACGGCGGTAGTGAAGGTTGATTCATAACTGCTAGTTGTGTTCAACGTTTAGGGCTAAGCGTTAAAAACAATAATAGAATTCAAGTTCAGGGCATAGGATCTTCGGCTACTCTGGCCTCATCTGGAGTAGTGAACTGTTGTATTTACCCGCGCGATGAAATTCAGCCATCTCATATTATTGAAGCTCACGTAATTCCGTGTATTTCGCGAAATATTCCAGCTGTTCCAGTGGATGCGTCAACTTGGAGCCATATAAAAACGCTTCGATTGGCAGATCTACAATTTCATACGCCTAGTAAGGTAGATTTGTTACTTGGGGCTGATATTTTTGCTCAGCTGCTACGACCTGGCATATTGGTGGGACCACCCGCAGCTATGAATACCATTTTCGGTTGGGTCTTATCTGGCCAGGCGCATGTGGACAATTCAAGTCGCGTAAATTCTTTCTTAGTTTCGCTTTCCCAACAAAACTTAGATTCGACTTTAAGAAAATTTTGGGAAATTGAAGAAATGTCTGGCCCAATTCCGCCCTCGCAGGATGATATCAAATGTGAGAAATTATTCACTTCATCAGTGGATTGTGACCCTACTGGACGATACACTGTTGCATTGCCCTTTAAAACGCATAATCCTGAGTTTCCTAATTCTCGATCCGTGGCTCTTCGCCGTTTTCATTTATTAGAAAAACGGTTCTCGCATGACGAGTCTCTTCGCAAGGCATATCTTGAATTTATGAAGGATTACCTCGAAAGTGGCCATGTCTCTCGCAAACGGTTCTGTACAATCAAACGAGGTGTATTATATACCACATCATTGTGTGTTTAAGTTGGAGAATAATTCAACAAAAATTCGTGTTGTCTTCGATGCTAGTGCTAAAGGATCTAACGAAAAATCCCTTAATGATTCGTTGTACTCTGGTCCCAAGTTATTGCCAAATATTATAAACGTTCTGCTAAAATTTAGGTCTCACTCGGTCGTCTTCGTTGCTGATGTGAAACAAATGTATCGTCAAATACTTATCGCTCCCTCATGTAGAGACTACCAGAGAATCTTGTGGAGATTTTCAGAGCACCACTATATTCAAGAATATATATTAAACACCGTGACTTACGGTGTCTCCGCAAGTCCATTTTTGGCTATAAGAACGCTTCATCAGCTAGCCCAAGATGAACAATTACATTTTCCCTTGGCGTCCGCTGTTCTTAAGGAAGACGTGTATGTCGATGATGTCTCCGGTTGTAGTTCTCTACTAGAAGCCCGTGCTGTGCAGGATCAGCTGATTAAGCTTTTGAAAAGGGGAGGTTTTTTATTGCGTAAGTGTTCAAGTAATGTCCCTGAATTAAATTTCAAATTTGGACTCGAGTTTATGCCAAGACGGGTTATCATTTGATGGTGAGTCGCAATCTACTCTTAAAATTCTAGGACTGCAATGGTTTCCATCACTAGATGTTTTCTCGTTCAAGGTTGATCCCATTGAGCAAATTTGCACAAAGCGCCATATTCTGTCTGAAATAGCCAGAATATTTGATCCTCTTGGATTTTTATCCCCGCTAACCTTTTATAGCAAACGCTTGATTCAATATTTGTGGTGCCTAGGAATAGATTGGGACGCAACACCAGCAAATGATGTCGTTGATCGTTGGAACGTGTATCGTAACCAACTATCTTTAATTACTACTATCCGCATTGATCGGCACCTGCTGACAAAGAACCCTTCGATTGTCGAACTTCATGCGTTCTGTGATGCCTCGGAGGCCGGATATGCCGCAGTGGTCTATTTTCGAGTAGCAGACCATTCAAATAATGTATCTGTGAAATTCGTCACCGCCAAAACGAAGGTGGCACCCTTAAAAAGGCGCACACTTCCGCAGTTACAACTCTGTGGGGCGTACCTCTTATCCAATGTGGTTTCATCGGTTATGGCCATTTATTCGAATCAGATTTCGCAAGTTGTTCCTTGGTCAGATTCCACCATTGTGCTTGCTTGGTTACACCCATCGCCACATCGCTGGAAAACCTTTGTTAGACACATCCAAGAACGCGTGCCGCCTTCAGCCTGGCGTCACATTCGATCAGAGGATAATCCCGCTGATTGCGCTTCCCGTGGTCTATTACCGCGTGAATTACTTAGCCATCCCTTATGGTGGACTGGCCCCCACGTGGCTCACGCAATCACCTGATGCATGGTCCACGCTAAAAATAAACTCCTCGGAAGTTCATGATGCAGTGAATAAGGAAAAGAGAAACATTAGTGTTTTTGTGGCACATGTTGACGATTTGTTTGAACCCTGGAACCATATTCTACGTAAATATTCATTGCTAAGTAGGATTCTAAGGGTAGTTGTCTATTGCCTTCGCTTTATAACTAGTTTGGAGAACCGTACAACCCGTGTAGTTGGTGCCTGCACTTCAATTGAATTACATGAGGCCCTGCTTATCTTGGTAGAGCAAGTGCAACGCCAAACCTTCCATGAGGTTATAGAAAACCCAACACTAAACAAGCCACTTCCAAAGTCACCCCGAAGGTTAAGTCCATTTCTTGATGCCCGAGGTATTCTCAGGGTGGGCGGCAGGTTGCGTAACTCTCTTCTATCATTTGAAGAAAAACACCCTGCTTTACTTCCGCAGTCTCATCGACTAACGACACTGATCATAGAAGATGTTCACAATAAAAACCTTCATCCTGGTCCACGCACGCTTGACTATTTAATTAGACAAAATTTCTGGATCCTGTCCTCTCAGCGCGCTATCCGCCGTTCCCTATCCAGATGCTTTAGGTGCTTTCGAATAAAGCCAGTCTCTACAGCCACCAATGGGCGATTTCCCAGCCTTAAGAGTACAGCAGGTAAAGGCATTTTATTCAGTGGGAGTTGATTTTGGGGGTCCATATACCATAACTATGGGTAGAGTCCGAGATGCCAAAACATAAGGCATACGTCAGATTCTGTCTGTTCGTTTGTTTGGCTACTAAGGCGCTCCATTTAGAGCTAGTTTCCGACCTCTCCACAGACGCATTCCTCGCGGCATTGCGTCGTTTTATTGCTCGTCGCGGTCGATGTTGTCTCATGAGTGATTGTGGCACCAATTTCATCGGAGCCGCACGTATCCTTTCGACCTATTTTAAGACAGCTGTCGACCAAGAAGGTATAGCCTGGAAATTTATTCCCCCGTCTGCTCCACAGTTTGGTGGTATCTGGGATGCGGGAATCAAGTCCGGGAAAACACACCTAATGCGTGTGATTGGGGAGCAGATTCTCACATTTGAAGAGTTGTCGACGGTTCTCGCACAAATCGAAGCCATATTGAACTGACGCCCGCTATGCTCCTTAAGTTCCGATCCCAATGACCTGGAAGTATTGATTCCGGGCCACTATTTGACATTAGCGCTACTGACATGCATCCCTGAACCAAATTACATTGAAATAAGCTCTAATAGGGTTACTGGCAGCTGCTACAAAAGATGCACCAACATTTTTGGAAAAGGTGGCATCACGAGTACGTGCATACGCTCCAACAACGAGCTAAATGGACATCAGTGTCTACGCAACTCCAACCTGGATCCTTGGTGTTAATCAAGGATGATTTATATCCCCCATTGCGTTGGCGCTTGGGTCGGATCATCCAGCTGTATCCAGACGCATAGGGTATTTCCCGCGTGGCCACAATTAAAACTGTACAGGGTACATTAAAACGGCCCCTAGTAAAATTGTGTCCTCTCCCAAATCATTAATTGTTAAAATACCTTCTATTTTGGTGGGCGGCATGTTAGGTTAGTATAGCTTTAGTATAGTTATTATTTTATAAGTTAATTATTTCCGCATTTGCATATTATATCAACGGCGTTAGTTAAAATTATCACCGATAGAGGGACCAACCATGATGAATTTCGTATTTTTAAAATTTGTTGCCTCGAATGCATAATAACCCATATACCTGGTCCTCCCTCTCCCGGAAACGCACCATTCTTTAACAACCCTCGAATTAAGACAACGCTTTACGTGTAACCCGCGCTCGGCAAATGTGTGAAACAGCTAGCAGTCGATTTCTGTTGAAGCAGAAATTGTTATAATTCCGTCGATCCCGCTCCTGCTGTTTTCATCAGATTGGTAAGCCAAGGCAATTTATTATTTGTGTATTTATTATTTCTTGTTCCTGATCTATTAGTTGATTAATTAAATTCATTGTTGTACGCGCCGCAATCAAATAAGTTCTAAATTAAACATTTGGTCAAAAATATTAGTTTACAAGACAATTATAGCTCCACATTTTGAATATTGTTCCAGTATATTATTTAATGCCACTGAAGGAGACTTAAAAAGACTGCAAAAGTTACAAAACAAATGTATGAGCATTGTTTTATCTTGCAATAAACGAACATCTGCTTCTTTAACCCTTCAGTACCCGTTCACGGTCTGTGAGACCGAGCAAACACATAATGCAGTATATTACTTAATGTGCTAGCGTTAGTTTACAGTCCATTTCACTACCTTCCTATATATTGTCATTGAAGATCCGTATGCAGTTTTGAGTTCGTGCGTGCAGTGGTTTAAAAGTTATTTATAATTTCGGTTTCAGAGACCGAAGCGGGTACCCGAGTAATTTTTATTTTTACCTTTGATATACTACCAATTTGAGGAAAAGGAAGTATTTTCTGCATTTTTAGTAACACTGTTATACTAAAACATTATTATAGTCATGGCAGATTTTATGAGAAAGAACAGGCGCGACGAGAACAGACGATGCGAGATATAATAGCGGAGGAGGATGTCGACAACGCGTTTTATGATGATGTGCCATCGTCTGACGAAGTTAATTTATTGGAAACTAGGGAAGCGAACAGTGACACTGAACAGGAAATATCTGATTATGAAGACGATAGTGAACAAGAAACTAATGCCATAAGATATCTCATTTTTTTATGGAGGTGGCAGAGGGGTGTCGGACTGTGAGACCGGTGCGGGTACTGATGTCTTAGAATTTTGAACGGGTACTGGAGGGTTAATGTTGGAAACCTTACAGTGGCTTAGCATTAAGCAAAGGATTTATTTTAATACGCTAGTTTTAATTTTTTTAATTTTTAATAATAAACTGCCTAGTTATATGACTGCATTTATATATACAATAAGGATATTCATAATTATAAGACTAGATTTGTAACTGACTTTAGATTGTCCTTAACAGCACAATCATGTTCTCAAAAAAACTTATTCTATAATGGACTTAAATTATATAATGAAATGGCGAACGAAACTAAACAGGCTGCTAATTTATATCAGTTTAAAAAGCTTTGTTCAAGATATGTTAAATCTGTTTGTTAAATAACAATATCTGTTTTGTAAACATCTTAAGGGTGAATAAACTAACATCTATCTAATCAATAAATCTGATTCCAATTAGGTTGAAGTAAAAATTATTGAAAGCTTTTTGGGCTTCCTTCCAGTTGAAAGCTCCGCAGGTAAACAAATGTATGAAATTATAATTGGAAAACTTAGTGATTTGGGTTTAAATTTGCAGTATATTAGAGGACAGGGATATGACAACGGGTCCAATATGCGGGGCAATAAAGCAGGAGCGCAATATAGGATTAAAAATTTTATTTCATATTAAAAACGGAAAATAAAAGGATAATTTGCATATTCCATAATTAAAATTATGGAAGGCATGCACGTAAATATGAGAATATTTACGTGCATGCATTCAATATGTACATGTACAATTCATAATATTAAACATTTTAATTCGCGAGCACTCTACGTTCCGTATAGTAGCCACTCGATCTGAGGTTAACAATATGGCAAAAGCGTCATTCGAAGCTGCTAATTTCTTCAATATGGTCCAAAAATATATTTATTTTTTCAGTGGGCAATACTTTTAAAACATGTCCAAGGATTACTTTTGGAACCATCAAGTGACACTAGATGGGAGAGTAATACAGAGGCTTCAAATAAAGCATTTAGGATTTCATATGGAAGATGTATACTATGCGCTGCGAAGCATTTATGAAACGCAAGAAATTAATAATTTAATAAGAGACAAAGCCTCGGGTTTATTAAATTGTTTGAAACAGTTAAGTTTTTGCGTTCAATAATTATTTGGTGTAAAATATTAAGCTGTATTAATCAAATAAGCAAGCTGATGCAAATTACAGATTTCGATCTAGCATCTGCACTTAATCTTTTACAAAACTGCAAAAAATTCTTTTAGGATCCTCGATCGGTAACGTCCTTCAATGAAAACTTGTCGAACGAAGAGAATTGGCTGACCAAATTGACGTTGAGGTTTGAATCAACAATAGAACGAAACCGCGTAAGCAGAAAAAACTAACTTCTCATATAAAGCATAAGATGAACCGAACTCGAAGAAAAATATAAGATAATTTTTTTTTAATTTAAAATTCACCACACACTAAATGCACTCGATGCTAAATTTGAACAACTTAGTAACCATAGTAACTATTTTTAAATTCTTATATAAGATGCCGGGGTCGATAGCTCAGTGGTAAGCATCCTGACTACTGATCTAAGGGTCGCGAGTTCGATTCCCGGTCCCGGTGAGGTTTTCAAAAATTAAGAAATGCAGATGAAAGCCTCTATAGAATGCCATCATTCGGAAGTGATGTAAAGCCGTGGGTCCCATGTTACTACGATGTGTAGCATGTAAAAGGTCCCTTGCTAGGGTATGACAAAAGCAGTCGTTGTCTAAGGTACCTGGTACTCTGCATGCCTAGACCTTGTCCATTAACAAACAAACAAACAAACAAGATATACGATTTAAAAACCATGTTTAAAGAAACGCTATTAAAACACTGCAAGGATTTGAAAAGTATTTTAACTGATGGTAATTGAGTTGATATAAATCGGGTAGAATTAACAGAAGAAATGTCTGCAGTTGCTGCGCTTTTGGGCAAAAAAGAAAGCCTAAGTAACGTACTAAAATTAATGTTAAAGTTTGTCCCAAACCTTAGTGTTGTCTTAAGAATATTCGTGACTATACCAATAACTGTAGCAAGTGCGGAAGGGAGTTTTGCTAAATTAAAATTAATTAAGAACTATTTGCCTTCCACTACCACGCCAAATCGTCTTAATGGTGTAGCCAGTTTGGCGATTGAGCATGAAATTTCTGATAAAATATAGGAGAGGTAAGAGGTAATAAAAAAGTTTGCAGACCTAAAAGGGAGAAAAAAGGTTTCTTGCGTAGTTACTTTTGTTTACTATTTATAAGATGTACTCTTTGTTTGTTTTAGTGTGCAACAATACATTTTTGCAATAGCATTAAAAAAAGATGCTGGTTAACAATTTGTTTTAATTTTTACTGTTTTGTATAACTTAACTGTTAATTTTATGTTACATGTGTCTTTCTAAATAAACGTTTTCATTGTAATTTAAAACCGTTTGTTTTTTATTTAAAACAAAAAAAAATTTTTTAAAGTATGTTTAAGGGGCGGAAATTTGTTTTTCTGTCCGGGGCGACGTAAACGCTAGAGCGGGCGCCGAGTTTTTCCTTCCGGTCCCAATGAAAAGTCCATCCGAAATCTAGCACTGCTATATCTAATTAAAAACCTAGTCCAGAGCCTCAGCCCGTTCATTGGCTACCAGAAAGAGGAGAAGAAGAACAGATACCAGAGGTAACGATAGAAGAAGTGAAAAAAGCTGCAAGAAAGATGAAAGTGAAAAAGCACCAGGCCCATATGGAATCCCCTCCGAAATAGTCAAGCTGATGGTGGAAGAAACACCAGAGTGTATGACGAAGATAATGAATGAAATACTCCAAAAACGAGAATTTCCAGAGGAATGGAAAAAGACGAGATTGCTACTGATTAAAAAGCCTAACAAGGACGAAGACGAACCAAGCGCATATAGGCCGCTGTGTCTGCTAGACACGATGGACAAGCTGATCGAACTGATAATAGCCGCAAGACTGGTAGAAGAAATAGAAAGTAAAGAGGACCTATCACATAGACATTTCGGCTACAGAAAGGGTAAATCTACGGTAGACGCAATAAAAGAAGTGGTACAAACGGCAGAAGAGGAGATAAAGAAGACCCTGAAAACGAGAGGAATATGCGCCCTCATAACGTTGGACGTTAAAAACGCCTTCAATTCAGTGTCATGGCGACTAATAATGAAAGACCTGAAGAGAAGGAAAGTGGCTAAATACCTCCGAGAAATAATAGCTACCTCAGCAAGAGGACAATAATTGACGAAAATGGGAAAGTATACAAAGTAGCAGGAGGGGTACCACAGGGATCCATACTGGGACCACTCCTATGGAATGTGATGCACGACGGCGTCTTGAAATTAAACCTACCGGAAGGTGCTAAGATCATAGCGTACCCAGACGACCTAGCGGCAGTAATCGTCAAGAAAACGGAAGTGGAATTAGTGGAAACCACAAATAAAGTGATGAGGACTGTGGAGAAATGGCTGAAAGATAATCAATTAGAATTGGCCGCCCAGAAAACAGAGGCGGTCTTCTTAATGGGGAGGAAACAACTGAAAGAAGTCAAATTTATGATAGGCGGAGTGCAGATAGAACCCAAGTACAGCGTCAAATACCTGGGCATAACGCTAGATAAAAATCTGAACTACAACGAACACTTACCTGTAACGATCAGCAAAGCGAGAAAGACCGAATTATGCCAAAATTCGGAGGTGGAGGAGAGAACAAAAGAAGGCTGCTAAACGTAGTAGTGCAGTCAATAATGCTTTATGGAAGTACGATATGGGAAAAAGCCCTGGAAAGGAAACGTAACTAAGATCTGATAAACAACAGGCAAAGAATACTAGCAGTCCGAATCTGTAGAGGATATAGGACCATTACAACAGAGGGCAGCATGGTGCTGGCAAGAGTTATACCCCTAGAGCTGATGTATCAAGAAAGGAAAGAGAGGAGAGAACAAGACAGGATTAGCAAAAAAGAAGCACGAGAAAGGACATTAGACTCATGGCAGAATAAACGGCGAAATAGTGAAAAAAGCCAATGGACACACACACTCATATAAATACACACATCAAAAAAGTCTAAGGAACACATGGTTTTTTAATTAAAAAGACTAAGTAATGACTAGTGCTTAGCTATATTTCAATTATATACAACAACACGTAACTTCCGAATCTATACTAAGTTATTTTAAGTCTCTACAGAACATTTTTATTACACTAAAAATTACTTGAAGACAAAATTAACGAAATGAAACAGTATTAACTTAATTTGTAATTTTTAATTTTTGCGTAATTTCTAATTCTGCACATGAAATTAACATTCAAACGCCATTTAGTAACTAGTGTTACCTCCTCTTGCATTTAAAACTGCTCGACATCTTCGTGGCATTGACAGAATCAGATTGTCAATTTCTTCTTGCGGTATGGCATTCCAATGACGCTGAAGGCATCTAAAAAGATCTAAATTGTTCTGCACATTCTCCATATCAACAAGAACTCTTCTTTTGAGCATGTCCCAAACATGCTCAATGGGATTTAGGTCTGGCGACTGCGCAGCCCATGGTAAAATGGATACATTGTGCGTTTCCAGCCACTGAGAAACGGTAGCAGCGACATGACATCTTGCATTATCATGCATCAGACAAAAATCTGGATGAAGTTCTTCAGCTATAGGAAGAACAACAGGCTGCATAATGTTATCCCGATATTTATCTGCCGTTAATGATCCGTTAATTAAAACGAGCTCTGTTCTTCTGCCAGTCATTACTCCTCCCCATACCATGATCGTCCCGCCTTGGAATTTTTTTACTTGCTGAACATTACGTAGCCGTTGTTCATTGCCAGATCGTCTCCAAACACGAGTTCTTCTTGTGTCGGGACAGAGCCCAAACCGCGACTCGTCGGTAAAGAGAACTGTGTCCCATTGTTGCTGATTCCAATTTTCATGCTCTGCACACCACACATTCCGAGCTTCTCGATTACCGCGAGTAATTGCTGGGCATCTTAAAGGGCGACGAGAACGAAGATTGGCTTCATGTAATCTGTTCCTGACAGTTTGACTGGAAACAGTTACATCATGTGTATTTTGTAGAGCACTAACCAGAGCAGTTGCATTTATTGAAGGTTCCCGTAATGCTTTTAGGGCCGGTTGCAGAAAGCAATGTTAAGTCTGGTGTTAGCTAACATCGCGTCAAAGTGAACAAAAACGAATCAAATCTCAAATGCTTATGGTAACTAATACATTAGTAAACAAAATTTGATGCGATTTTGTTCACTTTGACGCGATGTTAGCTAACACGAGACATAACATTGCTTTCTGCAACCGGCCCTTAGCCTTATAAATCTATCCTGAATCGGCGTTGTAATTCGCGGTTTTCCTGGGTGCTGTTCCTGTGGATGTCCAGATTCTTGATAACGTCGCCATAATCGATGAATTACTCCTCTTGATGTTCCCAAAATTCTTGCAGCATCAGCCTGACTTCGACCACCTTCAATAATACCAATTGCCCGAAACATCTCATCCTGGCTTAAATGACGGCGTTGTTGATCACGCTGCATCACTATTACACACAACCGATAGCAATTGTTGCAAAATAAAAATGAAACTGCAGAAAAACATTAACTTTTCGAAGCAGCACTATAGCCTGTATAACTTCACAGCATAAATGTAAACAAACAAGATAAACAAAATAGCATCGAAACATAGCTTACCGTTGTTACCTAAGGCCACTATGTTAATATGTTCAAATCTTATTTCAGTTTTATTCTAGAAACAGTAAAACTACAAATATATATGATTAAATCTTGTGTTCCTTAGACTTTTTTTATGTGTGTAGAAAAGAGGGAGAGCTGGACTTTTATGTGACGCAGCTCCTAAGCGGGCACGGATGTTTCATGAAATATCTGGAACGATTTAAAATCAGAGAGGAAGTGACATGCATGTACTGCAACGAAGAAGACGATGCTGAACACACAATATTTCGGTGTCAAAAATGGCAAGAAATACGACAGAGAACAAATGGAGAACTATAAACACAAATTACGACGAATAATATAGTGAACCTCCTGACAGAAAATGGAGAAAAGTGGGCAAAAATCCAAAAGATGATAAGTGAGATTATAAAGACTAAGGAAGACGACGAACGACGTAGACAACGAGAGGCAAATGAATAAAGGGTAGTTAAATATGCCAATCAACTTAACAGCCTTACCCCCTGAAGCAATACCTTCGGGGTTCCAGGGGGTCTATGACTATAAGGAAAGGAGGGGTTTTTTAGCTGGTAAAAATCCAGCACTACCCACTAGCACGGCTGTATTGGGGCGTACATGCGGTACGCGGTATACATACAATATTTTTTATATTCAGTAATAATAGGACGAAAGGTCAAAATATTTCCGACAATAATTTTTGCGATTCAGATAAGAGTTTCTATGGCGACTAAAATAACGACGAGTGCTTGCACGAGACAATCTGAAATTGAGTACAGTAAGATGATCATAGTGAAATTGAGTACAGTAAGATGATCATAGTATGGGATGCAGATGATCCGTTGGGTCCGCAGATAGAATTTTTCCTGATAGCTGCTCGCTAACTGGCATGGCAAGGCGGTGAAGGTGTAAAATGTTTGGTGTATTATTTTAAACAAGAGATGCGTAACTTTGGCAACCCTACTGGAAGATACGAATACAATCGCGTTTTCTCTAAAACATGTCAAGGAGGAAATCTTCGTACGACGATTCGAAATGGTTTGTAACCAATATGATGGACCCAAATTTGTGACATGTAATGTGAGTTTCTGAAAATTTCATTGTAGCAAAAATAAACACGTTCACTTTTTTAGGATTTTGAATAAAATGTTGAAAAACCGAAGTTCAATTATCACAAGCAACCGACTTTGTTTGACCAAAAATCGCTTCTGGAATGCAAATAAAAGTTCTTCGTGGTATAAGAACTCTCCAGTTGGACAAATGGACTAAAATTAGCGCAGAAAAAGCTAGCATTTACATTAAAAACAAAAAGGTAACTAACCATTGCACAAGATCTACAGCCGTTTCCCAGTTAGCAAAAGCTGGAATCCCCGAACAACAAATTATAAAAATTATCGGACATAGTTCAGTAGGATCGATCCGACCGTATCTCTAAATGGATGCCGAATACCATTTGAAAATTATCACTGAGCTCAGAACATCCGGAAATGTTTCAAAAATACTTTCAGAGGGCAGGACACCCGGAAGAATTTCATAAGAAATTTCAAGGAACAAACCATACTCTATAATCTCAAATATTTATAGTTATTTTACTTTTAATTATAATAATGTATGAAATATTCCAGTATGTTTGAAGCATTTTTATAATTTGGAGGATTTAAAAATAAATGTTTGAAACTAAACAGTTGTTAATAAACAATTTTTTTAATTTCCTGTCAGATAGCTACAGAAAAAATTGTCGTTGAAAATAGCTCGATGAAATATTGTCACATATAATCTCATAAGAGCATTAATTCTTTCCGGAAATTTTTTTGTGTGCGTTTTAACAACGTCGTATTAATTTGCCCGAGCGGGACGCGAGGGCAAATTATGAGGTTGTTGAATGCACGAAAAATAATTTCCGGATATGAATTAATGCTCGAATGCAGATTCGGTAAGAAAATCGTAACGACACAAACCCTAAAAAGAAGTAATGTCTACCTACAAAAAATTTCCAAGAAATTTTGTTGTTGTCTTGGATACGGCTCGTGAACTAATTTTTCTATTGGTCATTAATGAGTGTCGTACGATTTTCACTAAAATAATCGTTCGATTGGTAATTAATTAGTTTAATCACAATTATTTATTTTATAGTTACATTTAAGATGTTTAAATTATTGTTTGAAGTACATAGGAGTTTAGTTTCTACAAACAATGTAATTAGGCGAAATGCCTGTTTTGTTTGTTTGTTAATAAATAAATTATTTTTAACCATTGGTTGACAATGTCACGTATACCTAATAAAAAGTTACATAGATATGGGCACATACGCCCATATACAGTAAAATATTTACTGAGTGCATGTCGAAATTCCGTTCCGATCTTCCTTTGCTGTTGCTGCTGTACAAGAGTCGATGATCGAACTAGTAGTTTACGTAACAAATCCGGAAAGACCATCTTTACACATTATAGCACGCGTAGCCAAAAGTGCTGTAAAGGAAGGTTCCGGATGAGTTGCGTATATTTTTTATTCACTTGCGTTTCTTCTTAATTTCACCTAAATATTGGAACATTAAATATCAAACAAGCATTATACATTTGTAAAAATCTAGAAATATTTGTAGTTGGTGTTCCTTAGTCACCACAGTCAACAAATATTGCAAACCAATCAGAACGTCCATTTTCCAAAATAGGCATATAACGAAATTTTGTCCAAAATTATTCCGTAAAGAAATACTTTCCGGCCTAAAAATTGAACAGTACTGAAGTGGCTGAAACTGAAAACGACTGTCCTAGCACCCACCCGCGCGCGCTCTGTCACCAAGCAACGCGTCGGCGTCTGCACGAGTCAAGACGAGATATAACTGTACACCTCGTCTTCGGCAACACCATTCAGGGTATAGGGTAAAGTGGTTCATAGTGGGAAATTACGTATGTTGCGGAACAATTTATCGTTGTGATAGAACTATATTCACCGTCAGTGTTGTTGATAATATCTGAGTGGTCCAACGTACAGAAACTAACGAAATTATTTGAAAAAAAACTGGAATTTTAGAAACAAAGATCAGTTACAGCATTTTTTTACCGTTCAACGTTTAGCATGCATAGTTTTCAAGTTATCCCATATTTTCTTTTGGTATTGTAACTCTAACCTCTAAATAATGTTGGCGGGCTTTTACTATGTCAAATTTATACCCATTCGGAGTCACGTGATAATCTAGTAATTTTACGTATGTCGATTCTTAAAAATGCAATTTTAGGGAAATAAATGACATTCCGTTTTGTAGGTTATCCTGACATATGCCAATTTCTAAAACAAGGTTGCTACGGGTTTATTCTCTTATATGAAATCAAACTGAATTTACAGGTTAAAGAAAACATAACATGTCGTAAAATGTAAATATAATAAAGATATGTCAGCTGCTACATTAAAAACCTGCTGCGTATAGCAAATTTTAAGTCAATTTCTGTGCATGCATATTCTGTTATAGAACATTGCCATTTGAAGCCTATTTCCTTGCACAATCTACTTAGGGAAGAAACTGAATGTGAAAAATCTCCAGATTCTTCAACCAAGCATTTTTTAGATTTTTTATGGTTACAAATTCTTTAGCTACATACATTTTATATACAGTGTCTTGACTGCTTCGTCGACTTCCGTTTTTGCATTCTTCACTTTCTGGCTCATATTTTCGGTAAATTGTGCTCTCCGAGATATTTAACGCAAGAGAAGCACGGCGAACAGCGTTGGAGGGTGAAACTGTTGATTTACTATTATTAATATTGTACTCTTCATAAAAAAAACGCATAATATTCAAATTAATTGTTGTGACTGCTCGTTATACCGCATGTCCGATGGTTTCTTTTAATTTCCAGTTTTCGGCTCAACAATTTTAGGTTTTATTACCCTTATCTCAATAACTTACACGAAAAATATAATCTGACAGATTAGAAACGTCAAATTTTTAAAATTAATTTTATGAATCGACATGCCTTTTTTTCAAATTTCTTCCATTTCATCTATTTTACTAAAGATGAACAGAGACAGACAAAAGTCACGTGACTCCGAATGGGTATAATTTTGACTATATCTTAATATTTCAATGTAGTTCTACCAGTTCGATATATTTTTGGGGTTTTTGAATATCGCCATAGTGGTCTATTGTGGGAAAGTCTGTCGTGGTGCATAGTGGGACTTTCATTTCGTGTTTTTAATTTCAGATTTAAGCCACGCACCAACAAAAAAACCCATTTTAGGCAAAGCGTGTTATATCATGATAAATACGAAAGAAATATGCGAGAGGCTGTAGCAGAAGTAGTTGAGCAAAAATCATGTTTGAATACGACGGCCAAGAAATAGAATTTAATTACATCAGCTTTGCACCGAAAAGTGCAAAAGTATAAGGCTACAGGTGAACACGAAAGACCAAATTTTAATTATGGTCGACAGCACAGATTCAAATGTGTTTTTAATAAAGAAGAGGAGGCTCTTCTAACATAGTATTTGATATAAGCTTCACAAATGTGTTATGGCTTGACACTTAACACAACACGGGAACTTGCTTACAAATATGATGTTGCCAATAACAAAGAAGTACCTGCCTCATGGCATGACAGAAAAAAAGCTGGATTAGATTGGATGCATTATTTTCGAAAACGGAATACTGGTCTTTCGCTTAGAACACAAGAGGCAACAAACCTAACAAGGGCTACACCAGCTTCAAGAAGCATAACGTAGGATTATTTTTTAACAATTTGCGAGATGTGATGTTGAAATATAAATTTTTGCCACACCAGATATATAATTGTGACGAAACTGGAATAACCAATGTTCATAAGCGTCCTAAGATTTTGACGTCTGTTTCCCAAAAGCAAGTTCGGAAAGTCACGAGCGCAGAAAGAGGCATCCTAGTCACAATGTGTTTGTGCTAACGGAACGTTTATTCCGCCATATTTCCTCTTTCCTAGGAAGAACTATAAGCAAGAACTTTAAGCAGTTTTTACTTACTGGAGCACGCCCATGGGTCGGCCCACACCAGCGGATGGATGACCTCTGAGAATTTCATAAATTACATCCGACATTTCTTTAAACATGTGCGCTGCAGCAAGGAAGATCCTGTCGTACTGGTGTTAGATAAACATGAAAGCCATTATAGTATTACCGTGCTTAATTTATTGATAGAAAATGGAATTGTTTTGCTTACGCTACCCCCTCACGGCAGCCACAAGCTGCAGCCCATGGATGTCAGCTGTTTTTTCCCTTCAAAAATTATAATAAGGCCTTAGGCAATTGGATGATGAATCATCCGGGCACTCCAATGTCCATTTACGATATTGCTGGAGTGGTCGTTACAGCCTTGATCTTAGGATTCACTCCCGTTAATATAATCAAAGGTTTCGAAAAAACGGGAATATCACCACTCAATTCTAAAATATTTTCTGACTCTGACTACATGGCTTCTGCCGTCATGGATAGGCCTGAAGCAATTCCTGTCAATGAAGCCAATGGAAATATTGAAACAAAAGATAACTTTCAAGATCCCTTTGCACAATAGTGGAGTTGCTTAATTCGAATTTTCTTAAGAATCGTTCAGATTGTGATACTAACCTGAAATTGGGTGAGCATAGACAGTTATTTGAGACGAACAAAATGGGATATAGTGCCACTAAAACAAAAGTTGGTTCAGCCGTTATAACCTCAAAATCGACATTATCTCGAAAACGGTGAATTGTATTAATATTTTTGTTATTACACAAATTAAAGTAAACTTAAATTTTCTACAAAAATCGTGGAATGAGTTTTTTTGTGACTCCATTAGTTTTCTCAGAGGCGGGGAAATAATATATTTATAGCTGTAATATAATTTTATTTTTAATAAAAAATACCTAAATACATTTTTTACGCTTTATTTTAACTAAATATTTCTAGTTAAAATTCTCAGTCACTGTCGGTTTCACACCAGTCTCCATCACATAAACACAGTACCGTAAATTTTAACTCTGCACGAGCGCATGAAAATTTTTTACTACATATAACTCGAAATTTACAAGAAACTAGCTCCTGACACGCTGAAGTAGCTTCTGGAGATGTGGTCCAAAGAGGCTGGTAAACTCCATTATCCATTTGCCACCCCCTAGAATCAGAATCTGGATGATTTGGGTTTAAAATCAAACATTGTCCCCATATAAAAGCTCCTTGGAAAACTGCACGCTTTACGTGCTGACCATGAGCTTCTTTTGTCGTCGGTAGCGATTGAAGCGGTCTTTGATTTCTATTGAAAGATGTTTCCTTGACTCAACTATATCACATGTAGTGCTTGATTTTTCCTACAATAGTATCACGAAATGTTCGATAATCCACTTCACGTTTCGTATTTATTTGTAGTAAAGCTTCGGTTAGGTTGGAGAAACTATTCCAAATTCCCCAAGCTGTTCGTTTGCCTTTGCTAAGAAATGACGAGGTAGTGTCACATCCTGTTAGAGCGTGAAACAGTGGTAACGAAAGCGATTTCCTGGGACCAATTCCTTTAGCAATTTCATGTGCAGGTAGCTAAGAATAGTTTTTACCTGTTCCAAATACAATCCATAAGTATATTAGATTCAATCGATAGAATGCAGCTACTGCTAGTACCAAAACATCGGTACCCACAGTTCGAACCTTGATAGATTCATGACTTTCCCGAACTGCATCAGACACGTGGAGTATAATTCTAAAGTCAGCTTCTTCATGCGAACAAGGAGAAATCCAGGTTATGCCACGTCTATCAGCAGTAGAATGAGTCAGCCTCCCTGATGTAACAACCAATTCTTTGTCCGTTTTGGTTTTTAAGAACTCTGTGCTAAGAAAGGAGAAGAGCTCTTCTTTATTCTAATCCACTCTGAGGAACGTATACCATTGAATGGGAAGAGGGGTTGAAGGGGTGAGTGATATCTGGTACCAACCCCACGTACTTGTCGTGTATGTGCTTTAATGCTGTTGGATTGCCAACTATCCCCAATAATGTAAATTCTTTCAATAACGTCAAGTTGTCGGTAAACATATGGAAGGAATACATTGTTGAAGTAATCTTGAAATGTCTTAGAATTACCAGGTTTCAACATTTGTACTATAACTGGACCATAAAATATTCCGACACTATAAACAGGTGATTTGGTTACAGTTTCCACTTTCTCCATGAAACAAATAATCAGATCCGATTTTGTACAGTGTCTTATGTGTCCATTATCGGATAGTGACGAAGGGTGTGGTTGGTTTTCATGACTGCAAAATGTATTAAAATCTCCACTCCTATTCTGGCATGCAATGTACAGCCTACCAAATAGTTGCACATCATTCTTGATGACTTTTAACTTGCTATAATTTTTGGGCGCTTTTGGTGGTTTGAAATCAAACAGAAGAAATTTGTTTTTGCGAATTACATCAGAAACTCTTTGTTTCTGGTCGATGAGTCGGTCTTCCATAAATCGTTGATAATCCTGTTTCCCCCTGTTCTCAACTTTAGATACGAGTGAGACTAGTTCGTTACATTCGCTGCTGAAAAGGTTACCAAGTTCGTCAAATACTTTGACAGCATTAGTGATATGTACTCTAAATCTGTTTTGAGCAGTGGCAGATGCTTCATGATGGGTATGTTTAGTATATTTGTTTTCTTCCAGCTCAAACTCGTTAATAACTCGTGAAAGTTCTGGTCCCCCAAGCATCCACCGTCTCAGAGCGTTAGTATTTTCCGTTAAACATATTGCCCCGCCATCACTTTTAACAATATTATTGTTCTGTTCGTGTACCTGAACAATCGCCATTGACGAAAAACTTTGATTACCCATTTGTACAGTGAACTTGTCCAATTCAAAGCTTCAGCAACTTTAGGATTGGATTCATGAAGCAGTTTCATGTCGCGAATATGAACACTTACCCATCTGGCATAGTTTATTCTATCAGAGAAAAGAATCATGGAGCGAACAGTTCCAGAGCTTTACAAACGTATTATTTTTATGTATCATATTACTGAGAACAATACTACTGTCGGTAGCGTACTAAACGATCTACGCGGCATCATATTAAATAATGCTTGACAATCGTACCGCCATTTGGCCTAATTGTAGGAAAACCGTTTGGTCTATGACAAAAAAGTATAAATGTTATTTTGTAGTGAATCTTGTGTTCTTCAATTTTACTTAGGACTTTTTTTTTGCCATAAGTACACGGTTTTCAAGATAATCGCAAAAAACTGTCCTCAAACTAATTTTTTTCAAGATGGCCGCCGAAGAATAATTTTTTTCGCTTGGCACTATATCACATTTTGTTCGCCAAGAAAACCTTTATCTTTGTGCCAAATTTCAAGTTAGTACCACAAAGTGAACGATTGTTATGCTTAGCAACTCCACTACAAAGTAGTTGTCATGCTGAAAGTATATCTCCACCCATCACAACAGTCCGCACCATCAATCACAAAGACCTTCATTATAACGGAACCATTCAGGCCCCATTTGAAAGCAGCGGAGAGAAAACAAACAAGAAAAGGAAGAAAAAAGGCCAAGTCGTAAATTCTGACAGATACTCCAATTAAAGACCCGATAGAAAAAGACTCTGAAGAAAGAATGCTGAAACGAAACCAGAATGAATAGAAGAAGAGCGCTGTTGAGAAGGTTAAACGTAAAGCTTTGGACGATTCAAGCTCGAACAGTGATGTTGATAAAGAGATTTATTGCGATTCGACAGATTTAGAGAGCGATCCTGAAGAAGAAGAATTAGAACGCATGTCCATAGCATTAAACCATTATGTGTTGGTTAAATACGAAAATAAATCGAATTTAATACATTTTGTTGGGCAAGTTGAAACAATTTTTTGGCTCCGCTTGAATTATTATTCGCTGTATTTCCAACGATATCAAATCTTGCTTTGCGCGAGCTCTCTGATTTCGGTTTTCCCAAAATAATTCGTTATCATTATGCTCCAGCCGCAGCGGTCTTTTTCCGTCCGCGATTTCATTTTACCTTTCGCTTTTGGTTGGAGCAACTCGTTCCAAGAAAGCATATTGTGTGCTATATTGCACCTCTATTATTTAATTTTGTTTGTGGGCTGATGACTGAAATCAGGTATGTCTACGCTACTTGTTGATATTCATTTTAGTAATTTCCCGTTGTTTTATTAGCTCTTTGACGTTATTTTTTGACGATATTGTTCAACGTCACTTTTAAACGCCGTTTTTAAGTGATTTCTTATTTGGATTGACGCCACGTTAACTGTCCTAATTGGCATATAACGTGGACCCGCAAATTCTTTCTGGAATGCCATTTTGGGCCTGCCGTTCGTAACACGGAGCGTCCGTTCCCTTATCAACTTTGGCCACGAGGTCTGTGCTGCTGAAGGCTGTTACGTTAAGATTATCCTGGACCAATTCATCGCCTACAGGCGACTTTTTTTGTCACAACCAGGATAGTCTTATTACAACTTTTGATGATAACTTCGCCTGCCCATGAATTGTTGGCGGAATCGATATCAACGACGCTTCATCACCGTTAACCGATTTACCATTTACAAATTTAAACTACGCTTTATAAATTTAAAACGCAATGTTTTAATTGTTCACCAATTTACGCTTTATAAATTTAAAACGTAAGAGCCCAAAAGAGGTTCACATATTTTTGCTGTGCGTGCTGCATTTTCAGCATAAGTATATATTGTATTCAGACCATTTAATATTGTGATAAACAATTTACCGACGTAATACAGATGTTGCAACCAATTACGACCTGTTGATTAAATAAACTTAATTGTTTGCTACTATTTTATTTATTTCTTGAAATCTGTGATTTCTGGCGCCCTGTGTTTTTTTTTATTATTAAAAGAGCTTGCAGTAGTACAGCTGATGATAGAAATCTGCGACCCAAGGCCACCGAGATTAAGCTAGCTAGGTCATTACGGTGAGTACAAACATTACAGAGCTACCGTGGCGTATAAATGATAAGGGGGTTGATCTGCGATTGTACTACCATTCATTATTATTAGTAATCAATCGCAGGTTGGCTTGTTTATTGTTTCAAAGTTATTCTAAAAGAAAAGGACGATTATCATATTTCGTTTCTAAAGCCATTGCCGTCTAATAAGTTTGTTTATTCCGACAAAAATGACGAAGACACTGTTAGTTTAGAAGACATCGTGATGAGACTGCAATTCGATTTAAATCAGGTAGCAGAGCAGCGCGTCAGTCTTTTCCTGTTAATTTGGACAAACATAATATCATATAACCATATTTTTCACGACTAGGATTTTTCAGCTAGCATAATTTTTATCTACTAATAGAAAGAACTGAGGGTTGTACAGTCAAAATTTGATACCTATTTAATAATTCCCACTATGTACCAAGGGCTTTCCCAATATATACCAGTGAATGGTTCATAGTGAGAAAATGGTGTATAGTGGGATTTATTAATTATTATCACAACTAAACAATTTAGGGTTACTTAATGTTACAAGCAACTTATTATTTACGTTCTCATATGTTCTAAATACTTACGTTCAATAAAATTCTTATATACAGTGAATTTATTTTAATGCGCAATGTGGTATTCCCGTTTCCATGAGGACTTGATTGTTACTATTGGTTTCGAAGGGTACGCCACGCCATGTGTAAATGCGTTTATTTTAAAATGCAATACATTAACCGTAATTTTATTGAAAAAGAAGCATCAGAAATAACAACAGGGCATGTAATAACCCACATGCTTGCCGTAAACTGAAATTTTTGTACCATTTGATCAACAGAATCCCTTCCTCCGTAGAATATATTATGTTTTTATATACTCAGTAACGTTTCCATATTGAATTTTAGAATAAACGCATTTACACATTGCGCGTTATAATAAACTCCCTGTATAAAAAATACCCGGTTTTTAATTTTTTTGTCCGACTATGGACCACTTTGCCCTTCGCACAGTGGCGTATATGATATTTGTCGGAGATAATGGGCGCGTTCAGCCGGGACGCGTATTTCACATATGTCATGCAGATTCGCAACTGGGTGGAGATAAAACGCAACGTCCAATACGAGGCTCGGTGATGATAAGGTTGCACCGGAAACCAGTGAAAATATACGTTTTTTATAATATGAAGAGATAAATGCAAAAACAATGCTTTAACAGACCCTAATAAAACACTGTTTTCAGTGTTTAAATAGCCACATTAAGGCCCTGAACACACATGGATTTCGTATCCGAGATTCAGTATGCGGGATACAGAATCGCGGGCTGTGCAGACACGGCGACTGAATCTCAGACGCGGGCCTTCATTCACTTGCAGCGCAGTGCTGTTATGGACCTAGCATTGCTGTTCTTGGTTTGTGTCGAATTAGTCTGGATGTGCTGTATTCAAGGACAGGGATTGGGCTCTACTAAGCCAATAAATTTTTCATTGTCAAATTATGTACGCTCTATGATCGTTGTATATTAAGGAACGCCCAGGTTATTCGATTTAAATAGAAGTTGGAAGTCTGGCTCGCAAAAGTAGGCGTGTTTGAACGGCTCCATATGCTCCAATGGTAAATCGGTATCCGAGATACAGAATTTGTTGCCGGCGCGGCGGCCGAATAGAACAGATAATGAAATTCTGCAGCTCGATACTGTATCTGTATCTGGCATAGCGGTATCTCGCATACAGAATCCAGGGCCTGGACGCGTATACTTTTGCGAGCCACAACACGCGATATCATATCATAGGCGTAGCCGATTTTCATCATCTTGTATTTAAATGGAATAATCAGTGTGTTCGTTACTATACAAAGATCATGGAGCGTACATTATTTGACAATTAAAAATTTATTAGCGTAGTAGAGCCCAATCCCTGTCTTTGAATACAGCAGATCCAGACTAATTCTACAGAAACAAAGAACAGCAATGCTAGGTCCATAACAGCACGACACTGGACTGTTCTCGCAAGTGACTGAAGGCTGCGTCTCACATACAGTCTCCGCGTCTGAACAGACCGAGATTCTATATCCCGCATACTGTATCTCGCATACGGAATCCTCGTGTGTCCAGGGCCAAAGACATCACAGTAGATAATAGTAATTTACGATACAAGTGCGTAAAGCTACTCTTTAGTCACGAGTGAGTGAGCGTTTTAAGCCACGCGAGTGACTAAAGATGCTTTACGCATGTGTATCGTACAATATTTTATCTACGATAGAATCTAGAAAACACGGTAAATATAAAAAAAAATTAAATGTAAATTAAGATTACCAGCAACCGGTCGTAATTTTGCGTGTTTTAAACATTTTAAAACACGTTGCTACTGACAACGTGCCTAATGAAATCTTTTAAACACGTTACTACTGACGACGTAAACTAATAAAAACATGTTATTAAACAGTCGTTTTACAAACTTAAAACTGCCAACTAGAAGGCAATTTTACATACTGTCGTAGATAAAAACTAGTGTTTGTATTTCGCGGGCAAAATGAGTGTTCTTTGGCGCACTTAAATGACAAAAAGTAGTACTAGTTGAGTTGCTGACTCTGAAATGTTAAGTTTAAATAGTTTTTTAGGCTGGTGGTAGCAGAAAACATAAGCAATATAAAGCATCTCTGTCTATTAGGACGAAAAAACAAAACCAGTTCACAAAACACAGCGGTCCATATATTAAGGATATACTGGTCACAAAAATACAAATCAACTTCACTCACAGTCATTCATTAAAAAATGCAGAAGCTTGGTCTTTGCTTAAAACAACTTCAGAAACCAAATATTCTTTTCTTCAATACTTTTCAGATGGTAGACATAATATAGTTTTATGTATTTATTTGTTTTTTTAGAGATGGTCCTAAGCTTGTGTTATTCAATTGATAATTACATTCTGTTATTTGATATTGCTTCAGGAATGTGACCTGCTGCAGCTATACGCCACCACAAGTCATTAATGATGGCAAATGGTATAGAGCCATTAGCTGACAGTAGTAACAATCCTCCATCCCAATGGGTGTATGTGCTTCAGAACGTTTGGAAAAGAATCACTTCGGTGGGTTCACTCCAGGGCCAGACTTTTTACGTATGACCTACGAACCCTTTGAGTTTATACAACATGAAAAAATTATACTTTTGTAAATTACTTGATTTTATTTACTTTCAGATTAGCTAATGGAAAAAACTCCTGGAGGAACACCACATGGTATCAATTCATGCAGATCAATTTGTCTTACGCATTGTAACACCAATAATACAAAGAAATCTAAAATCACTGAAAACAAAAGAATCTTTTCTTTTTGGATACAAGTAGTTCCTGTGATCAGTTAAACGGTGCTTTAACTATTGTGTCTGTGGCCACAAAAGCTGGAGCTGTTCCTGTAAGAGTTTTTACGTATTCGTGGAAGCCTGGATAAAAATAACTATACAGCTGGTCTGCAGGAATTGAAAACTGGGTGGGCTGATGATAGTCCATCCTTAAAAAGTGCTCTCCATTCTGTCTGGCCAGAGGTGAGGCACTTTTGTCAGTTTCATGTGCTTCAATCCTTGTGGCAGTAGTTGTCAGATAGTAGACATGTGATAAAAAAGGATGATAGGAAGCCATTAATGACCTTATTTAGAAAGACAATGTATGCCACTGATGAAGCAAAAGCAAAAATTCATACACTAATCACTGAAACCAGCACAAATTACAGTAATTTTGTCCAACATGCATCTGCTTTATTTCAAAGGGGCGTTGGGGGGTGCAGTGCTTATCGAATTGGTTTGAATACACAAAATAATGATACTAGCAATTATGCAGAAGCTTATTTTCGCATTGCTAAGCATATTATGCTAACAATGTTGAAAGCGTATAATCATATAGCTGTTCTCCATTATATCACAGTAGAGTTGGAAAAATATTACAGCTTAAGGTTGTTAAGATGCTGCATTTGGAAGACTAAAAAAGCCCTATTTGATTTTCAAGAAACATCAAGGCAAGGGTATTGTCCAGTGTGATCCTGAGGCTGTACAGCAAGTGCCATTACATAGTTTTGTGTAAAATCACTTCATGATTCAACAAAAACATATTATATTGAAAGTGATATTGGCACCTATAGCTGGAAGTAGAGGAGCATTTTGTACGCACCAAGCAGCAGTGCATATCAAATTTGATCAGTGCTTTCCAAATTCCCCAGAATTATCTGCCAATGACAAGTTTTTGCTGTACAAGATGGCTGTTGGTGCTACAGGGGAAACAAAGCAGAGCTTTTTTGCATCAATGATGAAACCTGGTGACAAGCCACAAACTGATAATACTACCCCAGAAACAACATAGACCTCCAGCGAAACCCATACAGAAATTACTTCACTAGAATGTGCCAGACCCGTCTATTATACTTCTCAATTCAATGGTTAGTTTGACCGGATGAAAGAATTATTTAGCAGCAATGCGAGTGATTCAGGGTTGATGAAGGCTGTAAGTAATTTCTTTCACAGACTAAAGAAAGTTCAAACGCCAATGTAGTTGTATAACTTCGTGAACCGCGATAAGAGTGATAATAAGAGAAAAAAAAGTACCTCAGCAGAAGAAGGGAAGAAGCCACGCGTGGGTGTGGTCATCAAAGATCAGGGCTACCACCTAAAGAAGAAAATTCGAGGGCTGAAGAGAACCAATTCTCTAAGAATTAATGTTGATGCTAAACAACAAAATGAAAAAAGCCATGGAATTAGGGCACTGAGAATATTTTTTGTTTTTTTATTTATTCAGTTTAAAAAAATATGTTTGTGTAAACTACCTACTGATTAAATTGGTAATTTGTATTTTTGTTCCATGTTTTAAGTAGTGTATCTTTTTCTATATTCAATTTTATATTGTATTATATTTTTATTTTTGATGGGCGATATTCAATTTTTCCAGCCCTTACCTTAATTGTTCTTTAATATCTGCTTCTGAACCCTCATGTCGTTGCAGTTGCTACTGCTGCTGATGATGATAGTATTGGTCAAATATGTCATAAAAGTATTATTTATTTATTTATACTCATTACAAAAAAAAACGACAATAAAATATAATTATAGCTTTTTTTGGCCACATGAGTCCACGGCTTGTGTGTGGCACAGGGGAAAACAATTGTATGATAAGTGATATAAATTGTTGAAATAATTAAAGTAGATATTGCTTAATAATATTACGAGTAAGTAAATATGCTGAAATATAGCGAAACAAATGAATAAATTAGATAGTTTCATATTGTAGTAGTAATTAATTGATCATAAAATGCAGAAGGTTGTTTTTTTGATCCATAATTTTAATTTTTAATTTGAAAGTATTTACAGATTGATAATGGTTGATAGTTATGACGATTAAATTATATAATTTGGAGCATAAGTAACTTGTATGTTTTTGCGAGGTCATCTTAAAAAGTTATAGGTAGTACAAGGTAAATGACTGTTAGTAATAACGCCCCCCCCCCCCCCCCCCCCCCCCCCCGCCTGTTATTCCATATCTACTTATTGACTGTACTATAACAAAGTAGGCCAGTTTAAATTGTGCTGAATTTAATATTTTTCAATAATTTAAATTTATAGTTTTCCTTAATTTTACAACTAGTTCATCAACATGACATTTTCACTTTAAATTAGAATCAATATACAGGATGGATTAAAAATTGCGCATTTTACTTCAGGTAGAGCGATTCTTTGATTAATTCTGAGTCGAAAATCTTAATACTAAAATGTTGAAGTGGTCTTAATGAGCTCTCACGAGCGGTAGATAAAAAAGATGTTTTTTTTTCAGGTAAAGTACCTTTTCTCTGTTTCAAATATGTGAAAGTATCGAGAAGGAAATTTGTTCAAAATGTAAAATTATGGTCGCATGCAAAGAAATATTGGCCTACTTTTATGAAACCGTGTGTATTAGATGAAGTAAAGGGTGTTTTTTTTTAGAGGCGGAGAACTTTAAATTGAAATAAAACACAGAATTTTTTTTAATATCCATGAAATTGGCTTTATTTGAAAGATAATTTTATGGCATTTATGTTTGAATATGATTTCGGGCATGGGACCGCCGCGGCTGGCGTGTACATGACGTAATCTGGAGGTCCAATTTTCACACACCTCTTCGCAGTAAATCAGTAAAATCACTATAACCGCGTCGAATGTTGGCTTCCAAGTGCTCAATTGTTTCCGGTTTATCGACGTAGAGATGCGACTTTACATATCCTCAAAGAAAATAATCTAACGGCGTCAAATCACACGAAAGAGGTGGCCAGTTAACAGAACCATTTTCGTGGATCCATTTTGTGGATCTGTTAACTGGCCACCTCTTTCGTGCGATTTGACGCCGCTAGATTATTTTCTTTGAGGATATGTAAAGTCGCATGCCTACGTCGATAAAACCGGAAACAATTGAGCACTTGGAAGCCAACATTCGACGCGTTATATTACCGAAATACAGCCTGATTTACTGCGAGAAGTGTGGGTAAAAATTGAACCTCCAGATTACGTCATGTATACGCCAGCCGTGGCCGTCACATGCCCGAAATCATATTCAAACATAAATGCCATAAAATTATCTTTCAAATAAAAACCAAATTCATGGATATTAAAAAACATTTTTTCTGTGTTTTATTTCAATTTTAAAGTTCTCCTCCTCTAAAAAAAACACCCTTTAACTTTTGTGGTTTCATAAAAGTAGCCCGATATTTCTGAAATTTTTAGATAGGACCACAATTTTTACATTTTGAAATAACTTTCCCTTGATGACACTTTTGACGTATTTAGAACAAAAAAGGTACTTTACCCCTACCCGAGAAAAAAGTATTTTTCTATCTACCGCTCCTGAGGACTTATGAAGACCAATCCAACATTTTAGTATTAAGATTTTCGAATCAGAATTAATCAAAGAAGAAAAATGTGCCATTTTTAAATCCACCCCGTATATTCCTAAGATCATCAAGTTGGGAAAGCCAAACCAAACATCAGATATAACGCTGAGAAGACTCGGCTGGGCAGCCTTCGGACAAATGAGTAATATCTTGAAAAACAAAGACGTTCCAATAAGCCTAAGAAAGAAAAGTGTTTGATACCTGTATCCTTTCTGTACTAAGATATGGAATGGAGACAATGACATTAATTAAAAGGTCAGCTGAAAAATTGAGAGTTGTACAACGTGCTATGAAGAGAAGGATGCTAGGTATCAACTTAAGAAAGAAAATTAAAAACATCGAAATAAGAAACAAAAACGAAAGTTACAGATGTAATTGAAAGAATCGTCAAGCTAACGTAGAGCTGGGCAGGGCACATCGGCAGTGGTCAGAGGAATGGCAAATCCGCATAGTACAGTGGCGTCCTAGAACAACAAAGAGGAGCGTGGTTAGGACCCAGACAAGGTGGGTCGATGATATAAAACGGATAGCAGGGAACACATGGATACTAACAACAAACGATCGAGTGAATGGCGAAAACTAGGGGAAGCCCTACGTTCCGGAATGGACAAGAGACGGCTGAAGAAAAAGAAGATATATTCCTAAATATAGTATTTTATTAGTAGCGAAAATTTTATGTGAACATTGATAATTAGCTCTGTTCTTTTCAATACAGGTCAATGAATGTATATTTATTTCATCAACTTTATTCTCAGGCGTTGGGGGTTAAAGAGAAGAATAGAAAATTAGTTTTATTTTAGATTTAGCGATAAGCTATCAAGATCAAGTTTCTGCTTAATAATTTCCATGCAATTCTCCACTTCACTAACCACTTCATCGAAAAGCAATTGCATTATCATCAGCAAATGATATTATATTACAGTCTAGGTTCAGTAAATTAAATACTATGGGCTGCACATAGGGAATAGAGTCCCTGTATATATAATAAGTTAAGGGTTGGAAAATGTGCGATGCCCGTTTTTTGCCCGTTTTTTATTGGTTGGATCCAATCTCATGGAGTATATGTTTTTACACAATTTGACAATTCGTTTTTAAAGTGAATAAGGAAATTCTAACTCTATTTGATGTCACTATGACAGGTTGCTCAGCAGTTAATTGCAAAAATAGATCAAATCAGGGCTTTTCTTTGCACAGGTTTCTCAAAAAATAGAAATTGAAAAAAATTTGGTTGGAAAACCGCAAAATCGTTAAGTACAGTGATGGATCTCGCTTGTACAATCGGCATTTCACGGAAGACCAATGGAGACCAATGGCTAATTGGTATTAAAAGTAAAACCCTTAAACAAGACGCGATTCCCACATTATTTGGAGTTAATTCTCAGGAAAATGAATTTCAAGACAATATTATTGAAAGATTTCAGGAAATTTCAGAAGATGCAGTTCCACATTTTAGTGACAACAATATTCATGAGCTCCAAAATAGTATAAAAGTGTATGAAGACCTAGTGTCAAGGCTTCAGAAGAAGATTAGTGTTTTAAGGCATAGTAATAAAATTTTGAGCAATAAACTATCAAAAGGAAAGAAAACGCAAAAATAAAAATTTTGAAAATATTCTCAATTTTGATCAAATTAATGCTATTCAGCGCAATACCAAATGCTTTATTCCATTGTCTAACAAAACTGTTATGACAGCATTACAACTCAAATTTACTTGTGGAACAAGTGGTTACAATAGCTTATTAAAGCTAACATTACCATACCATTCAGTGCGAACACTAAATAGAAAATTAGAATGTTTAAAATTTGAAAGTGGAATTCTGCAGGATGTCTTTAAATTTTTGAAAATTAAAGTAAATTATATGAATGACTTTCAGAAAGAGTGTATAATTACTTTGGACAAAATGGAATTGAAAAAGTGCATCGATTACTGTGTATCTTCTGATAAATTTCTTGGACACAACTCTCCCAAATCATACTGGTATTGCTAGTGCTTTAGTGATTATGTTAGCTGGAATTACAAGTCGTTGGAAGCAAATTGTAGGATATTATTTTACTGGTAACACAACAGATGGATCGGTCTTATGTGATATTATTCGAGAAGTTATTCACTATTCTAGTAATATTGGTTTAAAAGTTAATGCAGTCACTACAGATATGGGTTCTAGCAACCAGGCTATGTGGAGAACATTTGGTATAGTTGCAGGAAAATATTCAAAAACCGTAAATTCTATTCAAAATCCAACTGATAATTCGGAACGTTTGTATTTTATAGCAGACATCGCACATTTGTTTAAGAACATAAAGCATTGTTTAGTTATAAACAAAGTAATTGAAATACCGCAAAATCTACAAGAGCAGTTTGGTTTACCTACTAATATAATAAATCTTAAACACATACAAAATCTGGGAGAGTATCAACATGATGTGGAATTAAAATTCGCTACTAAACTAAAATCTGAACTTCTTGATAACAAAAATCATTTTGACAAAATGAAGGTGTCGAATTCTTATGTTATTCACCACGACGCGACGTAAGTACTGCACTAAAATTTATCGCCGAAGAGGATGATCTTTTAACAACTGCTTGGTTTGTCGAAAATATCTTTAGATGGTTTAAACTACTTACGTCGCGAAAGTCCGGTTGTGGCTTTGAGCAAATATGATATTAGAAAATACAATGAAACTATAAATTTTCTTCATTTGATTGAATTGAATTGGAGAAAATAAAAATGGAAATCGTATTTGGAAACCTATTCAAACAGGTGTTATTTTGTCAACAACATCAATACTAGATCTACAGAATAAATTTCTAAATTTGAAGCGCCACAGCTTTTTACTTACAAGTAGGTTTTCACAGGACTGTTTAGAAAATGCATTTTCCGAACTGAGATCTAGACAACCATTACCATCTCCATTGCAGTTTCAACAAAACTTGAAACTTCTTTGTGTAGGGCAATATTTAACTACGTCAAATACACCACCCAGCTATGAAGCAGATGATCGTGAATACTTAAATGGATTTTTAGATATTATCTCCGGAACAAACGAACGAGAAGAAGAAAATATAAGTACTTGTTTAATGGACAGTCAATATTTCAGAAAAGAGAAGCTGAGTAATAGGGTGGAGAACATTTTGTATAATTATGCTGGGTATATATTGCAAAAACTAAAATTACAACGGGCTTGCAAAAATGTGTTTCATCACTGGGCTCTAACAAGTTAGTGGATGGAAGTTTCTCTCGTTTCGTTAGGTTAAGGGAATTCCGACCAGAAAAATTGAATTATGTAAATTATACAACTTTTGAGCTATTTAAAATTATGGAACAGATACTTCGTAGCTTTAGAAATTCATTGAACATAAATGATAATAGTTTTAGGTATATATCAAAATTTTTAAAAGATAACATTAAAAATAATGCCGAGGTTATAAAAATTGTCTATCCCGATTGCCATAAGATCAAGGAAAAGTTAATTAACCGTTTTGTTACATTCAGGCTAAGAATTTAATGTACAAAAATTAAACATATTTATTTTATGGCGGCAAATTTTAATATTTCACATATGGAATACAATACAATATGTTGTTTCTATGGAACCACTTATTTTTTCAAATGTCGAAAATTGAAATATGAATAGATTAAGTCACCTTTAAATCTGAATTGAAAACTTAAATGTTATTCCAACAATCAAAATAGTTATAGCACTTATTAGTACTCTGCTTCTGCTTGTTAAAAGTATTGAATATAAGCCATAATGTTATTTATTTATTTAATTTTAACTTGTATTTCAGGGTATAAATACCCAATTACAAAACAGTTTTATCTTAACCAGACAATGAACACCTGCACGATCAAGCACTACTCAATTCTTTGCACATTAAGAGATTGGATGCATTGCCATAGTAGCCCCGGTATAGTATCTAAAGCTCAGTACTGACGTGAGCATTTTTACGGGCACGAACGGTTTGCGCGTAAAATTGCTCTAATCAGTCTCTTCTTCTAATGCCTATCCATTTTTTATTGGATGTTGGCGACCAGATTTCTAAATAGCTCCTTGTCCATTGCCGTGTTGGCAAGCTCTCCGATTGTCCTCATTCCGGTCCATTGTCTCATGTTTCTTGCCCAAGACGTCTGTTTTCTGCCTATGCTTCTTTTGCCTTCTATTCTTCCCTCTAGGAACAACTGCAGAAGGCTGTACTTTTCATTTCGCATGATGTGTCCAAGATAGGCAGTTTTCCTCTTCTTTATTGTAGCAAACAATTCTGGGTCTTTGCGCATTCTTGCTAATATTTCCTCGTTGGTAACTCGATTGGTCCAAGGTACTCTCAGGAGTCGTCTGTATGTCCACATCTCGAAGGCTTCAATTTTATTAATCATGCTTGTTTTCATAGTCCACGCTTCCATTCCGTATAGTAATACCGATCACACGTAACATCTGGTATAACGCATTCGCAGCTTCAAGGGCAGGTCTCTGTTGCATAGGATATTACTATATTTAATAAATGTTGTTCGTGCCATTTCTATTCTTACTTTTATTTCCCTATCCGGATTCCAGTCTGCATGCAGCCAACATCCAACATATTTAAGTTTTTCTACCCTTTCAATAGTTCGGCATTCGATTGTAATTGTGGCATTTGCATATGCTTGTTTGCTTCTGCTAATAATCATAAATTTGGTTTTATTTGCATTTATACTCAATCCATACTTTTTACTGCATTCATTCAGTCGCGTGGTCATGTTTTGAAGTTCCTCGATATTATTTGCAAGTAATACGGAATCGTCAGCGTATCTTACGCTACAAATTGGTACCCCATTTACTTTTATACCCATGTCTTGGTCCTCGAAGACTTCGTTGAAAATTTCCTCTGAGTACAGGTTAAGCAACAGCGGAGAAAGCACACATCCCTGCCTTACTCCTCTGCGAATGTGAATATTTTCAGTGTTAAGGTGTTGCGTACTTACGTGTGCCAGTACCAGCCCGACTTTGCGTGCGCTTACGCGGCAACACGCACGAACGCAATCCATCGCTTGTCGGTTTTATGGCGCACGAACGTGTGTGCGCGTAAGCCGTTCGTGCGCGTAAAAATGCTCAAGTCAGTACCAAGCTTTAGAGTCTAATAATATCGTCGTTTTTTGACACATAAGAAGCATGGTATTGTTTTTTGCAGCCTTAAGGGATAAGGGTTAAACAAGCTGTGCATGTAACCATTGGCACCCATAAGCTTATCACTATCGTTAACAGTTCAGGTCTTCTTGTTATCGCCGAAACTTTCTAGCTTTCACTCCACACTCACCGTGTAGGTACGTCGAGAAAATATTCTACTAAATTTTAAAATGGTTAGATGTTTTTCATGTAAGAATAAAAAGTATCCGTGTTTTCAACTGCCAAGTAAATTATGTGTTCGGCTATATGGGTTGAATTTTTACAAGAATATTGTGGTATTAATAAACAGTAAAAAACTACGTTTCACGTTAACTACATTTTTATGCAGATATCTCTAAAATTACAGACTATACAGCCTTATCTAAAATCAACTTATTTTATTTGTTCCTCACTTGTAAACATCAATTTATCAAGTCACTGTATTCACCTTGAAAATGTTTCTTAACTGGCTAGCCAGTAAATTTTTTACTGGCTAGCCAGTTATATTTTACAAGCGTGCTCATAGATAAATGATAGCGTGCAAATCCAGAGTTGTCTTCCTTAGTATGTGTCATATTGATGAATTTAGTTGCTTGTCAATTTGACATTTTGAATAAATGGTGAATTTCTAGTTATTTACAAGTGAGGAACAAATAAAACATTCAACAATACACGCGAAGTAACCATTTTTACTGGCTCAAGGATATGACAGGCTCGCCTAACGGCTCGCCAGTCATCCCCAATCCTATCGCCAGTAAAACCTGTTTTACCTGGCTTGTAATGTTAAATACTATTTATGGGTATTTCGCCACACTACAAATTGAAAATGTAAAAATCATTTCTTCAAACCACAGCAGCCTGTTAACAGTGATCATTTCTGCCGTTTAAGAAAAGGAGCAGTGCCTTCTGTATTCGTTAGTTTCATGAATGTAAAGCTTTCCTTTAATATTAAAAATAATTTTTATTTTGGAAAGATGCATCTTCGGAAAAGTCTGCTGAAACTCAAAATTTCACCAATAATTATGACAATGGATTGGAGTTCTTTGCTTCCTCTGTAAACATTGATTACCATGCAAGATATACTGCTCTTACTGTAGAGCTAGAACAACTAAAGGAAAAACGTCAAAGGTGTGTGTCTGAACTGAGAAATATAAAACAATATGTAAATTTTACAGTTTTTGAATCTATAAAAGAAATTATTTAATTAGATAATTTCGATGAAAAGGCAGTATTCTTGATGAACTGTATGAGAAATTATAAGAAACCAAAACCAAAATGGTCAGAACTATCTGTAACAATGTGTACAGTTTGGAGATTGTGTTTAACCAACGGATACCACTTATTATGTCGGAAAAATGTGCTAGCCTTACTATCAAAAATTCAAAGTTCAATGGGGCAAATGAACTAATCAAGGAAAGTCTACATTCAGAAATATCTGTACTTAAACATCCAGTAGAAAGAAAAAATACTCTACAACCAAACGGAAGATCATATTTATGGTCTTGATACCTGCGATACAAATTCTATTACACCATCACCAAGAATTGCTAGCAAAATGTTGTGTTTTTTATACATGGACTGTCGACAAAATTCACAATTCCAGTTGGATATTTCTTCCATGTTTCATTAACCACTGATACATTGTACTCGCTAACTTTGAGAGTATTGCAACTTGTAACTGATTGTGGTTTTGTTGCATTATGACTGGTCACGGACAATTTTTCATCTAATGTCGCACTTTTTAAAATGTTAAGTGGGAGATCAATTAGAAATTCCATTGAGCATCCTTTTCTTTCGCCAATGCCACTATTTTTGCCATTCGATTATTGTCATTCTTTAAAAAATGCCAAAAATGTGCTTATTTATTCCTCGAATAGTAAAATTACTTCAACGTATTTGAAATTATTATATAAGTTACGAAACGGATTTCCAGTTAAACCGGTTCGATATTTAACAAGAATGCATTTATATCCCACCAATTTTTAAAAGATGAATGTTCTGCGACAGTGACTAGTTCATTTAAATTTTTGAAAAAATCCGGAGACAATAATTTTCTTAATGTTGATGCTACACTAACATACATGGAGAATATTTATGTTTTCCAAATACACAACGTTTCAAACAAAAGTCAATACATTTGTTCCTTGGATAGCAGCATTTCACCTTACGTTCATGTGTCGGGTGAACGTCTTCATTAGTTGCATTTAACTTTTCTAAATTATACAGACGAAATACAAAATAGCTCCAGTAGCATGGGATTACCAGGATTGACAAAGGAAACCGCACACGCTCTAAAATTCACATCAGAAAATACTTATTTATGCATAAAATTTCTTCTTGAGCAAGCTGGCTTCTATTATGTATTAACACAAGCATTCAGTTCTAATGCAGTTGAAGCAACTTTCTCTCATATACGACTAACAGACTGATCCAATGACGCTACAGATGCCCGAACAGCAGAATATGCACTAAGGCAAATTTTACGCCGTGAAATAGTTAAATCAAATGACAGTTCAAATACCGCAGAACAGTTTAGTTTTTTATTAGTAGTATTGGCCAACTGTCATCTCTCACAACAGCATCATCAATAGCGAAGCATTGGCTATGCGGAAAGTTTACCGAATCTCAATTTATCGAACGCAGTTGACCGAACTCAAATGATCGAAAATCAGTTTATCGAAAACGCAATTAATCGAATGGCAATTTATCGAATCACAATTAATCGAAACGCAATTTATCGAATCACAATTAATCGAATGGCAATTTATCGAATCGTAAATCTAAAATTGTAAAATAAATACTACTGTAAAGCCTGTTAACGTTACTAAGAAGAACACCACGTGGAGGTCGGCTTACTAGTCTTCCTTTTTAATATATTTGTTAATTTTTAAGTTTTAATTTAAGATAATTCGAATCTCAACGGTTAAGATTGGAGTATTGGTACCATTATAGACCTACAATTGCATTTTTTCTCCGAACTGTATTATTCTGACTATTCAATTCACCTGTCATCTGTCAAAAAGTGACCAATGAAAATCCAGAATTTGACATTTCTTGACCAATCAAAAAAATATCAGCGGATATACCTTCCTAGAAGGTATTCAAGTGAATATTTTAAACAAATGTGATTTTTATTAGCAAAAGTCAATATTAGTGTTCTGTTACTATAGAAATTGTGTAGTTTGTTGCTAGATTTACTGAAAACTAATTTGAAAAGTAGTTTAGTTCATTGAATAGTCCCTCGAATTCCATTCTCAGCCAAAGTTAAGTAGAATATTTTTGCGATGGTATCACTACTCATGTCCATTGCGCTTAGGGTTATGACTCGTGCTAGCGCACTCATGCTAACTGAACCTAAGCGCAATGGACATTCGTGATACCAGAGCAAAAATATTCGACATAACTTTGACTACTCATGGTATTATAAGTGAAAATACTTGAACTGCAAGAATTCTTTCTTTTGTAAAATTATTTCGGTAATTATCGTTAAGCGCAGTATAATTACTTACTAGTGGTTCAAATTTCTTGTTTCTTATGGAAGAATATTCATTTTCTATTTTTACTTTAAGTGAAGTGCAACTCAAATTTGACACAATGCCTTTAGAATTTATAAATAGTGAAAAGGGCAAGAAAAAATTGCATGTAGACCGACATTTATATTACCAAGTTAAGAAAGCTGATACGACAATTTACTGGAGATGTGAAAACTACAAAAGGACAAAATGTGGTGCTCGTGTTATTACAATCGACGATGAAGTGAGTAAACAAGTGACAATAATAGGGAGTTAGGACAACGCTGTTTATCGGTATCCGTATTGCAATACGTTTGCCTCCGCCCACTTTACGTATCTTTGTGCGGATACGTTTAACCTTGACGATAAACCGACGTAAGAAACTCAACGTTACGCCTGGCGTATTTGAGCTTCGAACGTTGGTGTATGGCAGAAAGTGAGGTTCAGTTTGTGTTTGCATCGTGGCCTTGTCTTGTCTTGTAAAAGTTGAGTTAAAATGTTTAAACAGAGAAAACCGAATGAAAATGAAACTAGCAGTAGTAGCAGTAGCTGTGCAAACGGGGTAAGTACCTACCATTTCTGTGGATTGTGTTATTTGTATCATAATCATAATTCGGTGATGTTACAATGCACAATAGTAGTAAACGTTTTTTCAACCTTAGGCTGCACCATTATTTGTACCTCGGAAGGCGAAAACGTTTTTTAACCTTAATATGGATATCCATCTTATTCGCTTGTGTGTCGAGCTTAAATAACCCCTACCAATTGGGCAAGAGGCAATAGGATTTCATTGTTGAAGACATGATCAAAACGTTCCATACCAAGTTTCATGTCAGAACATTGAGGAGAACTGCAAAATTACTTGAAAAGTTTCAGCAAGAACAGCTGTCATATAAGTGAGTGTTTAAAAGTAGAAATTTTTAGCATATCTTTTGAATTGCTTACACGATGTAGAACTGGTACCGAAGAGGAACATTCCGAGTTGGGTACTCTGTTAGACCAGCTAGGAGGATACATTGACGCCAATAATGTACCCATTACTCAGCAATGCAATGCTGATACGTTGGAGGGTGAAGATGACGATGAAGAGCATGAGGATCCACTTCTGATACCCCAGGAGGTAACACTGGCTACAACAGCAACACCGTGTGCTAATAAAGCCCAAAGCAGACGGGAAAAACAAATTGCCGATTTAGAAAGAGATGAACTTTTAGCTCAGACAGGTAATCATCATCACAGTGAAATGGTGTATAACGTGTTTGTATTTTATATAGCCGATAAAGCTCCAGGACCCCGAACATACAGGAAAAACCGCAGCACCCTGCAGCCCGAAGATGAGCTGATCAAAAGAAAGCAGGAGCTTGATCATGAACTTCAAGTAAAGCGTTTGAAATTAGAAGAGAAAAATGGAGATTGACGCTGAAATTCAACGTCAAAAACTGGCTTTGGAGAGTGACAGACTACAGTTTGAAAAAGACAAAATGAGGATTGCCGCAGCAGAAAATCCGCGACGCGCTATGCAGCAGCAACAAATGCAAAACTATTGATGATGTTAGTTAAAAAATAAAAATAGATAATAATAAATATGATAATACAAAATCCCAACAATCGTTGGAAAGATTTTTTGTACTCGTGACTTCAAAATTTATATTTTCCGGACATTCTCGATGCGCCGAAAATCACTTTTCCCGCACTGCAGTGCTTTTTATTTTGCAAAAAAACTAGGGCAATTGTGTTTTTTGTATTTTTTTATAATTGCCCCTCGTTGGTTTAATTGCGCCTGCAAACACCAGAGGCGCTGTAAACGTCGACAAAAGCTAACAGGTGCGTAGGATTCGTATAAAAGTTTAGTGATTGGTGCTGTCAACTCAGTAAAGTAGTAAAACACTATAGTATATTGTGTTAAGAGCTGAAAGTGCATTCTTGCCGCTTGCGCATGAATATTGCTGGTTGAGGCAAAGCCGAAACCAGCAATCATGCAAAAGCGGCAAGCGCACTTTTAGCTCGAAATATACATACTAGTTTTTCGACGACTGAGCATATTATTAATGGAAAATATCATATTTCATTTTATTGCAAATATTAATTGACAATCAAGTTAACATTACTCGCGCAGTCTATTAGAATGTGACGCGATTATTTCGACAAATGACGGGCATTGTCAAGGAAACATTCGGACGTGCCTACCTATTTTGTTAACGCGGAAACCCAAAACGCTCGGCGAGCGGCAAAAAGATGAAAACGCACGCTCAGCGGCAAATGTCAACTTTCTGTTGTCAAATGACAGTGAGAAAAATCTACTTTCGATGTCAGTCGTCGAAAAAGAATATTTTTTATTTTTTAAAATATTTACAGTTATTTGTTACAAAAAACATTATACCTTATTTTTTCGGGAAGAATTTTCCCGAATTCGCAAACAAAGTGATCATTCGGGAAAATTACCTTCCCGAACTTGTTTCGGAAGACTTTTGGTAATAATAATAAACTCTATTCTAAATATTCCTGAATACTAGGCGGTAAACACTGGAAATACTCAGAAACTTGGCTTCCATTCATACATATGCGGCAGTTTACTAAAAATGCTGCAATATAATACTGCATTTTTACATGTTGCAGGTACAGCTTTTGGTTTTTTTTTAAATCAACGAACGCAAATAATAACTATCTTCCCAAAACCGTATTCAACACTCACACGTAAACTTGACATGTCTTTGTTGAATAAGTGTTGCCGCTCATTTAAGCGTTGTTGATATTTATAGCCGACTTTAATGTACTGAGAGTTGGAGTAACATGGATCACCAAATAAGGCATAGTTCGTTGCAGGTCTAACAAAAACATTTTCCATTTCTCATCGGAGATTACTCAAATTTAGAATGGCAGCATCGTGTCTTCGTCCAATAAATGGACCATTGAGTCGACCAATTAAACCATTCGGAAAGATAACACTTTCGTATTTAAGAACATGTTTTTTATAACCACTATAAAAATCGCGTTGTCTGTATGCTGGCCTACATATGGCTCTGGTGGTGCCATCAATAAATCCAAGAATATTTGGGTACCATGAACCTGCTTCTATACAACATTAAAATTATTTTTTTCTATAGCACATGTTAAAGTGTGCTTTTATCAACTCAACAAAAGGTCAAGTTTTACTTTAACAGCAAGGGTAGATAAATTAGCACTTTAACATCAAGGATAGATAAAGTAATTTAATTTTCTAACTTTTGTTTAAATTAAACATGACAGCTTCGTATTATCGTAGCAACCCAATCTAGCTACTGACATTTTGAAATGTGATTGACTGTCATTATTTTCTTTTGAAATTGCTAAAGTTCTTGCTATAGAAAAAAATATTGTATTATACACGACGATAAAGTTATTTCTATCCACTCTTGAATCATTAACGTCTCGACTTCGTCTCGACGTTAAACGCTTCACTCGTGGATAAAATTTAACTTTATCGTCTTGTATAATAAATTACTATTATATCAATATTTTACGGATTTGCCAATTATTACAAACTTCTTGGGAAAATTCTTCCAATCTGTTTAATATCCACGGTTGTTGCAATGACTGAAGACGGTGCTTGTGACCAACATATATAAATTTCAGCATGTAATTAAAAATTCTGGAAACGCTTGATGGATCTCTATGGAAAAGTTTCAGTAAAAAACATAATCTATTTGGATAGCTTAAACGTCGCAGCAAAATGCATAATCCTTCTATTCCTGCAACCAATTAGTGAATACTGTACTTTTTAATCACTATTGGATTAAGCTCACTGACCTGTACATTTACTTCTACGCACATTAAATGTTTGTGGAATCTTTAATAGCTTCAGAAGTGTATACAGTTGTAATTTTGTAAACCGAAACAGATTCTGTGCATCGTCATCAGTCCACTCTGATAGTTTAAATGACTTATTAGGGCTGTAACTACAAAACCGGTTACGTTTTTTGTTTCGCTTTTTGCGGATAATTTTTCAGTACTCCAGAGTTGTTATTACCCCAGACATACATATAATTTTCGCAGGGACGAATCTTAAATTTCTACACAGATATGTAAATCTCCATAAATTTCACAAGTTGGTACTTAATATTTACCTGTAAACCGTGTCATGCTTCTTTCCACTTTGTTTAAGTGTATCGCGTTATGTGAGGTTATGTATTGACAGTTGAACGTAAAGCGCCAGTTTAAAAACCTTGCGATTGAAAAGTGTCCCAACTAGAGATTCCGTATACGTATACGTAATACGGATAAACAGTGTTTGCCCTAACTGCCTAATAACCATATCAATGATTCTGGCCAAAAATTTACCAAAATATTTGTGGGCCGAAGCGGTTAATACTACTGTTTATATTTTAAATCGAACAGGATCGAGTTGTGTAGACGGAAAGACGCCGTATGAACTTTTCACTGGAAAGACTGCGCATTTAAATACATTTCATGTCTTTGGTAATGACTGTTACGTGCATCTACCAAATGAAAGACGGAAGAAGTGGGATGCAAAGGGGAAGCTTGGTGTATTTGTGGGCTACTCAGATGGTATGGATGGTTTTCGTATCTGGATAAAATCAAAAAATCGGGTGGTAAGAAGTAAAAGTATTGTTTTTACACCCGAAGTTCCAGGAAAAACGCTGGAATTATTTACAACCGAAATAAACGACGATAATCATTCAGAAGAGGTAGAAGATGAGCCTGAGCCTGACAGCTCTGTTGAAGCTAAACCTGTACCAGGTTTGACTGATGTAACTGAAAGACTTGACAAGACCAGAACGTTGCGAGATCGATCAGCTATACAACCTCCAAATCGTTTAATTGAAACAATGTTGGCTGAAGTGGACGAACCAAAAAGTTATGCTGAAGCAGTTGAGTCGGCGGAGCAAGTGCATTGGAATGCGGCCATGAAAGAGGAAATGGAGGCACTGGAGGAAAATTCAACCTGGACCTTGGTCGAATTACCGGTGGGTCGCAGAGCTATTTTTAATCGCTGGGTGTACCGCATAAAAAGGATTGCTGACGGTGAAGTAGATCGGTATAAAGCCCGACTTGTTGTCCGAGGTTTTAGTTAACGTGAGGGGATTGATTACATCGAAACGTTCAGTCCTGTAGCTCGTTTCGATACTGTACGAACAGCTCTGAGCATTGCAGCTAATGAAAATCTACAGTTAGCGCAATTCGATGTCAAGACAGCCTTTCTCAACGGCATTATTGATAAAGAAATATATATGGAACAACCCGAGGGATTTCGCGACGGAACCAATTGTGTCTGTAAACTTCACAAGAGCCTGTATGGTTTGAAGCAATCACCAAGATGTTGGAATAAACGTTTCAAGGATGTTTTGTTCACTTTTGGACTTCGTGAAAGTGCTGCGGACCCATGTTTATTTTACCGTACTTCTGGTCAGAATAAGTTAATAGTAGTATTGTACGTTGATGATGGACTGGTTTTCGCGACACGACAAACTGATGTAGACGAATTTCTGTGTAAGTTAGAAGCAGAATTTAAGATGACTGTCGTGCCAGTAGGAAACTTTCTAGGCATATCAATCGAACAAAACAGTGATGGTTCAATTTTTATCCACCAGAAAGTATATGCTGAGAGCATACTACGAAAATTTCACATGCAGGATGCTAATCCTGTATCAACTCCAATGGAAAAGATCAGCGATGAAGCGATAACTCCTGAGCTAACAAGTGCTCCCTACAGAGAGGCAGTGGGTTGCCTTATGTATCTAGCGGTTGCTACCCGACCAGATATTGTTTTTGCCGTTAACTACGTATCACAATTTCTTGAGAATCCAAAGAAACAACATTGGAAAATGGTGAAACGTATTTTAAAGTACGTAAAGGGTACAGTTTCAATGGGCATCAGATATGACTGTTTTCATAAAAACGCCATGCTGGAAGGTTATAGCGATGCTGACTATGCTAGTAATCCAAACACTAGGCGTTCCGTGAGTGGAATGGTCTTCAAGTTAAACGGTGGTGGAGCCATTACTTGGGCAAGCAGACGACAACAGTGTGTCTCATTGTCTACGACGGAGGCGGAGTATGTGGCGGCTAGTGAGGCAGCAAAAGATGCCATCTGGTTGGATCGGCTCTTCCAGGAAATTGCGCCTTTGGCCAGTGTGCCAATGATTTTTGTGGATAATGCGAGTGCTATAAGATTAGCTAAAAATCCTGAGTTTCACAAGCGGTCTAAGCACATTGATGTCCGTTTTCATTTTGTGCGTGAAAAAGTTCAAGAAGGCAAACCGATGATTGAACATGTGTCGAGCGCTGGCCAGGTTGCGGATATTTTAACGAAACCGCTTCCTAGAGTGAAATTCGAATTTTTACGTTCTAAATTAGGAATGTAAGAGTTGTTAAAGTTTTAGGGGAAGTGTTGTAGTAAAACTTTAACTTGCTACGGGTAATCTCAGTTACCATAGGCATAACAGTGCGACTTTCACTCTGATGATGCAAGCTGCAAGGTCTTGCGAAACGTTAGTGAATATGGATGCACAAACAGCAAAACGGCCAAATCTGCTTAAGTATCCTCGTTCTCAAGATACTCAAACAACACGAGCCACCAAAGAGCATGACCATCGAGCGGGTTTTTGCTCGACTTCACAAGGTGCAAGGCACATTAAGCCAGAAAATGCTGGGTGTTCATATACAAATACTACGCGGTCTAAGCCGAAATTCTATGCTAAGGAGAATAACAACTGCTTGTTAATTAGATAAACAAATGTCATATCTTATGTATGTATTATGAACTGTTCTTGTTCCCAGAAGCATTAAAGCATTTCACCAATTAATCATATTTTCGTGATCCTCAATAGAAGTAAGTAAAGTTATGGATAACATCTGTAGCAGTGCTAAATTTACTCAGGACATGCCTCACTACATTGTGTCCAACGCTTCAGCAACAGTTAGTCAAGCGGCTGCAACTCAACTTTCAAGGGTAGACAATATAAAAAGGACAATACGAAATATCAGTCAAAAGCAGAATGGTGCTCCAGCGTCAGCAACTGATCGCAGTACTATCGTTTTTCCCCAATCACCAAACGTGGTAATTGTAATATTTAGTACGAGACACAACCTACAACTTTTAGCTGAGTCCCGGCGTTGGTATGCCGACGGTACACGCCATACCGTTGTTATATGCATTGTACCAAACAAACAATACGCTCGATTATTAAGAGAAATAAAAGAATTACAACCCCTTGTTGCACCATCAACTATAATGACAGATTTTGAACGTGCCACTGTTAATGCAATAACCAGTGAATTCCGTCACTCAAGGCAGCGTGGTTGCTTTTGTCATTTTTGCCAATGTATCTATCGCCAAATCCAGTTAACATGGTTTAAAAGCAAGATATGAAACCGATGCAGATTTCGCTCTAAAAGCGAGAGTACTTTCTGCAATAGCATTTGTTCCTACCCAATATGTGATCGAAGCTTTTGAAACGTTATCTGACGATGATACTCTGCCACCAGAATTGCAACCCGTTGTGGATTACTTTGAGGATACGTGTCCTATCCACGTATCCACATAGACACCATCGACGTGAACCACGATTTCCACACAATCAACATTTTGTTTTACAAAACTCAAAACTTGTCGTTGTTCGTTTTGAGTTTATAAAATTTTGTTTTCGAGTATGCGTTTCATGTATTATTTAAACAATAAATTTATTATTATTATTATTAGTTTATGAAGTACAATCAAACGGTACACAGATCTGACATGTAGCTTGTACTGTTAATCAAGCTGTAGCCTAAAATTTTGTTTTTATTTGAGATGAGGCTGTCAGAGCCAATGTTTAAAAACATGTCATGCAGCAACGCGGCAACATGGACCACGGAGACATCGGAGGAAGGAGCAGGTGAGCCTGCAGAATATGGTGCTAATCAATTTAATTCGACAGCAAAATCGACTACATTATTATTGTTGTACCGCGGTGAATCAATCAATTTTCGGAATCCTAAAATTAAAAATAATTTATTTTGGACGAAGATTTATGAAGAGATGGGGAAAAATATGTATAATATGTGTAAAATAGATTATAGAAAGTTTCAAAATCTGATAAGTACCTACAAAACAATAAAAGATACTAAAAGAAAAACTGCCAGAGGTAGAAAAACTTCGGAATACTTTGACATAACGGATGAAATGTGTTACATCGACGCCACTATTAAACCTCCTCACTTAATTTCTGCACAGGCTATGTTCTCTGTTTCCGTACTCAACCAGCCCTCTACGTCCACGCTGTCTTCCTTGCTCCCAATATTGCCAAATGTACCTGCAGCTTTGCCACCCCCAACGCCTTGAAGTTTATCATCCCTAGGTCCCCCATCCTCAACGCTCTTTGTCTTGTACACCATCGTCAAGTATTCCCAGTCTAATACTCTGCCTGTGGTACCCGTGGTACAAAAAAGAAAAACAGAGAGCTGGAGAATTTTAGGAAGAAAAACCTCTTTTGTGAAGACAAAATGGCCAAGAAATTACAAGACAAAGAATATTTATAAGGAGCAACTGAGAAGGACAACACATTTATAGACGATATCCTAAGCGCTGGCGCTGTAGACATCGAGTTGAAGGACGCTATTGATAATGACACTAACTGTACTCAGTGCTATCGCCCTTAATGACCACGATTATGTGATCCAGAAAGATGCAAGCTTGATGGCCGTTCTGGCTGAGGGGAATGCACCAAGTAATGTGGTCTTTTTCATTTCTCCAAGTAAAAAATATCGGAAACGATAATAATGTCACGTACTATTTGCCTCATCATGTGGTATTAAAACAATCGAGCACCACTACAAAACACTGGCGTCTACAGACAGGAATATCACTTTGGCTTCCTGGCTTCCGCCTGCGTAATCACGTCTGTTTGAAGTTCTTTTGGTTTGAGGTTATGTTACATCTCGTTTGTTTTCAATGTTTGGTGTTTCTTAAGTGATTTATGATTTAGTTAGTTAGCGATGGCAAATTAATGTTCCGTACGTAATAAACAATTTTCTAAACATTCCAATTTAAAAAGCCACGTAAAAAATCATGCTGGTAAATTTAGTATCAAAATTCATTACCTATCACGCAAAAGAAATTTGAAAATTATATTTTCCTTTTTCCTAATTAGATTTAATAGATGAAATTCCGCGAAATATAGTTTCTAAATGCGCAACTGTATGTAACAAATGTTGAAATCTTTTTCAAAGTACTCAAACTTGAAACAATATGTAGTACGATTTAATCCTAGTAAGTTCATTACAAAAAGCTTGCCTTCAGTTTTTAGAGAATAACGGTTTTTTATATGAAATAGATCAGTTGACATCGCCGAAGGTGTATCTCTATTCATGTGAAATATGTAAAAGAAATTCTCGGAAATCAATAGTTACAAAAATCATAAAGAAATACATCGGGGTGAAGAAAATGTTGATAAACATCTTCGATCATTACAATGCAGCTTGTGTAATAATATACGTGCTACAAAATGGTTACTTTATAATGATTTTGAACAAGACCATGACATAAAGGTTCTCACTAAATTATTGAAATTTTTAAATGCAAATGAAGAGAAGAGAACACACGTTCATAATATGTTAAACAGAGTGGTTCCTCTAAAAGTTTGGAAGCTGTTAAAACTGTTTATGTTTGCCACCGTTTTGGAGTGTATGTTGAAAACGGAAGTCGTAAAAGGTATTTGAAAACCCAAGGTACTCGAAAAATCAATGGTAGGTATATGTCAATCTGAAATACACGTTCCAGTGTTAAAAAATGGTGAGCATAAAGTAAATTATATAGAGACACATGTAGGCCGGGATAATGATTTAGAACACCTCAATCGTACTATTGCACAAAGAATGGAGGTATCTGGCAAAATACGAGTAGCTACCCAAATACCATTTTCATGTACGAGGGTAATCCCAAACACAGGGTGTCCCAAAAAGAATGGGACATCAATTAGTCATAATAAATCGATTAAATCTAATATAACTTAGTACAAAGAGAATTAAAAAGCACAAAAATAGTGTACTCTTAGTTCATAAGCGTAAGAGCAACCGTTTACCTTAAAATGCCTATCAAAGGTTTATGGTTGTCATTAAGACGTGCAATTATCAAGTAGGCATGATCACAAAAACAATGGATAATTATTGATTGTAATCTAGTAGACAACAACAAGAAATCAATTAATGACGTTGGTGACATCCGTTTTTTGTCTTTTGTGCTTACGAAAGTGCTGCGACGACGAAACAACAGTATGCTTCGTGTTATAGTGTTATAAGGCGGATCGTCGTGTGCCTTTTTACGGCGCATTCTGCTACTGTAAAATTTTGAGGTTATTGCTTCATTTAGCACGTGTGTTTTGGGCCAAAAACTGCATATTTTCATCTAGTGAAAATGAGTAAGTAGCATGTTACGGTATTTGATGCATGCCTCTTCCTGCAGTTTTCGCTGCTATTGCGTAGGACTCTTTGATTGACGTTCACGTTCGTGTACTCTGAGCGAAAAGGGATGATTATTTGGCATTTTTTTTCAATTTACTGTTACAATTTTACGCATTTTTGCTATGTGGTCTTTGTAGTTGTAAGGTAAATTATTTTCAGATATTCCTGCGAACGTGTTTTATGGGAAAAAATGAGAGTCCATATTTTGAGTTCTATTACAAATCCTAATAATTCAGACTTAGAGGGCGTAGAAATTGATGACGATTCCGACACAGAACAATGTTTAGAATTAGATTTGGATAAAAAAAATCAAAATGTTGATGAACTTAGTGATAGCTCGGAAGACTCTAGTTTTTACGACAGTGAAGATGAAATTCCCCTAGCTGCATTGGCCAAAACTTTGAAAAGAACAAGCAAAGTTGTTTGGTATCTTGAAAAAGACAATGGTTTGACAAAAAATCCTCCACCGTTATTGTCAAATTACCAAATCAATATTCAAGGAGATACACCCTATGCATTTTTTATCCAAATATTTCCTGATTCCTTATTTAACGATATTACCGAGGAAACTATACGCTACGCCATTCAAAGCGGAAAAGACTTTCAGCTCACTTCGGGCGATGTAAAGCAATTTTTTGAACATCTGCAGATGTTCATATTGATGGACATGCTTCCGGACAATATTGGAGCAGAGAAGAAGAAATGGGCATTGGTGCTGTGGATAACAGTGATCCAAGATCTGACATCACAACTACAGATGTTCATATTGATGGACATCCTTCAGGGCAATATTGGAGCAGAGAAGAAGAAGTGGGCATTTCTGCTGTGGATAACAGTGCTCCAAGATCTGACATCACAACTGCAGATGTTCATATTGATGGACATGCTTCCGGACAATATTGGAGCAGAGAAGAAGAAGTTGGCGTTTCTGCTGTGGATAACAGTGCTCCAAGATCTGACATCACAACTACAGATGTTCATATTGATGGGCATGCTTCCGGACAATATTGGAGCAGTGAAGAAGTGGGCATTTCAGCTGTGGATAACAGTGCTCCAAGATCTGACATCACAACTACAGATGTTTATATTGATGGACATGCTTCCGGACAATATTGGAGCAGCGAAGAAGAAGTGGGCGTTTCTGCTGTGGATAACAGTGCTCCAAGATCTGACATCACAACTACAGATGTTCATATTGATGGGCATGCTTCCGGACAATATTGGAGCAGAGAAGAAGTGGGCATTTCAGCTGTGGATAACAGTGCTCCAAGATCTGACATCACAACTACAGATGTTTATATGGACAGGCTTCCGGACAATATTGGAGCAGAGAAGAAGAAGTTGGCGTTTCTGCTGTGAATAACAGTGCTCCAAGATCTGACATCACAACTACAGATGTTCATATTGATGGGCATGCTTCCGGACAATATTGGAGCAGAGAAGAAGTGGGCATTTCAGCTGTGGATAACAGTGCTCCAAGATCTGACATCACAACTACAGATGTTTATATGGACAGGCTTCCGGACAATATTGGAGCAGAGAAGAAGAAGTTGGCGTTTCTGCTGTGGATAACAGTGCTCCAAGATCTGACATCACAACTACAGATGTTCATATTGATGGGCATGCTTCCGGACAATATTGGAGCAGAGAAGAAGTGGGCATTTCAGCTGTGGATAACAGTGCTCCAAGATCTGACATCACAACTACAGATGTTTATATTGATGGACATGCTTCCGGACAATATTGGAGCAGCGAAGAAGAAGTGGGCGTTTCTGCTGTGGATAACAGTGCTCCAAGATCTGACATCACAACTGCAGATGTTCATATTGATGGACATGCTTCCGGACGATATTGGAGCAGAGAAGAAGTGGGAAGTCGCGACTTTCACTCTGATGATGCAAGCTGCAAAGTCTTGCGAAACGTTTGTGAATATGGATGCACAAACAGCAAAACGGCCAAATCTGCCTAAGTATCCTCGTTCTCAAGATACTCAAACAACACGAGCCACCAAAGAGCATGACCATCGCGCGGGTTTTTGCTCGACTTCACAAGGTGCAAGGCACATTAAGCCAGAAACTGCTGGGCGTTCATATACAAATACTACGCGGTCTAAGCCGAAATTCCATGTTAAGAAGAATAATTCGAGTAACTGCGAAAGCCTCAAACAGTATATAGTACGTTTCTCTGTTTCTAAGGGAACAGAAAATTTTGTATAAACAAACAAAACCGCTGTCGGTTTTCTTTATGTGTTCCTGTTCATTTGCAATGGCTTGTGAAGAAACTACCGACGAACTCCCTTTGGAAATTCGAAAAGCTGCAGAAGAGGCCGTGGCGGAGCTACTGCCAACAAAGTCTAAAGAGAGATATAATTGGGTTTACGATGCTTTTGAAGGTTGGTGTACGGCTAAAAATATTGGAAGAATTACAGAAGACGTACTTTTGGCTTACTTTGTGGAGAAAACTAAACAGAGATCCTATAAGGCTTCAACTTTTTGGAGTACTTATTCCATGCTTAAGTCGACATTATCAAGAAAAAGGAATATTGATATCAGCATGTTCAATAAGCTAATTGTGTACTTAAAAAGAGAAAGTGATGGATATCAAGCTAAAAAATAAAAAGTGTTGTCCCGTATTGAAATTGACAGATTTCTTAGAGAGGCTACAGATGAAGAATTTTTGATGCTGAAGGTAGAAAATTTATTGTTTTATTTCATTTTAAATAATTAAAAAAAAATCAGGTTGTATTAGTCATCGGTGTAGCAGGGGCCTGCCGCTGTGATGAATTGACAAAAATGTCGATTGATGATGTTGAAGACAAGAACTCGGTATTGATGATACGGATACCTGATTCAAAAACGTATAAACCAAGGCGCTTCATAGTTGTTGGGAATAATGGCAATGAGCTTAATATCACGCTTTATAGGAAGTATCGTACATTACGTCCACCTCAAACGCCCCCTAGACGTCTCTTTTTGAATTATAAAAATGGGAAATGCACCACACAACCAGTGGGCGTACATACTTTTTCCAAAATACCAAGAAAAGTAGCAGGTTATCTTGGTTTAACCAGACCTGAGGAATATACTGGCCACTGTCTGCGTCGTAGTTGTGCCACTTTGTTGATTAACGGGGTGGAGATATCACAAGCCTTAAGAAACATGGTGGATGGAAATCTTCCACCGTCGCCGAAGGTTACTTGGAAGAATCATTTGCAAATCAACTGGCGACTGCTAATCGAATACTGAACAGGAAAGAGGAAAATAACGCTGACATCAAGAAAAAATGTGACGTTGCTGGATGTTCAAAATTTGAAAGTTTTCATTTGGCAGTTGGTGATGAAAATAACTATAAAGAATCTGAAGTTTCTGTTTGTTCAAATGCGCTGGTAGTTCACAATGAAAATAATGGTAGTATCCGAAATAAAATTGCTTTGTAGTCCGGGATTAACATATCCAATGTAGAAAACACAACTATAAATATTAATATTCAATAAAACTTTAGAAAATAATGTGTAAATGTTTTCGTGGCTAGTTAGGGAAATGAAATTTTCGAGCCACATTTCCGGAGCGAAACTAGTACTTTCGCTCCGATTTCAGAAAAAATTATGTATAGGTACACCCTGGTAGGAATTTTTAAAATAATATCTTTCAGTACCTAATATAAATTTTATTTTAATCCAGATATAAAAGTGCCTGGGGCTGCTGTAATTTGTAGTTTACATTTTGAAGACGATTGTTACAGAGCTGCTAGTCGAAAATTATTAAAATGTACAGCAGTGCCTAAGCTCCATACAGTAATTCTTGAAACAAATTTTTGAACATTCTTCACTGACAATATGTTTTTGAGAAGTACAGTATGACAATAAATATAGGATACCGAAGTTTGCAAACTTAATTTGTTGTAGTTAACAACTATCACTTTAATATTTCCAGTTTTGATGTCTATTGTATTGATGTATGACATGCTCCACGTGACCACCCCCCTTTGCAAGCATAGCTCCCTTCCAAGTATTCTTGAAGATTGTCTACATAGGTAATTTATAAATAGAGGTTGACGTAAATTTTGGAAGAACTGTATGATCGCCCTCTCAATTTCGCAGTTGCCACTGACTGGGGGATTTTCATTGAAAATGTTGTTTTCCATTGTTCCCATTCTCTAAAAATTGAAATTTAACGTACTTGATACATGGTCCGTTATTTCTGCCTTGTTCGTATGGACGGTTATAGAGGTTGCAAACAAAATGATTTTGCTCGGTAGTAAACATCTTGTTTAACACGGTTATTGCATACTTTTAACGAGAAGGTGTCGACAAAAGATCGGAGTGACATTTGCAGCAATTGTCATTTAAATTGCAACTGATACGATGCTCTTAATTTTGGTATCCTATATTTATTGTCATATTGTATTTCGAACATTCCTGCTGATATACCAATTCAAACTGAGATTTTTCCTGGACCTGCAAACATTCCTTTGCTTTCAACTCCACTTTGTTACCCTTCTACTTCCAATGTGGTTAGTATTTATAAGTAGGTAGTACTAGAATCCGCAAATACTTAAATTTTATTTGAAATTCTAGATAAGGGATAAAGGCATTCAGGTCAGTGTAATTACCGAAAACCTAATAGAAAACTAGAAAAAGAAATCAGAGCGTTGAAAATGCAAAATACCCGACTAATTAAAAAAAATAAACTAAAAGACCAAGAAATATTGGAACTGCGGAAAACAATACAATATTCAAATTGTGAGCCGCTAAAAAAGATTCAACAAGATGCAGTTGTTAACAATAATTTGTTCGCAACTTTTTTATTTGATCAAATTATAAATTACTGTAAATCAAAACCAAGATTTTCTGAAGAAATAATTCGAAATTGTATCATTTGGAGAATATCTTCGCCAAAAGGTTATGAGTTTTACCGTTCACATTTGTTAAAACTACCGTCTAGATTAACACTTCACCGTTACAGCGGGGTCTTTACTACCTGTAGAACGGGTGTGCAGTCAGGTAATTGACGACATGGCCATTAAGGAAAAATTGCAGTACAACAGAGCACAGGACCGGTTACATGGTTTAGAAACCACAGGTACAAAAACAATCGGCAAAAGGCCAGTATTGGCTAACCAAATGCTTTGTTTTGTTATTCACGATCTTTCAACAAAATTTACGATACCAGCTGCATACTTTTTTCCATAGATCGTTAAAGACATCAGATTTGTATCAATTAACTTTGCATGTCTTAAAACAGCTACATGAGTGTGGATTTCTGGTAATTAGAATTGTAACCGATAATCACAAATCTAATGTGGGATTGTTCAAGGCATTTTCAAATAACAAACTTTTTACGCACATTCAACATCCAATAACACCAAATATACCACTATTCTTTAGTTTTGATTATTGCCATGCAATAAAGAATGCAAGAAACATATTTCTCCACCATGACATGAAGGCTGAAGAAGATGTTATTTCTTCCACTTATTTAAAAAACCTGTATCAATTACAGAGAAATTTAATTATAAAGACTGTTAGATTTTTAACAGAAAAAACATTTATATCCCAGCAACTTGAGAAAATGAATGTTAGACGGGCTGTACAATTATTCTTGCCTACTGTAACTGCTTTAGAATATTTAACACAGTACACAAATTCGCCTTATGATTTCTCCACATCAAAAGCCGCCATTACGTACATGGAAATGATGTATTTATTTTTTCAGTTACACGATGTTAGTGACAAAACAAGGCACGTTACTCTACTGGATGAAAAATGTGCACCGCATTAACATTAATGATGAAAGATTGGTCTGAGTAAGAGATGTATTTCCAGTATATATTAATTCTATACAGGAAACTTCAAAAAAAGGTGGCATGAAATGATTAACTAAGAAAACTGCAGAAGTACTAAAGTTCACCGCACAAAGTACTGCTAAATGCATTCAATATCTTCTTCAAGATGTCGGATTTTATTATGTTTTAACAAGGTCTTTTAGTTCAGATGCTATGGAATCGATGTTTAGCGACGTTCGGCTAAAAGGTGGCTCGCAGGACGCCACAGATGCACAGAAAGTGCAATTAAAAGAATCGTCAAGTGTGGAATAATTAAAACATCGGCATCTGCTAATGTATCTTCTGAATGTGACTATAGCAGCAATATTGGACAAATTCCAGATACTGATAATCTGATGTCATGCTTTACAATTGAACTTCCTGAAGAATTAATTCTAGAATTAAAAAACCTTTCTACTCACCTAGATTATGGAATTATGTCTGCTTCAGTGGCTTTCTTAGCAGGTTATATTGCAAGAACAATAGAAGAACGAACCGAGTGTGAAACTTGCCTAAATACAATTTTAACCAATTCCTGCTCAAATCCGCTACTGGCTCTTATAAATCTACAGGATCGTGGTGGCTTCAAATACCATAGTAAAAATGTTACGTGTTTAATAAACCAACTAATTCAGCTGGTTTTAAATATATTTGAATGTTTATCTCAGGAATGCAATCCTTGTAATATATTAACCGTTCTCCTTCTAGATCCTCTAACCACTTCAAGTTTCTTTATCTGCAAGATTCATACCAAAGACATATGTAGTAGATATAATGTTAAGTAAATTGATAAAACCAGTAATAACCAACCCCGCTAAGACATGGACAGATAAAATATATGGAACGCCATTGCATGCCAAATTTCATTGTCGGAAAGTGCTGAAACTTTGAAATCAAGCGGATGACCACCATGCCCAAGGGCATACAACTGGATAGATGCATCTGGGGCCAACGATTCTAATTTTCCAGGCTCGACTTGAAAAATAAAAACACAAAACGGTTCTTTTTAGAACAACAAAATGCAATATTAAGAATAGTTCAGCTAACGCTAGTTTCAATTAAGAAGGCTTTTAAATGCAAAAAATAATTTTATTAGAGAATATACAGAATTAATGTAAAACTAACCTAATTTAACGTTTCAGTCACAGCACAATAATCCAGTCAACAAACTAAAACCACAGTATCCTTATATGAATAAGTCACGGCCTGCTGAATTATGTGACAAATGTGACGTTTGTCAAACAATTCAGCAGGTCGTGGAATAAGTATACTGTGCTAAAACTGACAGATAAAAGCTAAGTTTCAAACCACTGGCGTGGTTCTGAACTTCAATCCCTGGATATGCCCTGTCACCACTTTGTAATGCTATTTTACGCAAATGAACAGGCCGGTGAGAGCCGGCAGGCACGCTGATCGAGAAGGCCGTGCTAAAAACAAACAGTAGGTATGAACCGTTCAATAGTTATTTTCCCGATAGGAGGCCATGTTAGGGTGATGAATTTCACACTGTAAATATGCTCTCAGTTATTAACAAAGGTTATACTCATTTTATACAAAATGATAATTTTATGTCAATATACAAAACGTGGTTGCCATATTTGGTTTTGGATTTTGTGCCACTTTTATTATTAGTTAAGATAAATTTCATGAAAGACAAATTGCTGATTCTGAATACGTTTCATACTTTATAGTCCAGAGAAATTAGACATTGCTCTTCGGAAAAAAACCCGGAAAGCTGGATTTTGGTATGAGCCTTGATATTGTGGTTCTAAACAAAATGTCAAAAGTCCTCATCGATCCGAGTGCCGCTAAAAATTTTAAGGGGGGACAAAGGTCACCAAAAACGGTAGTTCGTGAATATCTTCTTAACGGTCACTTTTACAGAAAAAATATTGATTATCAAATGTGTAGCTTATGAAATTTATAACAATAAAGATATGATGACTTTTATTCTTAAAAGTAACCGTTTTGGAGATAATTCGATTTACAGAGTTGTAACGAATGCCTCAATGGCATGTATATCTCATTGGAGTTGCGACTTGAAATATTCCAGAATTTCCTTGTTTCAGAGCCCATAAAAATAGAAAGAAACACATATATAGTACACTGTAGTCTAGATAGAGAAGGAATGTGCTCCGAAAAGTGTCCCTCCGTTGTCATACAAGCTCAAGGGACATCTGCTTGCTATTCGTGTAGGAGCATCCTTTATCTAATAGACTTGTCTGTCCGTCCGTCCGTCCGTCCGGGACGCTGTTTCAGCAGCCAAACCGTAAGAGATAGAGAAAAAAGTTATTAAAGTTATATGGTTGGAATGGTCATGTCAGCTCAGGAACCGAATTTCAGTCACGTGACACTTCCGGTTTTCGAGAAATCACAAAAAAGACCGTTTTTCAAATAGAACGCGTATTAAATAAAAATGTTTCAGTGGCCAAACGGAGTTGCGACCCTCTGCGCCTTAAAACGTCGATTGGGTTAGGCAACCACTTTGACACCTTCCAGGTCTGGGTACAGTTTTTATTTAATACGCGTTCTATTTGAAAAACGGTCTTTTTTGTTTTTTTAAATGAGACATTTGTCTCACTGGATTGCTTGTAATAGTATATTATGGTATTAGGAGCAAAAATTATACTTTATTTGGCGTGGCTGGACTGTTTATCTGCCGAGCTTGCGAAGCAGATAATTACAGCCGAGCCACATAGAGATACTTTTGTTCCGAATAACATATAGTATTTTTTCTTCAAACGTTTATAACAAATTATTTAAGCAATTTTTAAGAAATGTAAACTGAATCTCTTCAAATTATTTGAAAAAAATGAGGAATTAATAAATTATGCAGACATTTTTACTAAGACAGAATGTTCCCCAGACTTGATTTTCAACAATGGAATTCGTTTTCTCCTGGCTATGTATAAGGCTCCAGTTAAAGAAGCATCTATTGATACTCACAGATATTCAACCTTTGTGAAATCTAAACAGTTCAAAAAACCTGTTCAGTTATCTATTCTTCCGCCAACATCTAGTGCTGCTCGGCAACATTTATATCGGGTCTATTACCAGGTTCAAATATGGCTAGGTAACGAGCTTACTCCTGAAGACTGGGGATGGAAGTTAAGGTATAACATTTTGGAACCAATTCAAACTCTGCTTCCACCTGCTCCAGACATTCTGCTGAATACTATTTTTTGCAATTGCACCAAGGGGTGTAGCTTAAACTGCGGCTGCAGAAAAGTTGGTATATATTATTCACCAGTTTGTGGTAATTGCCAAGGTCAGTCTTGCTCAAATGTAACACCCGATATAAATGACGTCGATACTTGCCACTCCACTGAAGATGTAGATCCATCACGTTTCCTGACCGAATCTATGGAAATAGAGAAGACAGCAGAAGAACAAGAAGAAGAAGAAGAAGAAGAAGATGATGAAGAGGAAAGCATACCGATTGAAATAGAGTATGAATATGAATATTAATAACTCCTGTTTTGAATCCAAAATTGATTAAAGAACAAGTTCACAATATTTTTTTTTAAATAAACATTTTTCAAACAAAAATAAACGTGGAATATGCCTACTGGGGACACCACATGAAAAAAACGCACCTTGTACTCTACCTCGAAGGTGGTGCGGAAAAGAGTGCACTTCAATTCTGTAAATGGAATTATATCCAAAACGGTTACTTTTACGAATAAAGGTCATGATATCTTTATTGTTAGAAATTTCATAGCTACAAATTTGATAATCAATATTTTTTGTGTAAAAGTGACCGTTAACGAGATATTCACGAAATACCATTTTTGGTGACCTTTGTACCCCCTTAAAATTTTTAGCGGCACTCGGATCGATGAGGACTTTTGAAATTTTGTTAGAACCATAATATCAAGGCTCTTACCAAAATCCAGCTTTCCGGGAATTTTTCCGAAGTTTTGCTTTTAATTTGTCTAATTTCTCTGGACTATTATTGAGTAGGCATAATGGTATAATGAAAGTCGTATTTTTATTGTAGTTATAAATTGTATACAAAAATATTTAAATATTACAATTTATATATTTTTTCAGTATAAATAAATAAAGCTTTTACAGGTCACTTTAAGCCCTTTGCTTAAAAATCTGTCTCAATTGTCCCTTATCCATGATTTTATTTCTCCAGTCTTCTATTCCTTTCCTTGCTATGTTTTCCATTACTGTCTCCTTCCACCTATTCCTTGGCCGCCCTCTTCTTCTAGCTTCTTGCGCTCTGACTTCCAATACTATCTTAGCAGCTCTTCCATCTGGCATTCTTCATATGTATATGCCCAAACCATCTTAATCTTTGAGCTTTAATGAAGTCTACTATACTTGGCTCCCCATACTTCTCTTGTACCTCTTCATTTGTAAATATTCTCCAACCATCTTCCGTCCGAGTCCCTCCAAATATTTTTCGCAGCAATTTTCTCTCCCACCTACTTATCATGTCTTGATCTGCCACACTCATCGTCCATGTTTCACATGCATACGTAGCTGTGGGTCGAATAACAGTCTTATAAGTCGTAGTTTTGCATTTCGCGACATTTGTTTTGAGGACATTAAACTATTTCACTTCGCACATATTGATGTTTTTATTAACACGTTCAGTGCCCAGGACGTTAATTAACGTCTTTTGGCGCTCCCGCTAATTCTCATGACGCTTCAAACTGATCAGTGTTGCCAGATGTACGATAATTATCGTTTTTGTACGATAATTTTACCATTCGTACGATGTACGATAGCAGATGTACGATAATGGCAAAATGTACGATAATTTGACTATTATTGAAAATTTTGATAAATTTGGCAGATACGTACTAATATTAACCATCTTCGATATGACAGTTACGTGCGGATATTTTGCTCAACCGGTATTACTTTCCACTTGTGTCTTTCGCAAAAAATGCATCCCGAAGGCATTCTCTAATCTCTATCGCGGTTTAATTAGCACGCAACGTATCGTTGACTTACAATCGATTCTTCGACCATTCAACAAGTAAAATCGGATTTGTTTGATTTGTTGAATTCGTGTGTTATAATTTAAAATGTCAGATTTGGACGGTAGTGATGGAAATGTGGACAAAAAGCGGTGTTCCACGCCTGAATATAAAAAACGTAAAAGAGGTGAAATTCGGCAGTTTTAAAAGACAGAGTGCAAAAGTATCGCCGGGAATGGGAAATGCAAAGCCAATTTAAGGGCTGGTTAGCAGAAGGAAAAGGTAACTAATATTTCTTGCTTTTAATCGATGTAGGGACTAGTTGGCACGTTTAAACTTTACAGATTCCAAAAGAGCACATTACCGTGCTTGTAATGTAGACATGACTGCTGAGTTAACAGTGTTAAAAAATCACGGACAATCTTCTAAACACCTTCTTAAAATGACAATAATACCAAAAACAACCATTATGGACGTTTTCAAAAATGCGGAAAATCCAGTTGAAATACAAAAAAAAATCTGCAGAAATTAAATTAACCGCCTTATTAACTGAATACAATATATTCTTTAATTCTGCAGATCATTTAACGCGGTTATTAAAAGAATGTTTCCCGGATTCGAGAATTGCAAAAGAGGTAACACTCGGCAGGACAAAAGCAACACAGATTGCAAAAAACGTTCTTTGTAGCTGTTCCGAAGACGATATAACTGCACTTTTAAAAAGTAATAAGTTTAGTATTATTATAGACGAATCTACGGACATTGCATCTTTAAAAACATTATGTGTATGCGTACGATTCTTTTATTCGGAAGTAGGGAAAGTAGTCACGTTGTTCTGGAAACTTATACAAATATTTTCGGGTGATGAACCAGATCAAGCACATGAAGGAGCCACTGCCGAAAGACTATTTAATGAGCTACAAAATGCATTACTTTCAAAGGAAATTTCTTTACAAAATATAATTGGTTTCGCATCGGATGGTTGTAATGTTATGTTTGGTCAGCATAATTCTGTATCGAGCAAATTAAAAGCTGCTATACCAGGTATTATGGTACAGAAATGCATATGCCATTCTCTACATTTGTGCACAAGCCAAGCTTGCAAATGTTTACCCAGATTATGTGAAGATTTGGCCAGAAATATTTATGGTTTCTTTAAAAACAGCTCTAAACGACAGGCCATGTTAAAATAATTTCAGGAGTTTTGTCATGTAGATCCCCATCAAATTTTGCGACCAGCACAAACGAGATGGTTGTCGCTATTAGCCGTTGTAAGACGAATTTTAAAACAATGGAATCCTTTAAGATTATTTTCTACGGCAAACTACGTTGAGCATCGCCTTCTTGCAAGCGAAGAAATTTACTGCACTCAACAATACGCAAATAAAACTGTATTTTATGTTTCTTGATTGTGTGTTACCCAAGTTTGTAGATTTAAACAAATATTTTCAAAGCGAGAAGGTAGTTATTATAAATTTGCACGAAAAAATGATCGAGACTTACAAAGAATTATTGCTGGCTTATATGGAGCCAAATTATGTGAGGCAGACAGATTTACAAAACATTGATCCGGCAAATAATGCGAAGTTTTTGCCGTACAGCAACATGTACCTTGGAATTGGCGTTTTCCAAAACATAGATTCTCTAGAAAATGCTGCAGTTCAGACAGATTTTTATGAATGATGTAGACATTTTTTAATAATATCGTGCTTTGAAATTTAAAAAGATACGATTTTAACGATCCAGTGTTGAGTAAACTGCATCTTTTAAGCAAAGCTAATATTACGAAATGTGATTCCTTACTACCTTTAATGGCCAGCGTTCTTCTTATTTGTGATCCTAGAAATACACACGATTTACAACGGATAGAGATCAATGGCGACATTTAAAAAATGTTATTGATTTACCGAAAACTGAAGAAAGCGATAAATTTTATTACGAATTAGGGAAAATTGCTGGTTTTGACGGGGAACTACGTTTTCCAGACCTGAGAAAATTTGCCTTGAATGTGTTATCACTACCTCATTCAAGTGCCAGTTGCGAACGGATATTTTCAAAAGTTAATTTAATTAAAACAAAGGCACAGAATAGACTAATAACCAGTACATTAAATGGAATTTTACTTTCATCGCAGCATGTAAACCTATAAAATGGTTGCGTTAATTTTCAACCAACTCAGAAAATGATACAATCTATGACGTCTGCCAAATTATATACCAGTAAACGTTGAGAAACGGAAGCAATGAGGAAAGAGGAAGAGGAGGACGAAGAAGAAGAAGACGAAATCCGATTTGAAGATGTACGATAATAATCCTTCTTCGATCTGGCAACACTGAAACTGATGCTGTTTTGTGGGCGTTGCTTTGTCGTCAGTAATATTGGAGGGGCGTGTGGTAAGGACTCTATTGTCATTCAGTTTGAGTTTGGTTGCCGGTTGGAGCACATCTCAATGGATCTTCCGAGCACTTCCAAAGCGGGTCCGTCGCCTGCTCCCGCACGACCTAAAAGGTGTGTACATGCTTTTCTTTGTAATTGCTGGTGTAAATAAACTGTAGTCATTTTGAATTCTACTGAAAATTATGTAGGGTAACTATTTTGTTTTCTAAACGATGTCCTATAGCGAAAATTTTGTAACATATGTGGTTTTATGAAATAAGTATATACTACGGTTTTATTAGCAAGTGACATAGTCTTTTAAAATGTTATGTATTTTTATAGATAGGTAACTTGGTTTTAGATTTACGAATAAAAAAATGCTTACGCTAGAGGAGGGCATGGAACTGGCATTTTCTGGTGAGTTAACTTCAAACAAAGAGTGGATAGAAGATTCAGACGACGGTTGGGAGACTGATGAGGAAAATACGGACGCGGAAAGTTCTGACACGGTAAATGGTGGTTCGGAACAAGCTGACACGGAAAATGCTGATGGTGATGATGAATTTACCATGGTAGATATAACATTGCTGAATTGCGAAACATTCCATTTACTGGAATCCCCATTCCGCTTGAAATTAACAACATAAATGAACCGTCGGAATATTTTAACATGTTCGCGCTGGTATGATGTTACAGTTGATGAATTCAAAGTGTTTTTGGGGTTGCTGTTCCATTCAGGCACCATCAGGATGACGCGAATTGAAGACTATTGGAAAACAAATGTTCTTTTCAATATTCCCGTTTTTAGGGAACACATGTCCCGCAACAGATTTCAGTCTATTCTAAGGTCTTTGCATTTTTCTGAAAATCCTACAGAGGGAGGTCCGGTACCGAATGATAGACTATACAAGATACGTCTCATATTAGATTATTTCAATAATCGAATGAACGAGATTTACAATCCTGGCAAAAATCTGGCGATAGACGAATCCATGGTACTTTGGCGGGGAAGACTTGTTTTTCGCCAATATATTAAAAATAAGCGACATAAATACGGCGTGAAGCTTTATATGTTATGTGAACCGAATGGATTGTATTTTACAAATTTTGGTCTACACAGGTGCAAACGACTCAGATATAGGTGGGAAAGGTCATTCATCAAAAGTTGTTCGTAAGTTGTTGGAATGAAAATTAAATAAGGGACACGCGATTTATGTAGATAATTTCTACAGTGACATAACACTAGCACAGGAATTGCTAGCGAGACACACGTATATAACTGGGACTTTAAAGAAAAATCGAAAACATTCCTAGAGATTTAATGCGGATGAAAGTTGGTAAAGGAAAATTGTTTCAAAATGATTGAATGGAGTAAATATAGACCGGTGGAGAGATAAACGAGAAATTCTCATGACTTCCACAGAACATGCAGGGGAAGAAGAAGCTGTAAATAGGAGAGGCCAGAAAAAACTAAAACCAAAGTCTGTCATCGAGTACAATAAGTATATGAGCGGGGTATATGATAGACCAAATGTTATCATACTATCCCTGCGAAAGAAAAACTTTGAGATAGAATTTGAAACTAGGAATTCCTCTGATCCAAATAATGTTAATTAATTCTTTCTTCTTGTACCACAAATACTCCACAGAAAAATTACCATTATATGAGTACAGATTAAAGAAAATCGAGTAATTGCTCTCGCATAAGAAAATAAAAGAAACCCAAAGGGAAGTTCCAGAGAAAAGACCCAAGGGGATACTCCACTTTGCCCAGAAAACAAAGTGCGCCGGAAAAACAAAGTCAGTGCAAAGAAAATGCAAGTATTGCACTTCCAAAGGAAAAAGGAAGGATACAGTATACTTCTGTAGGGGATGTCCAGAGCAGCCTCCTTTATGTCTCAACTGCTTTCCCTTATATAACGAAGGTATATTATAGACTTAAAAATGTCGACAAAGGTGCTTTTTTGTACTACTTATAGAATTTAAATTTATTTATAATCCTTTTTACATTGTTGTTCCTACTACGTAAATCTTTAGTTACCATTATTGTATAGAAACAAATAAATATCTTTTTCCTAAAATGCAATTTCGATTAATCCAGTAGCTTATATAATAGAAAAAATGTATTGCAAACCAAAATGTAAAAAGATAAATAATTACTATGTCATTATATAACTACAAAGCACGTATTAGCAGGCCACGACGGCCCATGTCAGAAGCCCAAGACGTACATTTACGTCACGGACGAATCTCAAACGCCCGTGACGTGCAATAACGTCCTGCACACAGTGCATTCACCTGCAGCGCGGCCTTGCGCGTTGACCACGTATACAGGATTGACAGTGAACGTGTTAATTAACCTTTTAATTTCTTGTGTGTAATTTAAATTTTCAGAGATTAGTGTTCCTAAGAAAGTATTTTGTTTTAAATCAATAAACAACTTTAAACTTCTGCTTCTGCTTGTGTGTATCAAAAATGCGTAAACCCACAAAAACAGTCCTGTTCAAGATAAATCTACGAAGAATTAGAGACACTCTCAACAACATTTTGAATGAAATTAACTTGCTTTGTACTCTCGTGGACGAAATCGTTCTATTCTAAAATCTTAATATTACGGCATTATTATTGATTTCTTCAATTTTTCTACTACTTTTTTGTTGAAGTTGAAAAATTTAACTTTTTAAATATGGCGACGGAAAAATCGCAAGGAGTTAAGTCACATGACCTCGGGAGCCACACTGTAGGCATGTTTTGACTAATACCTCTGTTTTCGTAAAACTCTCCAAGTAAATTTAAATTTTCTTGTGTTGTGTGAAGTCTTGTCCCATCTTATTGAAAGTAACCCCTTTGTAATTCATTGTCATGTAACTCTTCAAAAAAATGACGACAAAATTTCAGTACGATCTCGTTGTGCATTTAGCGAACCTAAAATTTGAATTATTAAAATAAGATTTAATTGTTTTGCTGCATTTAATTACCTTAAATATAGAACCTATAACTCTTTTTTCACGGGCGTCCTTTAATAGTCTAGCCAACGTAAATTACTCATTTTTCGAGTGATAATTCCAAATCTGTCGTTACAAATCACCCCGAAACGCAAAATTTTTATAGTATGTATCATTTTTAGGTCGTGGGCCAAAAGGTTTAATTTCAAAATTGTCCCACCCAATAATATTTCTAATAATTCTTTCAGATACCTAAAACAGTACAAAGCCCAAAATTAAACCAACAGTTAAGTTTATGCATAAATACTTACGTCCCAAATGTTACTAAGCTGGGCAAAGATTTCAGTTTCACTGAGGTCTGGCCTGTCGGCTTTATAATGCCTGTAGGCCTTTGTAATTTGTAGTTTTGTGTCACCTTTAATGACTTTCGGCATATTTAAATTAGTATTACAATTTGTTGACAGATACGTATCCATGACGCCGATGGCCATAAATATTATGCCTAGTGGCAAACAAAGTTTGAAACCACTGGCAACATTGCACGTTTAAACTCAAAATGTGAGCCTCCTGTACATAACAGCCGATTCTGACAAAGTGTCAGAAAGAGTTTCTACGGAGTTTTAATTTTATTAAACATAAAAACAAAATTCCATGTCTACCTACCGGGAAAATAACTATTTGGCAATTCGTAGAATATATAAAAAAATTACACAAATTTACAATGGTCTCTTCAAACGTATTTTTGATGCTAATAAGAATTTGTAAATAACTGTCTCCAAAGCAGAACCTTGCTGAGGCAAGCTCGGCGACGGCGGAGGATATATCGTCAACAGTAAAATTAAAAGTGTTTTAGTGCCCTTTTTATCATAAGTATGTGTTATTTTATAGAGCCTTCAATAAATTTAATGTTTAAACACCAAGGTGTTTTTACGAATTTTTTACGAATTTGAATTTTAAATATTTGACAGGTGTAGAGTACTTATATAAGATAAGAGTAAAGCAAACGATGTCATTTGGGGATCCAAAAAATGACGTTTTTCGGGAATACCATTGGGAAAGTGCACATAGATATATGTACAGTGAAAATTCATGAAATGCGAACACGAGTAAATCAAGGCGAATTTACGATTGCCTAAAAAGACGCCAAAACCGATGGACAGTCGATCTAAGGTACTCTGATATTAATCCACGGGTCGTCTCCGTTGATTGTTTAAGTAATTGTTCAATGCAGGCGAGGCATCCACGCCTAGTATAATTTTTGTTAATTAATTATATCACAGATAGAGGTTTGAGGTACTGTGTTATTATTCTGTGATTAATTCAGATGATAAATTCAGAGCTAAAAAACAGGATTTTTAGAGATTAATAGTAAAGTAAAAGAAGATAGTTCACCAAGTAAAACGCATTCTGTAGAAAGAAATATTATGTTCCGAACAAACTAGTAGAAAAAAGATGTGAACAAAAGTAAAACTATTTTTATTTCAAACAACAAAATTCAAGAAGTTTATAAGCTCGTGTTCAAATACCCTGATTTTGCTCTAAACAATATCCTAAACGGCCATAGAAACTTTTCCGCATATTAGCCAACGTATTAGTGCTAGTACTCCTCTTTAATTTTTAAACATCTTCTAATCGTTAGTTGTATTAGAAAACAATAAATTTTCGATTTTATGTCCACCCATAAGAAGAAATCATTGGGAGAGAGATCTGGAGGTTAAACTGGTTACATAATTGTTCCTCGTCCATTATACGGTCTAGTTGGGAATGTATTGTTCAGATATTCTTGAACTAAAGTTCAGTAAATCTCGCACCGCTATATGTCGAATTTCTGAAATTATTTGCTGCTGTAGTAATAGTTCATGTATTTAGGGTCGGTTATTAGAGTTCCATCAATCAAAAATAGACCAATGTTTTCACCCAGCATTCCTACCCAAACACTTAATTTTTTGGGGTACTCGGTCCGGGATTCAAAATGCAAGTTTTCTCGCGACCATCCATCCAACGACTTTCCAGAGGAAGTTTTCGGAATTTCTGTCACAGTTTCACAAAATTCCATCCATCTGAAATGGCCATTGCGAAGAACATCGCAGCTAAATCCACTAGTTCTGCAATTTATTTAAATGAATAATCTGGATAGTCATTAGCGGAAATAACTCTATGTAACGTTGATAACGATGAAGTACGTCTAGTTCCAAATGTGAAAGAATTTTGAATTTCCAGGACCGTTGGAACCTGATAATACCATTTTACAATTTGCATTGTTCCGTTGCTTCGATTTTAAGATAGAAATGACTGCAAATATTATCTACTGATAAAATACGCGAACTGTCAACTTCAAATTCTCGGCATTTGTAAATTCGACATAACGTCTGCCGTGTTCGTAGTAGAGAAAATCTCTCTGTACATATAAGTACAAGATACGGAGTGCCGTTGCTATAGTTGAACAAGACGTATCATCTATTTCTGTCACTCTCAGTGCGTGAATTGCGTATAGCGCTATCCTTTAGAGAGGTACTTAGACTCGTCATTGAGAAATTCTGATAAAATACATTTAATGGTGCCAGAAATAATCTTTTTGGTCTCAAGTGCTACAAAATGTAGAAAAGAAGTTATCGTATAAATAAACACAAATTAGAAAATATAACCTCAACAGTCAACACCTTATAACCTCACTCGATAAGGGTGTGCAGGATATTCACTTGCTAGAATCTTTGAGTTTGACGGTTGATAATAATAGCAATCCAAACCACGTAAACAACAGCTTGACTGGTAGGTCTGCTAACAAGTTAAATGTTCAAGTAGCATCATTTTTCATGATAACTTTTTTAGGTCACCATTCTAATCGTTTTAACTTGTCAGAGGCTGTCTGAAAGAAAATTAATGATCCTGATAAAAGAAGTTTGTGAACACTACTTTGCTCTGAAACTGAGTGGGTCCTTTACAAGATGCACCATTTTGAAGAATGGTAGAAAATGACCTTTTGCGACTCCAAGAATGGTGTTGGAAGTGGCTGTTAGAGCTCAACGAACAAAAATGCAGCGTGTTGCACATGGGATACCACAACCCTAGCTACACGTATTTTCTGAACAATGTGCTTATAAAGGCGGTTTATCAACAAAAAGATCTTGTGGTCACCGTGTCGTCGAATTTTAAATGGGAGTAGCACCTACCTAGTTTTGTACCTAGTTTCGATCGCTCATTGAAGGGTTTGTGACTAGTGAGAATGTGCAGTTGCGTATCCACGAGTTCAAGTTAGTACCTTCAGACTTTGAACCGCGTGGCTACTTTGAACAAAAAATAAATTTTGTTATATTGGCGTTATATTGGTGAAATAACCATTAAGTTTAGCGACATCTAGTTTTTACCACTCAATTCGTCACACATTTAGGAATGATATGGCAACACTGGTTTAAAAATAATTTTTGTGAAGTTGGCAAACCTGACATGCAACTTCTAACCTACAAAGGTGACGTTACGAGAGGTCTGCAAACTTTTGTTGCTGTAGCCGTAAGTATTTTCACTACATGTTAAAAAATATATTTGCGAGAACAATACGGTATCCTAACAAAGATATGTTAAAGAAATTTAAAATATTTCAACACACTTTTTGTTTATAAATTTTTTATCAGAACAATGCGCTTAGACATCGATTTCGGGGTTACTTTGAACGCGTTAAATGAAGCCCCAGGTTACATAAGCCCCAGGTTACATATTAACTCTGTTTTTTCTTGTAGAAAATGGTCCGCTCGTATAAGAGAAAACCTGGTGAAAGAAAATATGCCAATTTCACTCCAGAAGTCTTAGAGAAAGCTCTTCATGAAATAAAATTCAAAAAAAAGTCTTTGCGTGAAGCATCTAAAACATATGGAATTTCATTAGGGACGCTAAGTCACAAACTACGAGGAAAGCATACCAACAACATTGGCCACCCCCTTGCCCTCACAGAAGGGGAGGAAATTAATATTGTTAAAAACGCTCAGACCCTGGGAGACTGGGGTTTCCCGTTAGATTTAAGGGGCACAAGAAAATTGATCTTTTATTACCTATCCAAGGCCGGAAAAAACATTCCCCAGTTTAAAAATAATTATCCATCTAAGGAGTGGGCGTTGGGATTTTTAAAGAGAGACAAAAACCATATAACTTTACGAAATTGCCAAAATATAAAGAAAAATAGATCAGCCGTTTCAGCAAAAATGGTGGAGGAATTCTTGGTAAATTTGAAAGAAACTACTCAGGGCGTTGAGCCAACGAATATCTACAACTACGACGAAACCAACCTGTCGGACAATCCCGGAATAAAAAAATGTTTATTTAAACGTGGGGTAAAATATCCCGAAAGAATCAGGGATTTTTCAAAAAGTGCCACCTCAATCATGTTTTGTGGAAATGCAATGGGACAAATGTTACCCGCTTACGTAATTTATAAATCTGAGAATTTATGGACAACATGGATGGAAGGCGGTCCAGCAAGAACCCGTTATGGTAGAACAAAGAGTGGGTGGTTTGATGCGTTCGCATTTGAGGACTGGTTCAACACAGTTTTTCTACCGGCTGCGAAGAAACTGCCAGGAACCAACGTTCTTATTGGAGATAATTTGTCCAGCCACTTTACGGAGTTAGTTTTATCAGAGTGCGAAAAATACAAAATAAAATTTTGCTGTCTGCCAGCCAATTCAACACATCTACTTCAGCCCTTGAATGTAGCTTTTTACGGACCATTAAAACGATATTGGCGTCGGATATTAGATGAATGGAAAATGACGGTGCGGCGTAAATCACAAACACTAACGAAAGAGGAATTTCCAAAGTTACTATTTAAGTTATACACCAAATTGTATCCAGAAGGGAATGAAGTGTCAGCAAATATGCAAGCTGGTTTTCAGGCGTGTGGAATTTATCCATTAGACCCACAGCACCCCCTAAAACGTTTACCGGACTATCAGCCTGAGCAAAATCAAGCACCAGTACCGGAACATGTGTCTACGGCCGTAATTGAAGTGTTGAAAGAATTTCGGGGTATTAATGAGCCAACACAGAGACAGAAGAAAAAGAAGAATAATGTCCAACCAGGAAAAAGCATATCTGTAGACGACCTCGCAGGAAATCAGAATGATTCAAACACAGTCGAAGGAGACGTAGTTCAAGAAGAAACTGAAAATGAAAAGTTTGAAGTTGAAGAACTAGAACAGGAACCGGAGTCTGATGTAGAAGAAGCACCCTCAGAATGTGTTGGAGATATAAAACCAGATAAATTTAATTGCTTCAGTTTAAAGTGAAAACGCTAGTTCATCACTATGTAGGAAAAGCTATTTCCATTGGTGACTCAGAAAACCAAAATGTTGAAATTGCATTTTTAAGAATGTCGCCTAAAGTGAATTATAAGTTTTTCTGGCCACAAGTGGCCGACGAGGGAATTATACCCATCTCCGAATTATTAACAGCTCTGCCAAACCCCCAGATAGACAGGAGAGGGGCCTTCTTGTTTAGTGCAAATCATCTTCGCCCATATCTGAAAAGTTTGCGGATAGTTTAGTTCCATTCATTGTTTTCTGTGTACCTCCTTTTTTTATAAAACCATGCAATTATTGCCCAATATTAGTTTAGTTTGTTTATATTACATATTTTGTTGGAATACTGCTGTTTTTATGTATGTTTTGCTATAATGAGTGCCTTATACTGTTTGTGAATAATAAAATACATTATTTTATGTAAATTGTGTATTTCTGTTGCATAATTTTTTTTCCGGGTAACAAGTTTTTAGTTTTGAGGTGTTCAAAGAAACACTTTCTGAGGGGTTACATTGAAATCGCATGGTTTCATTATAGGCGTTCAAAGTAACCCCGACCGTGGGGTAACTTTGAACACCCATACATTAATTAAAAACAAATTGTTATTGATCATATTAAATATTAAATAATATTTTGTCAGTAGAAAGCTCTAACTGACGCCCGTAACATAAATTTTTTTAAAATTTTTATTGGCTGCCTTACTTGAGATATATAGATTTCAAACAAAAGACCGTTCAAAGTAACCCCGTTTAACGGTAATTAAAAAGTAAAAGATGCAATAATTTGTTCCCAACATTTTGAACTATCTGATTACGATCGAACCCGATTACCCCAGAAAATCCTTTTGAAAGAACTGTGCCATCGCAAATGTTAATTTTAAATAATATCCCAGATAATCTCCCGAACTTTCATATCCCCAGTAATAACAGCGACATTGCAAGTTTATGCAATTTTGATTACCTTTTTTCATTTGTAGGAAAAGGTCCTCCTATTTTACCACAATTAAGTATGCATGCAGATGCTAGGTACATTGGTGATTTACAACCACATCATTTTAATAGTCCTCGTAAAGCAAAGCGTCACATAAATATGATAACGACATATGTTGATGAACAAAAACAACAAATAAAAAAATTAAAAACTGAAAATACAAAATTAATCACAAAAATAAATAGTTTAGATAATTTGTTGGATCACCTAGTTGAACAAAATTTATTAGCTGAAGAAAGACAAGAAACTTTAATGGTACAAATTTATTATTAACAGTATTTTTTAAATTATTATATTTAAACTTTAGGACTCGGTACCTGATGCCGTGAAAAACATTTTTAAGAGACAATTGGCTTCAAAAAATGTTAAATTTACGCCAGAACTCAGAGCATTTTCTCTAACGCTCAATTTTTATTCTCCTAGGGCTTATAACTATGTCATATCTACGTTTAATAACCTTTTACCTCATCCTGTTACGATTAGTAAATGGTATTCAGCAGTAAATGGTGGCCCAGGATTTACTGATGAAGCTTTTGAGGCTAGTAAGCTCAGAGTTGCTAATTGCTAAAATTCAAAAGAAATTGTAGTTAATTTGGTGCTCGATGAAATGTCAATCAGACAAAAAGTCGAATACAGCGGGGACAAATTTCATGGATACGTTGAAATAGGTATTGAAAATGACCCCGATTGTATTAACACTACAGAAGCAACAAATGCCTTAGGGATAATGGCAGTTGTTTTAAATGGAATTTGGAAACTACCAGTGGGTTATTTTTTGATTAAAAGTCTGCGAGCACAGGAAAGAGCTGATATTTTAAATCGTTGTTTAACACGATACTGGTGCAAAATGTCATTCAATCGCCTTCGATGGTGCATCGGTTAATATTTCGATGTGTAAAATATTGGGTGCTAATTACAGTCTTGAAAATTTAAAACCGTATTTTCCACACCCAGTAACAAGTGACCCTGTCTCACATTTTATGACGCATGCCATATGCTTAAATTATGCAGAAATACTTTCTGTGGCAAGGAAGTATTATATGATATAAATAATTTTCCAATCGAGTGGAAATACATAAAGCAATTAGTTGAACTACTATAAACTGGGGGTTTAACAGCTGCAATAAATTGACTAAAAGACATGTTAATTACAACAATGAGATAATGAAAGTGTTCTTGGCTGCACAGACCATGAGCGCAAGTGTTACGAGTAGCTTATGCTTTTGCAAGCGAGTAGCAAAAGGATTTGAACCTGTGAAGCAACTGGAAACTTTTGTTTAATATTTAATCAGTTGTTTGATATTTTAAACTGCAAAAACAAATATTCAAAGGAAGAATTTCCTCAACCCATTAATTATTTGAATTATGAATTTCTACCTTAAAAATTTAAAAAATTATAGTGGTACATTACTCATTGAAAGTAACAGAAACACAGGGTTCTTAAGATTCATAATTAATTGTAATAACTTGCTGCATTTATACAAGGATTTAAAATTGCACTATAAATTTGAATACCTTTTAAGCATCAAGTTAAGTCAAGACCACCTAGAAACATTTTTTAGTGCAGTAAGAAGTCGTTCTGGATTCAACAACAACCCATCCTGCCTTCAATTTAAAGCCGCCTACAAACGGCTAATAGTAAAACATGAAATTAGTGGTTCAAAATACGGTAATTGCAGTATATTGGATGCTGCCAGCATATTACATGTTTCTAGCGGTACAAAATCGAAAATAACTGATACAATTCTTGAGGATGACCTTGCAGAATTTGAATTGAAATTAAATTTGGAAAATGATGGTATCTTTTTTAGTCAATTGGCTCTCTCGCAATTTATCGAAGATGTGGTAGTTTACATATCAAGTTTCGTCATTAAAAAAGTAAAACCGAAAATTCTTTGCCAGATTTGCTCCTCTAAGTTGTAACGCTAAGCTTCCGTTTGATTGGAATTAATCGAATATTAAATAATATTTGTCAACCTAAACATCGCGACCTCTAGCGTTATCAAGGGCCGCGGTGTGTTCCAGCAAGATAAGACAGCTCCGACCGTGATAACAGCGCGAGACAAAGGTATGACGTGCGCCGCCTCCCCACTTAATGGCTTTACAAAGCATATAAAAGGACTTGCACGGCTCATTTAGACAGAGATTATTACCGAGACTTGTCTTCTGATAGGTTGTCCTTCCAGAGAGTTCCTCCGTCGACTCTACCAGTACCTAGGGAACCGTTCCGAGGCTGAGTTCAATTTAGTGGTTCGGCAAGGAACGTCTGAAACGCCAGCTATATTTTCCCCTAAACCTCCTAATAGCTAGTTCAATTTAGTGGTTCCGCAAGGAACGTCTGAAACGCCAGCTATATTTTCCCCTAAACCTCCTAATAGCTAGTTCAATTTAGTGGTTCCGCAAGGAACGTCTGAAACGCCAGCTATATTTTCCCTGTAAATATCCTACACCGAAAACCGTTTGTAAATCAGTAATAACTAACGCAATATTCAAATCCCAGCTCCCTTGCATTTTAAATTTGACGCCTTGCTATTCAAGCAGAATTAGAAGCTTCAAGCTACCTAATTAGAATTTACCTGAATTAATCCTTGAGAATTGCAGCGGCCGTCTTGCTTGGGAACTCTGCGGACCGCACTGACAGCTTCGCCAAAGATTTCACCTGGAGGCGCCGAGGCTGTTAACCTCAAAAATCACGCCGATTCGGAGTTTCGTTCTCCGAGCGAAGCCCCGTCGCGCGGCGAATTTCTCGGAATATTTCAACAACAAACTGTAGTTACACGTATAGGGTGAGAACTCGCGTTAACAGTTTTAATTTGTTATTTGTTGACAGAAACCAGAACCCGCAGATTGGAAAACTTGACAGACTGCACGGCGCCACCATCAGTGTGCAGCTCGACGCCGAACGAGAGCCGCCGACAACTCTCGACGTTTCCAAAGCGGAGCGCCTAGGACGTAGGCAGATACTCCCGGCACGGACGTGACGCGGGTTGCAGCAGCCGCAGGAACCAACAACGTTATTTCAAGTCAAGAATGTTAATTTTGAGCAATATACATCTCACTTAGTTAATTACACGAATATTTACTTATGTACGGTAGTTATATAGTTAAATTGCTAAACAGGATATTCCGGTGGTGTGTTTTGCTTATTTGAGGTATATCTAAGTGAACAATTGAACCTATCTCCGATTTATGAGTTATTCCGTGGTAAATAAAAATTCCAACCCTTATAAGCAGGGGCGGATGTTACAATGGCGTCCTAGAGCAGGGACTCGAACTCAGATATGCACAAATAGCAAATATACACCCACGTCCGCTAGATTGGCGTCCGAGCAAACCTAGAAAAGCACTTGATTAAAAACTGTGTAGCTTTTATATTTCAGAAGTCTTCATACAAAACCTGATCTCCAAGAGTCATGGCGAACCATGAAGACGGAAACGGAAATGGCAACGGCACACCGGCTCCTACGAAGATTAAAGTAACCTGGAGTTACACCCTCCGAGTAGAAGACCTCCGAGGACTTGCTGCTGGATTAGGCCTGGAAACAGAAGGCACTGTACAGCAGTTAAGACAGTGAGTGTCGCAATACCTGAAAGGAGCTGGGCCAGGGGAAGAAGACGACGACGACACCCAAGAAGACACACAAGAGGAGCGTCAAGTCATGGAAGGTGATAACCACCAGGAAGACCGGGAACAAAACCCGGATCCACCTAGACTGAATAATGCCCAAATTTGCAACAGCATCAGGAAATGGGGCCTGAAGTTCGACGGCACGTCCGACCCCATCTCGTTTTTAGAAAGGATAGAGGAACTCTCCACATGTTACCAATTCCGGGAACAGGAAGTCCTCACCGCCTTGCCCGAGCTGTTCAAAGGAAAAGCATTATTGTGGGTCAGAATAATAAGCAAAAATGGAGAAACTGGGATCATTTTGTGATGGCTTTTCATAACCAATACTTACCCCCGAGGTTCCAATTCGGGATGGCCGAAGAAATTAGGAATCGGACACAAGGCCAGAAGGAATCCGTAGCCGACTTCGTCACAGCCCTCCAGACGCTGTTACGTAGGTTTGGAGTCACCAGAGAACGCGAGCAGTTGGAACGTATATACGAAAACCTCCGTCCGGAATATAAATTGTATGTACGTAGGAAGGACTTCCATAGGCTGGACGAGTTGGTACAGATGGCAGAAGAATTCGAAGCCCTCCAGCTGGAGCAAGCTTCGTTCCAACCACCCCCCACGGCAAGTCAGGCCTATATGGCGGAGACGGCGTATAAACCAGCAAAACCCAAGGTCACGTTCACCCAGGGATTCAAGACACCCACCGTGTCGTCCTTACAAACCCAGAGGATAATCTACGTACGCCATCGGTCCCCAAGTCTCCTACCCCCTCAACTAGCACCGCCTATAACCGCACTGAGAATTGTTGGAAATGTGGGCAGCGAGGCCACCGAAGGTTCCAGTGCCAGAGACCTTCTAAACTTTTCTGCTCCTGGTGCGGTAAACCAGATACCCTAACGAGGGATTGCCCCTGTAAGAGGCCGGGAAACGCATCCGGCCGTCGAGATCTGTGAGGCATCCTCGACACCTGAAGGCCAGGGCCTCCACCAGCCGACTCCAACCCCCTGAGTGGTCCAAGTGGCTCCAACGGGTCCGGAACTTCTACGACCAGGTGCCGAACCCCTCGCCGCGAGTATCCACCCTAGATGCCCGTTTGTTCCTCCCAATAGTCATTAAGGGAAGACCGTTCAACGCCCTAATCGACACAGGCGCCGCTAAATCCTATATAGGCAAAATTCTCCAGAGGTTCCTGAGTCAACAAGGTGTTGTCAACAAGCTACATCCCCCGGACCGTGTCCAGCTGGCTGACGGACAAATGATCACCACCCAGGGCCAATATGAACTCCCCATTTTCATCCAAGAGGACCCCTATGTGCTACAGGCCCACGTAGTGGACACCCTCTCCAGCGACGTGATTCTAGGACTCGACTTCCTAAGTAGGTACGAAGCCGTCATACGCCCCGCCTCCCAGGTTATGACGCTAGGTTCAACGGAAGTCGTTCGCAAGTATTAAACCCTTGTCCGCCACCCAGGCCGAACAATTAGGCGAGATCCTGAAAGAGGAATTAGATAAATTCCCCTCGGCCAGCGGACCCACTACCTTGGTAGAACACCAGATCACCCTGAAAGAAGGCATGGGGCCCATCAAGCAGAGGTACTACCCGCGAAACCCGGCGATGCAGGCCATCATCGACGAGGAGGTGGATAAGATGTTGGCAGACGGGATTATTGAACCCTCCAGCAGTTCTTTCAGCTCTCCTGTGGTCCTGGTAAAGAAACCTTCAGGTCAATATCGTTTCTGCATTGACTATAGGAAGGTGAACGAGGCCACCTGCGCCGACGCCTACCCTCTGCCCTTCATCGATGAGATTCTAAACAAGCTTCGTGGGGCCCGGTACATTAGTACTCTCGATTTAAAGCATGGCTATTGGCAAATTCCGCTCGCCATGGAAAGCCGCCCCATATCCGCCTTCACCGTCCCCGGAAGGAGATTGTATCAATTTAAAGTCCTCCCCTTCGGCCTCCAGGCCGCCCCGGCCACGTTCCAACGGTTTCTGGACCAAGGTCATTGGTCCCGAGCTCGAGCCGCATGCCTTTTGCTACCTGGACGACATCATCGTCGTCAGTAAGTCGTTCCAGGATCATCTACAACACCTCCAGGTAGTTTTTCTGAGACTTCGGTCCGCCGGCCTTCAGCTCCACCCGGAGAAGTGCAATTTCTGTCAGCCGGAGTTGAAATATCTGGGGCACGTCGTCAACCGGAACGGAATACAGACAGATCCCGAGAAAGTAGAAGCGATCTTGAAGATGGACAGCCCCCAGACGCCAAAGGCTGTAAGGCGCTTTTTGGGTATAGCCTCGTGGTACCGAAAGTTCATCCCCGGGTTCGCCCAGATTGCATCCCCCCTGAACGAGCTACTCCGAAAAGGTAATAAGTTCAGATGGACGGAGAAACAACAAGAAGCCCTGGACAGGCTGAAGAGAGCCCTAACTTCAGCCCCGATTCTTGCCTGCCCCGATTTCTCCGTTCCCTTCGTCCTCCAGACGGACGCCAGCACCACTGGATTAGGAGCCGTCCTCACCCAGGTGCTGGAGAAACAAGAAAGAGTCATCGCCTATGCCAGCCGATCCCTAACCGAGGCGGAAGCTAAGTATTCGGCCACCGAGCTGGAGTACCTGACCGTCCTCTTCGCCATAAAGAAGTTTAAAGGCTACTTAGAGGGCTACCACTTTAAGGTAGTGACCGACCACCGTAGCCTAAGATGGCTGCGGAACCTGCCCAATCCCTCAGCACGTTTAGCCCGGTGGGTCTTGGAAATGCAGCAATACGACTTTGAAGTCGAATATCGTACAGGAGCCCTAAATCATGTAGCTTACGCGCTACCCCGAGCTCAAGGAGGTCCCAAAGACGACCTCTCCCCCATGGCCGTCCGGGAACCAGCCGCCCTATATTCCTGGACGCGAAAAATGATTCGTCTAGTGCGAAGATTCCCTGCCAAGTATAATACTTGGAAACTAGAAAACGGAAATTTTTTTCGGAGTCTTCCAAATGTGAGTGAAGACCTGGCCGAAGGTTTTCATCCCGAATGGAAGCTGTGCGTCTCCAAGCTCCAACGACGCCGGGTCCTACAGGAATGCCACAATGATCCCACCGCAGGACACCTGGGGGTGACCAAGACGACAGCTAGGATACAAAGATTGCACTATTGGCCAAGGATGCAGCAAGACGTTCACAGATACGTACGTTCGTGTCGAATTTGTCAACAATACAAGCATCCACAGCAACTACCAGCTGGGAAAATGTTCTGGTCACGAGTTCGAGGTCCATGGGAAGCCGTCAGCACAGACCTGATTGGCCCCCTCACCAGGTCCTCCAAAGGAAACGCGTGGCTTCTCGTTTTTCAGGACCGCTTCACAAAGTGGATTGAGGTCCATCCCCTTCGTACCGCTACCGCCAAAGCCGTGAGCCAAGCCCTGAAAGAGAGAATTATTTATCGATTTGGCACACCCAGAATCATAATCTCAGATAATGGACCCCAGTACATTAGCAAGTTATTCAAAGCATTGGCCAGGGAATACGGCATCCAATACCGACTGACGCCGCCATATACGCCCCAGGCCAACCCGGTGGAGAGAGCTAACAAAGTAGTGGGAACCATCATCGCACAGTTAGCCCGAGGGAAGCAGAAGCAGTGGGATGCCTGGCTACCGGAGATAATGTTTGCCCGCAACACCTCCAAACATGAGTCTACAGGATTCACCCCAGCCCTCCTGAACCTGGGACGAGAGATGTTGCCGCCACGCACACTACGTGGAGAAACGGAGCCCGAATTCGACCCTGACGAAGAATTTCCGACCCCTGAACTGTATCGAGAACAGCTCCGGAAGCTAGAAGATGTAATAGAAATAGTAAGAAACAATCTGGCCAAGGCCTTTGCGAGGCAGAGCCACCATTACAATCTGAGAAGACGAGAGTATTGGCCCCAGGTAGGCCACCAGGTGTTTAAGAGGGACAGGATACTCTCAGACGCCGCTCAATGAATATCGGCGAAGTTGACGGCCAAATACGCAGGGTCCTACGTCATCAGGAAGGTAATCTCCCCTGTAATAGTGGAACTCAGCGATCCCCAAACCGGAAGGGAAGTCGGCAGAGTCCACATCAAGGATATCAAGAAAGCCTTCCAGTAATTTTCCAGTCCACCTGCTAGAAATGTTTTTTCCAAAATTTACCCCGCACCTGTCGTGAAAACATTTCTAGAAATTTTTAGTAAACACCTGCAATCTTTCGGTTCTAGATAACTGTCCCTCCACCTACAAGGGACCGGAAAGGGTAGTAATTAGGACATCAAGTATATATAGGTCAGTCCACGGTCCTGCCGTCATTATTCGAGTTATTCCTGAGTGAAATCAAGAATGCCACCAGTAAGAAATAAAGCGAACGTTCGGCCATCCAGCAGTTGGCCCTACAAGTTGAAGAGACCTCGTAAAGGTCAGAAAAAAATCCGCCCCTGGAACCCGGGTGCATACAACCCGCCGGAGATGCCGACCAGTGACCGATGGTCGCCTTTACCTAGGTGGAGTCCAGTTCCGGCTATGCTCTCACCTCTACCAGCTACACCAGAGAGGAAAGAGCCCGGGAAGCCAAATCCTGTAGAAGGTCTCCAGGTGAGAATCCCGCTCTCTAAGCTCCGCCCTGACCTGGAGGCAGAACTCCAAGAGTTGGCTCTGAAATTTAAGCGACTGTTCTCCGAGTCCTCGAAGGGCCTAGCCAGCACTCCAAAGAAGATGGAGGTTGAAGAACTACCCGCTGATCCAGGCACCCCTAGTGGGCCACCTATGCCCAAGACGCCCTCGACAACTTCCCCAATTATGAAGGCCTTCCTGGCCGAATGCGGCCTAGAGTGGAGACCGAACGAAGTCCCATCAGAACTTCAGCCAGAAAAGCTCTCCGAAGTGCCCGTGACCGACGCAGTGTTACCACTCGAGAGGGATGACCTCCTCGGCGAAGTGCTCGTCGAGCTGCAACAACTACGGTTGCCTGAGCCAGAACTCTCGCCAGCCGTACTTCCGGAACTGCTGCTGGAATAAAAAACCATGTTGACGCCAGCCACAGTACCCAGACGACGACGGGGGCGGCGTAATATTCGTATCAAATTTCCAGCCGGAAAAATGCTGCGAATAAAGAGGAAAGACGCCATCCAGCTAGGTCTAATCCAGGACAAACAATAAGCAGAAACAATTAAACAATCTAGGAGCTACATTTCTACACTCTCCAGGCACCTAGGGCACCGGGGATGAAACCGCAACTCCCAAGTCTGTCCCGAAGACTCTTCGGGTGATTCCCTACGGTGTAGAATGGACCTCCTTGAAGAAGATGCCCGGTTTGATTGGAATTAATCGAATATTAAATAATATTTGTCAACCTAAACATCGCGACCTCTAGCGTTATCAAGGGCCGCGGTGTGTTCCAGCAAGATAAGACAGCTCCGACCGTGATAACAGCGCGAGACAAAGGTATGACGTGCGCCGCCTCCCCACTTAATGGCTTTACAAAGCATATAAAAGGACTTGCACGGCTCATTTAGACAGAGATTATTACCGAGACTTTTCTTCTGATAGGTTGTCCTTCCAGAGAGTTCCTCCGTCGACTCTACCAGTACCTAGGAAACCGTTCCGAGGCTGAGTTCAAGTTAGTGGTTCCGCAAGGAACGTCTGAAACGCCAGCTATATTTTCCCCTAAACCTCCTAATAGCTAGTTCAATTTAGTGGTTCCGCAAGGAACGTCTGAAACGCCAGCTATATTTTCCCTGTAAATATCCTATACCGAAAACCGTTTGTAAATCAGTAATAACTAACGCAATATTTAAATCCCAGCTCCCTTGCATTTTAAATTTGACGCCTTGCTATTCAAGCAGAATTAGAAGCTTCAAGCTACCTAATTAGAATTTACCTGAATTAATCCTTGAGAATTGCAGCGGCCGTCTTGCTTGGGAACTCTGCGGACCGCACTGACAGCTTCGCCAAAGATTTCACCTGGAGGCGCCGAGGCTGTTAACCTCAAAAATCACGCCGATTCGGAGTTTCGTTCTCCGAGCGGAGCCCCGTCGCGCGGCGAATTTCTCGGAATATTTCAACAACAAACTGTAGTTACACGTATAGGGTGAGAACTCGCGTTAACAGTTTTAATTTGTTATTTGTTGACAGAAACCAGAACCCGCAGATTGGAAAACTTGACAGACTGCACGGCGCCACCATCAGTGTGCAGCTCGACGCCGAACGAGAGGCGCCGACAATTCTCGACGTTTCCGAAGCGGAGCGCCTAGGACGTAGGCAGATACTCCCGGCACGGACGTGACGCGGGTTGCAGCAGCCGCAGGAACCAACAACGTTATTTCAAGTCAAGAATGTTAATTTTGAGCAATATACATCTCACTTAGTTAATTACACGAATATTTACTTATGTACGATAGTTATATAGAATAAATTGCTAAACAGAATATTCCGGTGGTGTGTTTTGCTCATTTGAGGTATATCTGAGTGAACAATTTAACCTATCTCAGATTTATGAATTATTCCGTGGTAAATAAAATATTCCAACCCTTATAAGCAGGGGCGGATGTTACAAAGTTAACAACTAGGGAATGTAATTCCCAATTAATTAAATTCAAAAACCGGGGCAAGCTAATATTGTCTAGTAAGGATGTTATTCAGCTTTGTTTATAATTAGAACGTGCTATCAGAATTACCAACAATGCTAAATTATTAACAAAAAAGCATCTGAAGGAATTACTAACACTGCAAGCTATAAGAAACTTATCAGATTTATTTAGCGATGAAATGATGGTAATCCATATTAAGAGTCAATCTTTAATGGATAATCATCGTATACAATTGATTAAATTACTATCAACAATCTATTTAACCCTTCAGTACCCGTTTTCGGTCTGTGAGACCGAGTAAACACATAATGCAGTATATTACTTAATGCGCAAGCGTCAGTTTACCACCCATTTTACTACCTTCCTATATATTGCCATTGAAGATCAGTATGCAGTTTTGAGTGCGTGCGTGCAGTGGTTAAAAAGTTATTTATAGTTTCGGTTTCAGAGACCGAAGCGGGTACTCAAGTTGCTTTTATTTTTACTTTTGATTTACGACCATTGTGAGAAAAAGGTAGTATTTTCTGCATTTTTTAGTAACACTGTTATACTAAAACATTAATATAGTCATGGCAGATTATGAGAAAGAACAGGCGCGACTAGAACAGATGATGCAAGATGTAATGGCGGAGGAGGATGTCGACAACGCGTATTGTGACGATGTGCCATCGTCTGACGAAGAGGATTTATTAGAAACTAGGGAAATTAACAGTGATACTGAACAGGAAATATCTGATTATGAAGACGTTAGTGAGCAAGAAGCTAATGAACTGTGCTATGAAGGGAAAGATAAAGTAACAAAATGGAGGAAGCATGCGCCACCTAAAAACGTACGAATCAGATCGGAAAATAAAGTCATTCGTCTACCATCTTCAAAACTACCTACAAGGTCACTACAAGAACAATTCGAGATTTGGAAATATTTCATCAATGATAGAATGTTAGACTGCATTGTAGACAGTACAAATATTTTCATAAATTCAATATCAGATAACTATTTGCGTGCAAGTGATGCCAGACCAACAGACAAGCCAGAAATACAAGCTCTATTAGGACTATTATACTATGCAGGAATTCTCAAAGTTAACCATTTGAACAACAAAGATTTATGGAGAACTGACGGATCAAGAGTCGAAATTTTTCGGTTAACCATGTCTTTGAATAGATTTCGATTTCTTCTTAGCTGCCTTAGATTTGACGACAAAAGAACACGCGAAAAAAGAAAGAAAATTGACAAATTGGCTCCTATACGAGAATATTTTGATCAATTTGTTGAGAATTGTAAAAACGGTTACAGCCATTCAGAATACGTCACTATAGACGAAAAACTCGAGGGTTTCCGTGGACGATGCGGATTTCGACAGTATATTCCGTCAAAGCCGAACAAATACGGCATTAAAATCTTTGCAATGTCAAATGCCAGAATGTACTACACCAGTAATCTAGAAGTATATGTGGGCAAGCAGCCAGAAGGGCCATATAACAAAAGTAACAGTCCAGATGCGATAGTTGAGAGGCTTTGTGAACCAATATATAATACAGGAAGAAATTTGACTGTAGATAATTGGTTTACATCTATTGGATTGGTCAATAGTTTGCTGAAAAAGAAATTGACCGTTATTGGCACAATTAGGAAGAATAAACGGGAATTGCCCTTAGAGTTTAGTAAACCAGTCAAACGTCCATTAAAATCCAGTGTATTTGGCTTTACTGACAGTTATACCTTAGTTTCATATATTCCAAAAAAAAAAATAATAATGTACTGTTAGTATCCAGCCTACATCACGACGATGCTATTGATTCTGCAAGTGGTGAAGAATTTAAGCCAGACATGCTAACAATGTACAATAGTACAAAGGGCGGGGTTGATGTAGTCGACCAGTTATGTTCAACCTACAATTGCGCTCGGAATACTCGGAGATGGCCCATGGTGGTGTTTTATTCAACTCTAAATGTAGCTGGAATCAACAGTTTGGTGATATACAGCTCCAATAACCCCAATATTTCCTTATTACGACGCGAATTTTTACGTAAACTTGCCATGGACATGATAGAACCGCATTTACGTGTGCGAGCTAATGTACAGAATATTCCTCGAAATATGAAACTCCGTATTCATGAACTGTGTGGTTTAGAAATAAATCCTGAAGTTGCAAATGTCGGAAATGAAAAAGGCAGATGTTACTTCTGTGACACAAAGAGAAATAGGAAAACACGCTATTTTTGCAAAAAATGTAAAAAGTTCATGTGTTTGGAGCATGTAACGGTGGTTTGCGAGTCTTGTTACGAAAAATCCTTTTCAGAGTAGCGCTAAAATGTTATTATTGTTCATTAAATGTAGGAAAATGTATTGTTCTTAAAAAATAGTTTTATTTCCAAATACGAATTAATGTAGTAGTTTAAGTTTTGACTGTTTAATAAATTAATTTGAAATTTGTATTTAATTTGTAGACATAAATACATCAAAATACTTTTATTAACTCTCTCCCATGCCATAAGATATCTCATTATTATTCTGGAGGTGGCAGAGTGGTTTCGGACTGTGAGACCAGTGTGGGTACTGATGTCTTAGAATTTCCAGCGGGTACTGGAGGGTTAAACGTACGCATACATTATGAATGTAAAAAAGCGGATCTTAGAAGTACTGATAGAATTAGGCAAAAATGCGTTAAATTAATCTTATTTAGAAATGAATAATTGTTCAATACATATTTTTAAATAAATGTCTTGTTGTTAGTGTTGGCGTTTCTTAATTTCATGAAAGAACTCATTTCCAACTTCAAAACTTTACCAAATTTTAGTTTCTTCTCTTCTTGTAAAATGGGGTGCAGGAAGAGATGTGATTGATCTCGAAGTTCTCAGTGATGAAAAGAATGATATAGAGGACTGCACATTATTAGAAGCAGAAGATTTATTCTCATATTCTTTAACATATTTAAACGTACAAATGGAAAAATTTCTGAATGATGGTAACATTAACTATAATTTCCAATAGCAAAGTAAAAAACGTGCCAAAATCTCTACATCATGGGTGGTGTGGAAAAGAGATACCAGTAAATTTAACTGTATTTTTCAAAAAAAAAAAAAATTAAGAACCACTTTCAAAATTGGTGCAACAAAAATTTAATTTATCATTCTTGCAAAGAGATGTTGTGCTCTACAAATTTACTTCTATCCATTTTTATCGAAAACTCCTGTTTTTGCGATATTGACCAGAAACTAAACGAGCGAGCACATTTCGTGCTGTACGTTCAAACTTACTTCGCAATCTTGCTGCAGATTACACATGACATCCCTTATTGAAACTTGTATTTCCAATATTTTCATCCCTATTCAATTTTCTTCTCTGATGCACCCTTTCATAGTTAATAGCGAAAAACCAGTGCTACTACCAGTCTCAGGGGTATTTTTTGAGACTACGGGTATGTGCATCACTACTTGGGTAGAGATTTTTTTTGATAATCATTTCTAATGCCATTAGGGATATAAATATTTAAAAAATTACCAATTTTGAATTTTGGCGTAGACCAAATCACGGGTGGCTCGAGTAACATAACCATCAAACAAATCCTTGCAAGGCATATAAAAATGAAAAATATTAGATGTTTACTATTTTTTTCTGAAAATGGGCCTTTTTCATAATGCACAAACAAATAAACACGGCTATTTATTTAATAACCAAATGTTTTGGGGTAAAATGCAGAATCCGAGGCCAATTACACTGCTAACTCGTTTCCTTGTAATTTTGGTTACGGTTAGTAGAGAAACAACATTAAATAATTATTAATATTAACAATAGCAGGGATATTGGCCTCGAATTTTGCATTTTCCCCGTTGTTGCATGTATTAAAGCTCTGCTTCATTTTTATTTATTTATTTATAATGTTAGACAGCTGAGCCGATAAAACATATCAATCGAAAACTAGAGCTAATAAGATATTTAAACTTAACTATAAATTAAAATTGAAGGTCCATAATAATGTAGTAAATAACAAGATAAAGAATTCTACTTGCAACACTTGCAAACTTGAAAATTTTACAGAATGAAATTATACAACTACAGCTATTAAGTTGTTCTCTGAATGTCATTTTTTGGCAGTGGTCTATTATGATATGTTTTTCGGATTTTTTCCACTGTCTAGGGTGTATATCACACAACGTTTCAGGAGTTTTTTTCTACTCCCGTCTTCAGGTGTTGTGTGATTTACACCCTAGACAGTGGAAACAGTCCGAAAAACATATCGTACAGCCGGATCTAGGGCAATTCACCGAAAACAGTTTACCGAAAACATTTTACCGAAAACAGTTCACCGAAAAACAATTTACCGAAGGAACAATTCACCGAAAGAACAATTCACCTAAAATCCATTTTTCTAAGGTATGTTGTCGTTATTGTAGTCTCCAACAATTCTTGATATGTTTTCGACACACAAAAATTTAGAAACCTTATAAGGTCGTTAAAAACTAATCGTTCAAGTTAATGAGGGCCATTAGTAATTATCATTAACTCGTATTACTTTATATTATAAAAGTAGATTAAGTTGTATTACTAAAAGTTTAAATCACTAAAAGAGGATTCCAAACATATTTCCCTAATTGCTTCACATTTACTTTTCATTAGAAAGTAGATTATTGTCATTAAGTTGTATTACTAATAAATAAATAAATAAATATTTCCCTAATTGAGTTTAGTTTATAGAAAATTTTGCTAGAGTGAAGTTCGAAATGGCTCTCGAATACATAACCAGTGAAAAAGGCAAACGTTTGTTGTTTGACGAAGGTCACTTGTTCTATACGGATAGAAAAGTTGATTCAAAGATATATTGGAAGTGTGAAAGTTACCACAAAGTTAAGTGTGCTGCACGCATGATAACACTGGATGACAGTGTTATTAAAAGAAGTGGAACACATAATCATCTCGCTGATGCTGCGCATGTAGAAAAAATGCAAGTGATGACCACCATACGCGATGACGCCAGAAGAACTCGAGATGCACCACATTACATAATATCAAATGTTGTATCAAATGGAGTCAGCCAGGCAGCAGCAAGTAGGCTTGGGAAGGTAAGCAGCATGAAAAGAACAATACGCAAAATACGAACCAGGGATGAGGTTGCCCCAGCATTGCCTATTCGGCGCAGCGACATTGTTTTTCCCCAAGAATATAAAATAACAAAAAACGGGGAAGACTTTTTGATGTTCGATTCAGGACTTGATGAAGACCGGATATTGATGTTTTGTACGAGGAGAAATCTCCAACTTCTAGCTCAGGCTGACCACTGGTACGCAGATGGTACGTTCAAAACTGTACCGCACCTGTTCTGTCAGCTTTATACACTACATGGGTTAAAAAGTAATGTAGCTATTCCTCTAATCTACGCTTTGCTACCGGACAAAACCAGAGTTACCTACGTTCGATTACTCCAGAAAATAAAAGAGCTTCTCCCAGGAGTTACACCAGCATCAATTATGACTGATTTTGAAACTGGAATGATAAGCGCTATTACTGAAGAATTCCCTCAGTCCAGACATCGGGGGTGTTTTTTCCATTTTTTCCCAATGCATAAACCGTAAGATTCAATCCGAAGGCCTTAAACAGAGGTATGAAACAGATGCAGATTTTGCTCTGAAAATGCGGTTATTAGCCGCAATAGCATTTGTTCCTACAGCAGACGTGGTTCGTGCATTTGAAATGCTTTGTGACGAAAACATTTTACCCCCAGAAGCACAACCGGTAATGGACTATTTCGAAGACACCTGGGTTGGGCGTCCACAAAGAGTTCGCCGCCGTCCACCACTTTTTTCGCACGACATGTGGAACTGTGTAGAAGGAGTACGTCTAGGCTTGCCCAAAACGAACAATGCTATAGAAGGCTGGCTTCGAGGCTTTGAGCAGCAAATTTCCTCTGAGCACCCCAATATTTGGAAGTTTGTTGAAGCCATCCAGAGGGAGCAAAGTTTACACGAACTCCAAGTTGAGCAATATGTTGCAGGAATCGAACCCCCGCCTGCCCGCAAGAAGTACAGGGACTGTGCCGAAAGGATATTAAGAATTGTTGAAGAGTACAATATTGTAAATTTGAATGAATTCTTACGCGGTATAGCCCACAATTTGGGATATTGATATTGATTGAACAAACTTCATAAAAACAAAAAAACAAAAAAAAACTATAAAAACAAAAAAAACTATAAAAACAAAAAAAAACTATAAAAACAAAAAAAAACTTTTAAACACGCCAGAATTTGCTGGAAGTCCTAAGCCTTGATAAAGTGTGAAGGGAAGTTTACACCAATATATGTTAGAAGGATATTCTTTACAAAAGTACCAAAATAATATATGACATATCTAAAATTTTAGGTATATTTATATAATATAAGGGATTTTAGGTGAACTGTTCTTTCGGTGAATTGTTCTTTCGGTAAATTGTTTTTCGGTGAACTGTTTTCGGTAAATTGTTTTCGGTGAACTGTTTTCGGTGAATTGCCCGGAACCCCGTACAGCCATTAACTTAACTTAAATTAACCACTCAATTTGTCCAAAGCCTTTACTGAAGGCGCACAAACAACTGACTCGGGAAGAGCGTTCTAATCTCCACAAATTCTGTTGAATAAACAGAACTGTCGACACATTTTATTAAATCTTTCGCGTAGTACAGGATCTCATTGTAGTTGTTTACAAAACAATTCTTTAATATTAAATACCTATTGGATTTTAAATTTTCATTTTCAAATATTTGACATTTCAAATTGACAGCAAAGCATTCTTCGTTGATCGTCGTCTCAAATCCTGCGAATTCGTGTCTGTTTAATCACCACTGATTCGTATGCGACATACTGCTAATGTGATAAAAAGAATGAAACATGCGTTTAATTAAATATAAAAAAAGGAAAGATGTACCAATTTCCTTGATATGTTTTTTAACAACGGACATACGTTTACCAGGTATAGCTATATCTGTTTGCCCTGATACTGTCCTGAAAGTTTTTATTTTGAAAGGGCATAAGTGCCAAAGTCAGGTTGACAGTTTAAGTGTGCTTCTTTGTGTTTGAACAAGAAGTTGCAGTGTAAACATAGAAGTTATGCAAGAAAAGATTAAAGGAAGGTTCATAGAACAGTAGAGAAAAAAAAGAATCCTGGGAAGGCATACATTAATAGGAAGAAGAAAGAAACTCGTTCAAGAAATCCACCAAATCAAGAGGTAAGAAATTTTAGGTTATAGATGTAGATATACCGTCTGTTCTATAAAAAAGGCCCCGCCTTCTAGCTACTTTATTATTTATTTTAGACCCAATAAACCTTATATCAAATCAAATGGCACATAAAAACCTACATTTTAACACTATCAAAATTTTTGTATCTTCAATTGTTTCAGAGTGGTGACGTCACGTGCATTTTTTTTAAATGACACGGTATATATTTTTTGACATTTTCTGGTAGAGTTTTTTTTTCTCTTTTCAACAATATAAATATTTCATGCACTTGCATAAAAAAAATTTCGTGAAAAATTACAAAACTTTTTCACAGTGGGAGGCCATGATACAAAACTGTAAACAAAAGTGTAACTCAGAAAAACAAAACAAATAGTAGCCAAACGCTTTAACTGTCAGATTTCAGAATAATCTAAAGTGTTTATTGTTTTGTTTTTCTGAGTTACACTTTTGTTTATAGTTTTGTATGGTGGCCTCCCACCGATAAAAAAGTTTTTTAATTTTTCTCGAAAATTTTCTTATGTAAGGGCATAAAATATTTATATTGTTGAAAAGAGAAAAAAAACCTCTACCAGAAAATGTCAAAAAATATATACAGTGTCATTTAAAAAAATTGCACGTGACGTCACCACTCTGATTTTTGATAGTGTTAAAATGTAGGTTTTTATGTGCCATTTGATTTGATATAAGGTTTATTGGGTCTAAAATAAATAATAAAGTAGCTAGAAGGCGGGGCCTTTTTTATAGAACATACGGTATATTTATATATAGTATGTACGTAGATGTCGTTCGTTTAACGAACGCTACGCTTACGCTGTTCGTTTAATGAACGAAAAGTCTGTTTGGTGCAAACAAGAGACGATATTGCGTACTTAACATTAATGTAATACTAGTTATTTATGCATCAAGGACGAAAAATTGGCTTTTTATGGACGATGCCTGCAATTGCTGGCCGAGGCGATAGCCGAGGCAAGCAATCAGGCAAGACCATAAAAAGCAGTTTTCGTCCGAGGTGCATATTAAATTTTTCCGTCGACCGTCATAATTTGCACTACTAGTCTCAGAACGCACCGTTATTGGCCTATTTTTAGGTCGTGAAGTTGATATTCTCCACCAAGGGAGAGAAAGTAAAATAAACAATTTTCACCGTGGTAACTAATAAATTGCTAAGTTACCAAATATGACTATTTTAATTTTGACGTTTTAAAGAGCTGTATTGTCAGGTTGACAGTTAAAATATTTTCGAAATTTGTTGGGAATTTAGGTATTAAGCCGTTAGGTAGTGCAAAAAATAGTATATACACCACGGTAGCGAATCTTCTTATAACCTTCGCGCTTTAGATACTTCGCGCTGCGCGCTCAGTATCTAATATGCGCTCAGGTTATAATACTGCGCTTCGCTACCTTGATGTATAATATACTATTATTGACCTGCTCCTTACTAATAATTGCGTATCTCTTTCAGGAGTCGTGTAATAGTGTTATTTTGAATGAAAAAAAAAATTACTTACGAACGAAAGCTTCAACTTTTGTATGAAGTATGAAACTGTCGCAGATAGCAAAAGGCAAACTTCCATATCCCACACACTTCCAGATAATAATAATAATAATAATAATAATAATACCACATATGATACAAAAACAAAATGTAGATATAAATTTGTAAATAGGACAATAGTTCAGTTAGCAAGTAAAAAAAGAACTATCTAACTGATCTACCACTATGCCCATCCAGAATACGATGTCTATATACACGGACAAGTGTAAAAGTGTACAAAATAAATAATTAGAAATTAAATGATCAATATAGGTAAACAAAATATATTGCAAGAGAAAGGAGAGCACCTCATTGGCTTAGAGAGAATTTACTTTTAGAATAACGTTTAAATTTGGCTAGTGGTGCGTCTATCAAATTATTGGGAATTATGAGATTATAGTAATAAACTATATTGTAAGAAAATGGCCTCTTGAAGAAAGGTAATAGGAATAGGAATAGTCAAATCATGCTTCGATCGAATATTAATATGATGTTGTTCGTTTCTATAGGATAGTTTATCAAATAGGTAAGGAGGTACTTTGTTGTTAATAATTTTGAAATAAAAGATCGCCGTATGGAATATGCGCCTATTGGACATGTTAAGCCATTTTGCTTCATTTATTTTTTGCGAAACGTGATTCTGCTTACGCAAACCAAAGATGACTCGCAGACAAGAATTTTGTGTTCGTTGGATACGCAAACGTGTAAGAGCGGTGATACATGAGTCATACAGGGAATCGCAGATATTAAAATGAGATAAGACTAATGTACCTATCACACAATAAAATTTTCATGTCCCTTGTTAGGCAGTACCTGTTTGCGTATAGCAGTTTTAGATTATAATACGCTTTTTGAATGCAACGAGATACATGGTAATCAAAGCGGAAATCATTATCAACATAGACTCCTAGATTTTTGCAAACAACTTTATATGGTAAAATATCATCGCCCACCTTTATTTGGAACAGAGGTGCATTCATATCTCTATCCTTCTTACCAAATAGCATGACAGAAGATTTGTAAGAATTTATTAGCAACGAGTGTTTCTTGCTGAATTCGAAAAGGTTTAACAAATCCTCATTCACTAACGACACCGCCTCTAATAAATGCGGAAAAAAGGAGTAATATAGTTCTGTATCGTTCGCATACATGTGAAATTTACAGTGCTTTAAGCAAGAGTCGATGTTGTTAGTGTATAGAGAAAACAAAAGAGGTCCCAATATCGAACCTTGTACCCCCGATAAAACCACTCTGGAGTCAGATATTTTCGACTGATATTTTATCCTTTGAACTCTATTGGCAAGATAATTATTTAATAAATTAATTGCTGTGTTACTAAAACCGATGAAATTTAAAATAGACAAAAAAAAATTATGATCAATGGTGTCAAACGCTTTTGAGAAATCTAAAAGTACAAGTACCGTGAGTTTGTTGTTATCAGCCGCTGTAATACAGTCATCTGTTACGTCCATTAATGTTGTGTTGCAACTATATCCAGCCCGAAAGCCAGATTGAGTTTTAGGAAGAATATCATCGATATTAAGGTGGTCGCGAATTTGCTTTTCTATAATTTTTTCAAAAACCTTGGATAATGTACACAAGATACTTATAGGTCGAAGGTGTTTCAGCTCAGTAGGAGAATTAATTTTGGGTAACGGAGTAACAAGGGCAGTTTTCCATACGTCTGGATAGACGCTCTCAGTTATGCAAAAATTTAATATATGAGTAAAATAAGGTAATAGATACGGACAGCACAAACGTAAAAGCTGAATGTTAATATTGTCCCATCCAGAACATCATGTCTTGATAGAGAAAATAAGATTTTGAACTTCCAACTCAGTTGTCTTATGAAATTGTAGGAGATTACGAAATTCAGTTTTTTTATGGGTAGCGTAGTAATTAATTAATTCACTGTTTGTAAAATGGGTAGCATTAGAAGAATTTTGAGAAAAGTCATTGATTAAATTTAAGTTTTGCATATTAAACTGCAATTCTTGAGTATTGTGTTTATTAGTAATATTCAACTTACGAAATTCATTCCAAATAGACTTAGGACTATTATTGTTAGTAAATTTTGATTGCAAATACGCTTTCTTTTCTCTAGAAACTGTGGCGGTAACAAGATTTCTTAGAGATTTATAATAATCCCAATGTATGAGATTTCTTGTTTTTTTAAATAAACATAGAGCTTGATCTCTTAAACGCATCATAAATTTTAAATTGTCGGTTAGCCAGGGTTTGCTGACCTTAAAAGATCTAGATTCTTTGATGGGAGCATGCAGGTCAAAAACATTGCATATGTTATCATTTAGATAATTTATTTTGTCGTTAACATTCTGCATATCAAACATCATGAACCATGGGACAGCGTATAAATCCCGAATAAAAAGATCATGATCAAACATTGAGAAATCTCTAAAACTACGAGTAGTAGGTGGAACTGGATCAAGATGGAAATTTTGTGCATGTATGCAGAAAGACATTGAATGTTTTTGATGTTACTCAGAAACGTCTGGTTGGTTTAATAAATAAGAAAAAAATGGGAGATACCACATTTACTGACAGGCGTTCTAACAATAAGTGAAGCAAGTTCACGGAAAACGACCGCCAACTGATCCGTCAACATATAAACTCCGTCCCTAGAGATGTTTCACACTATTCACGTGCAAGATCAGAAAAGCAATATCTCAGTCATGATTTAAATATTTATCGACTGTATAAAGCATTTGTGGCTAAAAACAAAGAATCTTCTGTAACTGTTTTATAGAGGTGTGTTTAAGAAGGATTTTCCGAATCTAAGCTTTCATCGTCCTAGAGTCGATACATGCCATACCTGCGATTAGTTAAATTGTGAGGCAAAGCAAACTTCTAGTACTGGCTGCAGTGCAAAACAACAACTCGAACTTCACCATCGAAAAGTGCAACAAAGACTGGAATATATGAAGAATCAAACCGCAAATTCACAACTTCCTGGTAGTGACAAATGCTGCATTGCGTTTGATCTCCAAATTTTATTTGTTCCTACGTTGACACATTCAGATATGTTTTATCTGTCTCAACTATCTTGTTACAACCTGGGGATACATTTTTCGGACTCCAATCATGCTTTTATGTGTTTGTGGCATGAAGATGTTAGTGGAGGTAATGAGGTAGCGTCTATCCTCCTCAAACTTTTAAATTCTGGTGTCACACAAAAAAGACATTTGCTATTGTGGAGTGACAACTGTGCGGGGCAGAACAAGAACAGAATGTTGATATTTTTATTAGTGTTCCTTGCTCTTCATGAAGTTTTTGAGACGATAGAGTATAACTTTCTAATAAGTGGTCACAGTTTTATGGCTTGTGACCGAGACTTCGCTCTCATCGAAAATAGAAATCGTGTTATGAAGGCAATGGTGCCAAATGATTTACATAATGTCATAACTTCCGCAAAATATGATCCGCCATTCGAAGTTATTGACATGTCTGTAAACGGATTTTGGGATATAAAAGAAGCTGCTGACACATTTCTCAACACAAAAGCATTAAATATCAGTAAGGCAGTAAGAATAAAGATTGATCATAAAAATCCAACGGTGATTCATATAAAAGAAGCTTTCTCCGAAGTAGCAGCCTGCTTGATCGATATGTCACCCATAACAGCTATGGCCGTTACAATTTTACAGCCACGCCGTTATTTACTGATCAACCGTTTCTACTCTACCAAATTACGTAAGTGACTCAGGTTACTAGTAAGTGTTATTTATATTAAAATCACATATCATAAAATTGGACACTTTTGGTAGATATTACGAAAACTATTAGACAACATACGGCCGATATTAATCTTATACATATAACTGACTCGATTGATTTTGGCCTCAGCTTCGCCTTCATAGTCCATTACTGCAAAAACTGACCAAGTCAATTTTTTGAAGTTTTGATTTAATATGACCAAGTCACTAATAATAGCTATTAACATATCTAGGAATGTTATGAGTATCATAACTGCCGCAGATGTTGTATTGAAATCCGAGCTCGCAGAGCGAGGATTTTAAAACATCTAAGGCTGTTATGATTCCTAACATCCGTGATTTGTTCAATAGTTTATCGGTTGCTGTGTGGTTATGGTTGCCATGTACGGTAATGGACTATTACCGTACAGATCAGTTATGATTTAGTTACCAGCCTACTTTTGTATATGTAAACAAGGCATTAATATCCTGCAACCGATAAAAGTTATTTACACTACCAGAAAAATTGACAAAGTCCTATATCTACCTTAAAATTGCGTAATTCGACCTGCTCATAGCGATCATGGCAATAAAGAGATTCTTACTACAAGAAAAATTGGCGAAGTCGACTTGGTTAGTTTTTACTGTCAGTAGTAGTATACGATTCTTGTTACAAACAAAAGTGATCAGGTCGACTTGGCCAGTTTTTGCTGTCATTGGATACTATACCCTTTCAACTTTAAATTGATTTTCAAATTAACAATAAACACATTCAAAATAGTACTACACAATTTGGAATCGATTAAACACATTCAAATTGGAAATCAACATATTCAAATTGAGAATACTCAATTTCAAATTGACTAAGCACATTCAAATTGAGAATTAACACTTTCAAATTGAAAATAAACACATTCAAATTGGAATTAAACAACTTTAAATTGAGAAATAACACATACAAGTTCAAAATATTATTATGTATTAAATTAGTTTCAATTTACAAATATTAATGTCAAAAACAAAGAAAATAAACATTACACTAAGTGTATTAATATGCCACCTTACATAAAGAAAAGAGTAGCAGGAGACATCAGAGAGCAAATGTGTGCCGTCTACAATACTCATGGAGATTAGAGAGGATTGGCGGTTACACTTGACGTAACGAAAGCAACAGCTTATCGATAGGTGAAGAATCAAGATAAAATACAAACACGATGTGGTGTAAACTGCAGGGTCAAAATCACGGAAGGTTATCGTGCTTTCATTGTTCACTATATAAAGAAAATCTAAGACTTGCATTTAAAGAACTTAAATGCAGATTTGAAGAAGATTACCAAGTTTTTGTCTCTACTGAGTGTTTGCGGAAACATTTGAACGGCATAAATTACACACTAAAAGATATTCGTAGGGAATTATAGAGAACCAGATGCTACTTCAGATAAATCAGTATACATATAAGTTATATTACAGGCAGTTCACACATAATAGCGGTGTTAGTGAACCTGGCGTCTTTTATGTGACTTTGTTATGTCAGCGGAATCCACGCGCTCGCGTGAGTTATTACATCGTGCACTTTTTATCTTATCAGCGGCGGTCTGTAGTTAGAACTTGTAATAGTAACATGTGCTTTGCGTAATTTTGTAATCTTTGTCAAACGGTGTTAATGACATAATATCGATTCGTTTTAACGATTTATTGACCAAAAATTAAAAAATCCGGAACTTGTGATTTATTTTCGGAGTTTTGAAATTCCAACTTTCCGCATCCAGTTAAGTGAAAGGGAGAGTAGATTAACGAGAGGACTTCGAAGGCACATCGAAGGAGGCTCTGTGTTCAACCAGGACGCTTGGACAGGATAGTGATTTTGCAGTAAGTACCTATGTCATATAGAGGCCCTTGTAAACAATTTATTTCTGATAGTTCCGACGAAGATATCATTCTGATTCAGACTCGCATTCTAAAATTTTACCACCAACAATTTTTAGCAGTACTTATTCAAACGCAAATAATTTAAGTACCTCAAAAATGACGCAACCGCCTGTATTAAAACAGGAATATTTGGGAATGCTCCCAGAAGTTCATGGAGAAACGGAACTACTCCCTAGGTTTATTGAAATATGCCAAAAATTAGTTACCAAATTCTATAATAAGGAAAACGCTGAGGACTTTCAGAATGAATATCTGATGTCTAGCATATTAGCTAAAATCAAAGGAGACGCTGCAATTAATATCTGGTCTTGTGTAATTAGCAATTGGTTAGATTTAAAAAATGCATTATTGAATAGTTATGCCGATAAACGTGAAATCTACACTTTAAAAATTGAACTCATTAATTTAAAATAGGAACACGAAAGCGCATTTGATTTTTATAATAGGGTTCAATAAATATTAAATTCAACTATTGCTAACATAACAACCCAGATGATAGAAGCAGAAGCCATTATATTAACACAATATTCTCGCAACTTAGCTCTAAGAGTGGGACTACTAGGTTTAAAAGATCCAATTGGTTCGTTAATGCGTACTAAAAATCCTGCAGTTTTAAATGCTGCATTGCGTATGTTAACCAACGATTTTCAATTAACGGCTAGCCAGAAAAAACCAGCTCAGTCATCCAAGTTTAAATTTTCACAAAAATTAAACCCTCAGAATAAACCACATTTTCAAAATAGACCACGAATGACATTTCTCTTGGAATTAACAAATTATCATATACAATACCGCGAGCGGTCGACGAATTGCCGAAAATTTTTGTCAAAGTGTATGAGTGTTTATTGCTTCGATATAAATTGGACGAGTGCGACAGCACGAGACCAATTTTGAAGCAATAAACACGAATAAACACTTTGACAAAAATTCATGCAATTCGTCGGCTGCAAGCGGCATTTGAAGGACTATTCAACGAACAAAATTGACATTTCTTAGTAATTAATTAATTTTATCACGTCCTCTTTGAAAATAAAAATCTGTTGTAAAATAAATTGTTTGTCAAATTTGACATTTCTAATATCATATTTGATTAATTTTACAGGAAGTTAAATAAATGTCACAGGAAGAGAAAAAAATTGTCATTAAAACTCCGCTAGCGGAATTGTTGCTCAATTTTACGCTGATTGGTGGCAAATGACATAAATACTAAATTATGATTGGTGAATAGTTAACTTGAAGGGGGTGAGTTGAATAGTCCTCATAATTCGAAACCTGCGTTTAAGCAAAATTATTACTATAGCAATGCATCGGAACATTCTTCGAATAATAATACACGTCGACAAAGTACTAGAAATCAAATCGATGTTTTTAGGCCTAATCAAGCCAAAAACTTTCCAAAACCAACGCTCATGAGTATTTCAACAAGGAATACATGGAAACCCCAAAATTCACAATTTTGAGGACAAAATTATCGCCAAAACCAGTTTAGACACAACAATCAAGATTATATAGTTGAAGAACTGCACAATATCGACGACGCTCAACCCTCAGTTGAAATGCCCGATGAACATGACGATAATGAAGCCGAAAATCAGTTTTTCGGGAATAAGCATCGAAACATCTAGAACCCCAAGATTTCAATTTAATTGATACCATGACAGTGCATTACCCTACGTTTTATTTCAGGAAAATAAATAAAAAAATTTAATAGACACTGGAAGCACTAAATCATTTGTAAATCCTAAAATTGCTCAAAAAGAATTCAATTATAAATGACCCTTTTCAAATATCAACAGCACACGGTACATCAGTAGAAAATTTTAGTACTCATGCCCCCTGTTCAAAAATATTTAAAGCCAACGTAGCTCCATTAAAATTTTATTTATTCGATTTTCATAAGCGATTTGATTGTTTGCTTGGAATGGATAATTTAAAATTACCTAAAGCAACAGTAGATTTAGATAAAGACTTGTTAGTAACACGAAATGCACAAATAAAAATAATTTATTATAACTCGCCAATGGTAGTACAACCTCGATCTGAACAAATAATTAAAATTGATGTTCAAAATATTAAAGAAGGTGACGTAATCGTACCTTACACTAAAATATCAGATTTAGAAATACCACAGTGCCTTACTAAAGTGCACAATTATCAACCAATTTGTTCCATTCTGAATCCATCAGATTCTATTAAAAAAGTAGGTTCTCTAAAACCATTAAAAGTAGAAAAATTCGATGAATACGAATCTTTTGGTAAGAGGAGTCCGAATTTTAATAATATGAATTTCGAAAAATATAAATTCGACATTTCTATGGTCCGAACGGAACATATGAATTCAGAAGAACGTCAAACTATTTTAAAGCTAATTAAGGAATATTCTGGTAAGTAGGGTGTTTCAGGAGGAATCTGCCAAACTTTAACAGTATGTTCCTATAACGATTTTAAACAAAAAAAGGTATACGAACATAGGGCCGATTCGAAAAAATTAAAAAGTTCTAGCATAGCAAAAAAATTGCATACCTGTTATAAATCTCCTCCGCGCAGTTGATCTAGTGGGCTATGGCATAATTTGTGTGCGTTTTTGTTTAGTAAACAACGTGAATTATCTGTCACCTAGTAAGTCTTACGCGTGTGCACAGGTGTGTAGTTTATAATTAATAATGCCAGTTCGGTTTTCCAACGAAGAATATGCCGATAGGCATCTCATCTACGGATTTTGTAATGGTAATGCCCGAGCTGCTTTGGAGAAATACCGCCGGCGTTTTCCAACCCGTAATCCAGTTCCAAATCGTCAAGTTTTCATCGATACACATAGGCGACTGCCAGAAACTGGATCCTTTGCGTTAAAAACGGAACGAGAACCTTTTCGACAAGTTCAAAATAACATAAGTCAAATGATTGAACGCAGTCCTCAACTAAGTACACGAAGAGTATCGACACGTGTTGGAGTATCGCAGGCAACGGTATGGAGAACATTACATGCTGACAAGTAGTATCCTTACCACCTATTAAAAGTGCAGCACCTTCGACCGCAAGATTTTAATCAAAGGTTAAATTTTTGCCATTGGATCACTGCACACTCGGACCTTTGTGGAAACACATTATTTACCGACGAAGCTATTTTCACTCGTAATGGCATAAATAATACCAGAAATTCCCATGTATGGGCTCGTGAGAATCCTGATGCAACTGTCGAAAGCCACTTTCAGCATATGTTTTCAGCAAATGTGTGGTGTGCATGATTGGGGACCATCTAATAGGACCCTACGTTTTCGATGGACGCCTCACAGGAGTTATTTATCGTGAGTTTTTAGAAAATCAGCTACCTCTACTTTTAGAAGACGTTCCATTATTATTTCGAACCAGAATGTTTATGCAATTAGATGGAGCTCCTCCTCATTACCACTATTATGTATTGGATTATCTCAATGCCAACTACCGTGATGTTGGATTGGTCGAGGAAGTCCACATCCGTGGCCAGCACGGTCCCCAGACCTAAATCCACTAGATTATTACCTCTGGGGGCATTTAAAGCAGCTGGTCTATGAGGAAAGAATTAACAATCGAGAAGAACTCATTCAAAGAATTTTTAATGCTGCCGCTTACATCCGGGATAGACCTCAAGTACTGCGAAATTCGAGTAATTCTCTAGTACGACGAGCTCAACGGTGCACTGAAAACGAAGGTGGCCATTTTGAACAGTTAATGTAGTTTTAATCAAGTTATCTCACTAGAATTGTTATGTATTAAGTAAAAACGGTTATTTTCTACATCCATGAATTTTTCTTTAGTAGGCTAGAACTTCTTTATTCTTTCGAATCGGTCGCATGTTGATATACCTTTTTTTGTTTAAAATCGTTGGAGGAACATACTGTTAAAGTTTGGCAGATCCCTCCTGAATCACCCTGTATTTCATGTTGAAGGTAACCAGCTAACGTTTATTAGTGAAGTTAAACAGTCAATAAAAACTGTAGATGAAATACCAGTCTACACTAAATCGTACAGATATCCTGAAATTCATAGGAAAGAAGTACAAAGGCAAATTGCAAATATGTTAGAGCAAAATATAATTAGGTCTTCGCATTCCCCTTGGTCATCCCCAATATGGATAGTCACCAAGCAACTTGATGCATCTAGCAAGCAAAAATGGCGAAACGGGTGATGTAGATAACTTAGCTAACGCCGCCGAAGACAGTTACGAAACGGTTCATTCAAATATCGAAGACCCAATAGCAAGGATTCATATTGTTGTCTGTGCCGTAAATTTTGGGAAAAATCAAATAATTATCTCAAAAGCAAACTTTGCACCAGCAGAAATTTCTAACATTAAATTATATGAAACCAAACAAAGAAATTTGGTACAATTTTCAAAAAATAATTATAAACAAGAAATAATTAGATTTATTAAGGAACATGTAGTGCCAAAAGTAAAATTCTATGTTTATTTAGAAGACCCAATATACGAAAAATTTTGCGCTGTGCTTCAAAAATATTTCAAAAATTCTTAAATCAATGATTAAATTCACTAAAAAATTAATCGATGTCATTAACGATGACGAAATTAAACACACAATTCAAGCTCATCATGAAGGAAAAAGTAATCATAGAGGAATCGAAGAACAGTAAAGCGAATAACCAATACGTACTATTGGCCCAATCAACAAAAATCTATTCAAACTTTTATAAACGATTGTGAAATCTGTCAATTAACAAAATATGACAGGAGACCACTTCGATTAGAATTCAACTAGCAGTCCAGTGAGACAAATGTCTCATTTAATAAAACAAAAAGGACCGTTTTGCAAATAGAACGCGTATTCACCACACGTACGTATATGACGTCATTGTTGGTAGCAAACTACCAGTCGCATTCGCCTTGATAAAATTTGCCTAGAATCTAACCTAAAAAGTTAGGATTATAATTAAGATAATAATTAGTGTTAGAGACTGAAATTCGGTTCCTGACCTGACATGACCATTCCAAACATATAACTTTCATAACTTTTTTCTCTATCTCTTACGGTTTGGCTGCTGAAACAGCGTCCCAGACAGACAAAACAGCGTCCCGGACAGACACGTCTATTAGATAAAGGATATTACACCTACTGCTGTTAAACCATTTCAAATTGTACATGTCGACAGCATATATTTAGAAAACTGCAAGTTTTTGACAATCGTAGATTCTTTTTCTAAATATCGTCAAGCATACAAACTTAATTCGTCACAAGGGATCAAAGTAGTTAAAAATCTTGTAATAGCTATTTGTACAATAAGTTGGGAAAAGTGATGATTTTTTTTCGAGGCGTTAGCCGAGAAAAGGAACACGTAAACGGAAAAACGTGTTTTTCTCAAGGTATTGTACACAAGATTTTGTTAAATCCGGTAAAAAATTACTCATTATTTAATTATCCTATAACATAAAATCGTTGCTCTCTTTCTTTCTGCCTTTCTGCCTTTTTTCTGCCTTTCTTTCTACGTTTGTTCGCTATCTCCTCCGAAGATACTGGACCGATTGAGTTTTACGATGGCTTAAAAGTTTGCTAATTTTTAGACTTAGATCGTAGGCCGGTTTTTATTTACAAAAAAAGTATGAAAAAGTTTTAATTTAATTAAATCCTCTAAGCAGCGGAGCGGAGCGCCTGTCGCCGTGGGCTACGGTGTGACAGCTGCTGGCGCCGTGTGCTATTATTGGAAATTGTTGTAATTTTGTAGTTAACATATATAAAAAATAAAGTTTGCATTTATTCTTTTTTGTCTTATTTTTCCATTCTAGTTTGGAAAAATTCAACTTTTCCCCATCCAATTGAGTATTCAAAAATCGAAGAATTCCTAACCGGATTTAACAAAGTATTTTACCCACCATTTTATTCCAGAACAAATCATTTCCGATAACGGATTAGAATGAAAAATTCAGTTGTAAGAGAACTACTAGAAACACATAGAATAAAAATTCACTTTATTAGTTCACAACACCCCGAATCAAACGATATTATTGAGCGTTTTCACTCAACCTTAATAGAGCATATTAGGCTACTTAATAATAAAACCAAATATAAAAAGAACTAATCGAAATTAAAGCTAATTATGGACTTTTAGCTTATAACATTATTCATTCTGTAACAACTCTTAAACCATACGAAATAATAACAGGGCATTTAGGCACAGAATCCCCTTTTAATCTAGAAATAGACAAACAATTAGTAAACAATTATATTTCTAATCACACAGAAAAACACAGATATACAACAACAAAAGGAAAAAGTTATAAGTAAAGCAAAGGAAGTTTGCGAAAACCTGAGCAAAATTCCAATTCCAACAAGAGTGTTTGTCAAAAATAAACAAATACAAAGCAAAACGCGTAATAAATTCAAACCTGAAGTAGTTAAAAGCGTTAACCCCAATCTAAAAACAGCTGAAATTAATCCAACTCACCATAATACCGTTAATAAAATACACATTTCGAATATTAAAAGACCGAAGTGTAAAATTTCTAAATTTAAAAACGTTTCAGGTTCCTTGCCATCGGACAAGGGATAGAAATAAGGAACATAACGGAAAATTGAGGCGTTCTACCCATAAACCTGGGACCCGCCAAACAAAGAATGGATCACAAGTTCGTTCATAATTATAATTTAGAACCGCTATATGTAGAAAATAATAATCTTAATATTCAGTACGAAAATCTTAGGTTAAGTTTAGCTAATAATGAAGCTTATACACGGGAATTAGATAATTACAATAAGGTGGCTCAATTTAGTAGTAAAACAATATTGGCAAAGATCGAAAATATAAAAATTCATAGCTTAAATAACCGAACCAAAAGATACTTAATCTATGGATTAGGATCATTAGTTAAAAGCTTAACTGAAAATTTGGACGCTAATGACGGAAAAAAAATCTACAAAATTATTAATCAGTTAGAAAATAACCAACATTCACTAAAAACTCAACCAGAAATGCAATATTCCGTTAGCAGCCAACTTGTTCAAAATTTTAATGATACAATACGAGATATTCAGCATAATGAAATAATGTTAAAATCTAAAATAATGCAGCTCAGTGAACGTGTTAACATCGAAGCTACACGTCAAGATATTCTTTTCGCTGGAAATTTGTTTAACCAATTATTAATTTTTTATGGCTCACTACTTAATACCTTACAGGATATAGAAAATTCCATAACTTTCTGCAGAGTAGGAATCTTGCATCCTACAATAATTAAATCCAGGATGTTGTTCCTTGAACTCCAGAGAATTTCTGATCATTATAAGAATCAGTTTCCTTTAAAATTAAAGTACAAATACATTTTAGGTTTTGAATCCATCCTAAAAGTAAATTGTAAAATCGATTCAAATAAAATTACATATTTTCTGTCAATACCTATTCATTTGGAAAAGGAATATGATCTCTACTATTTAGTTCCAATTCCTTCAAAACACGAGTCAGAACTTGTGACAATTATTTCGAGTGTAAAATATTTGCTAAAGAAAAATTTGTTAATATGGTAACACCTCTAAATGACAAATGTACCCAAGGCAATCCATACCACTGTTCATATCAACTAGAATCAAATTATAAAGCATTCTGTGAAGAGGACATTTTATTAAATGCGAATTCAAGCAAGTGTCTCTTTACAAAAATTGAAATCTTAGAAAATCACATCGAAATCATCCCCGAAATTAATCAATATCTGTCAGTCTGTCCGAAAAAAGAAAATCTCCAAATTCAATGCCAGAAGGACATCGAAACAAAATTGCTGTCTGGAATCTATTTAATAAAAGAAAATCCGCATTGCAACGTGTTTTTCCGAGGCCGAGAACTTCGTTTTCAAGAAGTCAGTTACGGAAGACCGTTGGTAATGGACACGCCACATTTTAAGTTGGAGAATAACTAAGGTGATCACCGTCCCGATTTGGTCGGGACAGGTTTAGATTTTTTACCAACCGTCCCGATAAAAAATATCGTCCCGATTCTAAATATTTTAACCATATTGTCCCGATTTTAGATACTCGCTAATACCGGGTGTCTTAAAAAAAATTACATCTAGTATGCTATGAACTTCCCATAATGCAATCTAAAATCTTATTTGAAATTGGCAAGACTGTAAGTCTATGTCAAATTCAAGTTTAGCAGGTTATGTTTTGCGTCAGTTTGTGTCAAAAGTGACGCAAAACCTAACCAGCTAACCTCGAATTTGACATAGACATAGTCTTGCCAATTTCAAATAAAATTTTAGATTGCATTATGGGAAGTTCATAGCATACTAGATGTAATTCTTTTTAAGACATCCGGTATATCTCATAAGATCCCTCTTGTTTTGTAAATCTGCTTGGTTTCAGACAGATTAAGTTTACCTCTCAATAACTCGCTTGGCGAAATACTATTTAAAAAGATGCGCGTAAGCATTTTTGTATTTAAATCGTCTTTTTTCACCTTACGGTCATAGGTAATAGTTCTTGCTCTTTTTAACTAATATTGAGCTGCATAAAGTTTTTCATTTGCTAGATATTGGTTACACGTGATTACAAATAAAATTGTTCTGGGTTGCAGCTGTGCGAGGGAAGTGTAGGTGCAAGGAGTAAATTTTAAATGATTTCAACTTTCGAAATGTTTACAGTTTGTGGTGTAGTTGTAGTAGTGATTTTGTCTGCGAATTGCGTTTTTGTTTGTGTAAAGCGCGTTTTTGTGTTTTTGTGCTATTTGTAAGTTTATGGTTTCAATAGTTACATATTTATTTCGTTTAGTTGTTTTCCAGGTCAACACAATGCCAATGGAAAAGAAAAGCAAATGTGTGTTTAGTGATGCACTTAAGGCGAAATATCCAATCTTGCAAAAATGTCCTGATCAACAAAATAAAGTTTACTGCACCTTCTGCTCTTGCAAATTTTCTCTTGCACACGGGGGTAATGCAGATGTTCAACATCATATTGCAACAATCAAACATAAAAATTGCAATTGCAGCAGAGGGAAGGCAAGTTAGTACAAGTTTTTGTAAAAATCAACATCTTGACACAAAAAATAAAAAGGTGGCCGCTGCAGAAGGTGGCTGGGTGTATCACCTTTTGCAGCATAATCATAGTTTTAAATCTGGCGACTGTACCTCAAAGCTTATTCAAATAATGTTTGAAATATTCATCTGCTAGAACAACAAGTGAAGCCATCGTTTGCCAGGTGTTTACTCCCCTTGCTTTAGAATTATTAGAAAACCAATTATCTCGTGTCAATTACGTTACAGTATGTTGCGATGCATCTAATCACAAACATATTAAATTGATGCCAGTGTTAGTGAGGTATTTTTTACCTGAAGTTGGCGTGCAATTGAAAGTGCTACAATTAAAAGACTTGCCTGGTGAATCTTCTGACGTGATAAGTAACTATGTTTTAGGGACCATTACGGAATTTAATTTCAATAAAAAAGTTGTTGGCTTATGTGCAGACAATACCAACACTAACTTTGGTGAAGCTTGTCGAAAAGGGGTATATAATTTTTTTTTATAAAATAAAAAATACTTTAAGTAATCCCTCTATTGTTGGGGTTGGCTGCATGGCTCACATTCTGAACAACTGTATTAAAACTGCGTGTGATATTTTTCCAGTTGATATTGAAGTATTTATTGTTAAAGTTTATTCATACTTGTATATTTATACCCTTAGAGTAGAAAAATTAAAAGAATCCTGTGAATTTGTAGGTAGGGAATATAAAATTTTTTTGGGATATAGCAACACCCGTTGGCTTGCATTATTGCCAGCTCTTGAAAGGGTATTGCAAATGTATGAGGCTTTAAAATCCTATTTTTTATCAGGGGGGGGGGGGGATATTAAGCGTCCCGATTTTTCATCAAGAAAAGTTGGTCACCTTAAGAATAACCTTCTACCACAATTTAAAATTACATTGAATAATTTACATCTCCAGGAATTACCAATAAATCCAATAATTCCGATTAGGGAAACTTATAGGGAAACATATCATATCCCCAGTGGCTGGACGATTATTCTGTACGTACTAGTAATTATCGTCGTAATCCACATTTTAACCAAGAAATGAAAAAACAGCCGCAGAAAAGAAAGCCCAAACTTAAAAAACCACAGTAAAACTTCCGGAGGAAGCTTTGTTCTAGGGATGTGGAGTTATATTACAGGCAGTTCCCACATCATAGCAGTGTTAGTGAACCTGACGTCTTATGTAACTTTGTTATGTCAGCGGAATCCATGCGCTCGAGGTATATGCGCCTGCTTATCAAGAACACGACGCCGCGCTGATAAGCACATCCAGCGCATTGTTATCTTTGTGCCACATTGCGAATTATGTAAAATGTTAGATTCATTCTTTGCTGGTTTGTAACAGAGTTAAGACGGTTTTTGCTTTTATTTACCTGTAATTATGAAATAGTTTATTTTAAAAAATCTGTTTTTCCGATTTAATCATTTAACTGGCCCAGTCGGTAGAATAGTGCGCGGTTGTGGAAAATCTCTTTCGCATCGTGTCGGAAAATTAGAGACTTTTTCGCGACCTTGGAGTTTCAACCCTGTTATATGTATGTATGTAAGTAGATTTGTAGTTGTGTATGTTAGATTGCATATACTGTATACTTTAGTTGTAACTGTGTATGTTCGGTTGCATATAGTGTATACTTGAGTTGTAACTGTATTTTGGTAAATAAAGTCAGTCTTGAATTCAGCTTCGTTTAGTAAACACATAACATGGCGCAGTCGCGAGGTATATAAATTAAAAATAAAACGTTAAAAATAAAAGTGCGTGAAAGAAAAGCTGATAAACAAATTAAATCAAATTAAAATGGAAAACAGTAGACGGCCTATTCAACCCTTAAATTTAAAAGGAAACGTGTCGGAAAATTGGAAAGCGTGGTTACAGCGGTTTGAAATTTATTCAACGGCAACTGGCTTGGATGCAAAACCACAAAAAGTTCAGTGTGCACAATTATTATACTGTCTGGGAGAAGAAGCTATAAATATATTTAACACGTTTACTTTTGGAGAAGGTCAAACGAACCAAATAGCAGAATTGAAATCAAAATTTACGAACCACTTCACCCCTAAGAAAAACACGACCTACGAACGATTCAAATTCTTTACTTCGAGACTGAATGGCAGTCAAGTAGAAAAATTTATAACGGAGTTAAAAATTCAGGCAAAACAATGTGAATTTGGTGAAACAACACTGATGGACGAAATGATCAAAACCATGATTATAATTGGCATTAATGACGAACCACTCCGTGAAAAATTGTTTGAAAATGAAGGACAATCCCTAGAGAAGGTCATTGAATGCTGCATTATAACAGATAGTTCCAAAAAGAATTTAAAATTTATAAAGGACAAACAAGCGTCGACATCCGGTGGAAACTTACCAACCCAGCAGCAGGTGGACGCGGTAAAGCGAAGCTACAATGACTCACGCGCCGACCGGAACTTTAAGGCTTCTAAGGAGTCATGTTCGCAACCAATTATACAGTGCTAAATTATTCCAAAAGAGACGAAACTTGTTTTTACTTTCTTGACTTCAGCAATAAATTCTAAGTAGGCCTCCCTGCAGTAGAGAATTCTTCAAATCAATCAAATTTGACCATTATGAAGTTATTTGATCTAAAGGACACAGATAATTAATTATTACGATTTTCTTATTATTATTTCATGTCAAATATTTTAAAACCTAAAGTCTTCTTTAAAAAATTTTACATACTAGTCAAATTCTGTATCTATTATTAAACAAAAAGTTTATCGAGAAATACTGTATCTCTTTGTTAGGCCTCACAATTTTGTTAAAAAAATTATTTTAGATTATTTTATTTACCTATTCTACGGCCTACGTCGTTGTCGGTTAGGCAACTAATATAACAAGCCGCCGTAAAACTTTCTACCTGCAGAGGGATTATGAGCTAATTGACATAATCTGTTAAAGTGATACTTATCTTGTAGTGTTTTTAAAAGTAAATGCTTGATTTTGCTTGAAATATAAAAATAGATTAGTGGGTTAAATGGCTCATTAGTTTTGTAGGTTCTCATGTGCTCTAAAAGCCCCAGCTAATAACAGAAGGTTTGTTGGTGATATTAATTTTTAATCAAAAATCAATACTTTCCAAAAACTAGTTGACAAGAAAGGTTAATTCTACACATATTTAGACTGACAATAAATATCGATAAACATTTTAAACTTTTGTTATCACCCGCAATTTCTGTGTGTATGTTAAGGATGATGTAATGTAAGTCATTAATACAGAGGCAAACCACAACATGGCAGAAACTTATAAGTCGCTTTCTCTTTCTGGTTTCTAGAAAACGTCTATCAACTAAGCTCATCTTTTTCTGAAATAGTGATGCACTTACTGTTATCTTAGTATCAGATCACAGTTGAGGTAAGGAATAACAATAGAATCTTGATTTATAGTAAAAACGTTTTAACATAACCCAGGAGGTAAAGACATGTTTGGATTATAATAAACATAGGTATATACCAACTGGAAGAATCAAGCCCAAGACAGAGACAGATGGCGGAGAGTCCTTGAGGAGGCCAAGACCCACCCAGGGTTGTAGTGCCAACGATGATGATGATGATATACCACGAGATCGCAGAAAAAAAAAGTTTCATATAGAAACCAATGCGTAAAGTAAAAATTAAAAGCATGTAGGTACTTATAATGTATGTAATTTATTGTAATGTATACTACAAATGTAATGTATAAAACAAAAATATAATATATATAGTATGAATGGTCCTCGACACCGAAAGGTAAATGAGGCTATGGATCATGAATGAATGAATGAATATAAATTGAGATTTGGCACGTTGTTACAGTTTTAATTCCTCAGATCGACATTGATCAAGAGCACTGTCAAAAATCGGGTACAAACTACAGGGTTCGCCGGCTTTACTATAAAGGACACAGATCTTAATGTGCTGGAGTAGATTTTGTTTCTCCGGTTACCTGCGCTTAGCTCAGACGGGAAGGCGTGGTTCGAGAGTACAAAGAAAAACCGGCGGGGTACTTACCCTAAAGCTTGCTTAAAAGAAAAAGAAATGCCTGAGCGCCACTTGGTTCTGGTTAGGGGTGGCTAACGTGTCTAGAACCAAGAACAATACACGTAGCCTATGGGGAAGTCTTCCACGTAACTGCACTCCACTACAGCGTCCCCTCCACCAAGCTCCTTCGGGCCTGTTGGTGTATACACGGTGTGGTCTTGCAACAAATGACTCACCTTGATGACCACACCCTCTAGAGCAATAAAAGAAAACACTGACAAGCCCAAATCTAGGGCGTTCTTACTTGAAGAGCAGGCTTTGGGTTCACATTTAATTACATCAGGCTTTTGCCGTAATTAACTAATGACTAAAGGGTTCAGCAACAACAAATAACTAGACTGACATTAGCAAAGGTTTATGTTTAATAGCCCACCCAGTGGTGAGTTTAAATTTATTACAAAGGGTACATCCTAACTGGAATTTCGGGGTCCCCTAGCAAAAGTTAACTTAATCTAAGTATCATTAACAAATAAGCAGAACAAAATCACAGGAGAGACGCCCCTGCATATAATAATTAATTTGAACAATTCGAGTAAACGGGTGTACGCAATGTCCAATATAAACTTCAATAGCGCACGACAGATGGTCGATATCACTTCACACGGCACATAAATAAACAAAGCGAAAACACATATTTACTGTAAACAATTTTACCTTAGCCCCAAGGCGTGCTTTTTGGCGGGAGCGGTGAACGAGGTCCTGGTGAAGTCACCTGGCAAGGAGAGCTGCAGTGCAGACGGAGTTGTTGGGACGAGAGTTTAGGGACTCCCCGGTAATCAGGAACAAGAGATGACGGCCTTCGATGAAGCTCAGGTGCAGCGTAACGAGGTGTTACGAAAAATCCCTCAATGGTTGTGGGAAAAATGACAGCAAAAACTACACTATTGCGCGGCGGGCTTCCAAAAATTACAAACAGCAGGGCGTTGATACACGAATTTGCAAACAGCAATGGTTTTTCCCCACTTAACAGGGAAAAGTTAGTTACGGCTTAAAGATGTCGTCTCTAGTCGAATGTGCAAATAATGCAAATATCTTTCCCCGGAAAGTACACTATAGGAGACGAATCGGCCATTCGTATCAACGCCCGCACACGCAATCCCAAAACACACCCAACAATAAAACGCTTCGAAGGTTTGAGCTTCACTGACTTAAAAATTCTAACCCCGCTTAACAATCACAGAGTTAATCCCCTCGTCGCTGTGCAACCGTCTCTCTCTCTCCAATGCGGACGGGCATGTTCCATCTCAAGATTACACCATTCCTTACCGCGTTGTGAAATATAAGGAAATTTTACTACGTAAGCTTAATTGGGCAGAAAGGGGCCTTGAGTCCTGAACAAAGAATTTTGTGGTATAGCGAATTCCAAAGTATCGGGTTACTACGAAAAGTCCCCGGATTGATATGGACCGAAATAACATTTGAAATCTCATTTCTTTATCGCGTAAGACAAAGGGAGCTTAAGTTTAAAATGCGCTGGCTGCACAGAGTTCCGAGAATTTTGTATTGAAGGCGCCTGGGTGTCGAAATAAACACATTAGCGTGCGAAGCGAAAATGTTTATAAAGAAATATTCCATTGGGGTGATTATTTTTGATTTGAGTTCAACCGGACTTTGGATATAACTGGAAGCCCCAAGGCTACAAAACGAACCAAACAATTTGAACGTGGCACAGAAGTGCTTACGGAGAATTTCCGTCAATGGTTTGTGTCTTAAAATGTGATCTAAATAAATCGGTAACAGCTTTTAGAAATACAGGGCCGGCTCTCGGGATTTTTAGATTGAAATTGAATTTTGTGTAAAACGGGTTCGACTAATTTTTGATGACAACCCATAATTGGATTAATCGCGTGAATCGCTTAGTGACGTCGAGTCATCTAACAACGTAAGTAGTCATATGAATAAAAATGCGATAAGCTCTTTAACAGCTCATGTAAACATCTCGTATACATTGCTGACGACACCTTCTGGAGTCGATTAACTCGGGTAAGAACGATTGCATATAAAATTCGCTAAGCTTCTTTGCCATTTGTTCTTTCTATCTGTCATCTCTATAACATATAGAACAAACGTTAACTATAAAATAAATACACTATTTAACTACATATTATATTTCTTTTTAAATCCAGTTCATATTATAGTTCTGGAAACACACCTGGATAAAATTGTTTCTTTGTTTATTTACAATAATACCGATGAGACAAAAAAAATAAAAACGGTATGTCTAGTTTTGATTCAAACATTTGAATTGCCGAAACGCCACATTTTTATTAATAAAGATATGACATGAAAATTCAAGTACGTGTGATTTAAAATTTACCTTTTAATCTCTTCTACGTGTAATCCTTCCTTGGTATAGATCACAAAATAACAGAGTTCTCGCTTGGTTATATGCAATAAACCTTGCACTTGGTAATAATAATTGTGATTCCGTTTCAGAAGAATTCCGTTATTCTCTACAGTACAGTAATGTCAGTAATCTATTTTCCGCTGATTAACTGCATCTAGGGGCGAAATATTTCCACTCCAATATTTTTTATTTACTCGTAGGTACTTCTCAGTATTGTTTATTTTCGTCATATATACAAAATATAAAAAACTACTCACTAACTTCCTGAGAATTTTCATATACATACTTACAATACCGCGAGCGGTCGACGAATTGCCGAAAATTTTTGTCAAAGTAGGTATATGAGTATTTATTGCTTCAATATAAATTGGCCAAGTACGACAGCCGCTTTTTTATCAAATTATTCCACAGTCTGAAATAATCTGATACAATTTTCTATTAGTAGTTATGTATATAAAAGCAATAATGTATGAAATAGTGTAATTATTTTATTCTCAAAAATATCAAATGTTGTTTTTCGAATAGTACGCCCTCTATATTTCTAAGTAAATCGATAGGAAATTAAATTATGAATAAGATGCTCATATGAATTTTTGTTTTTGTTTTAATCACAAAGAATTAATGGTTATAATTATACAATGACGTGACGTAACAAAATCGAAATTAAATTTTTTTGTCGCAATCATTAACACACCGTTTAACATTGGTCAGTTGGATTAGAAACGGCTTATTATAACACTAATATGAAAAGTAATTTTTTATTTGTCAAATTGAAGCATAAGAATATCAAATCCATACAAAAATTCAATAAATCTGGAAGAACGAGCTTTACCGAGTTCATCTACCCCGATCTATTATAAATAACAATTTTCTAATTTTCCAAACGTTCAACTGGAAAATGAGATGTCTGTCATGGTATCACGAGATAATATTTTTTCATTTAAAAAAGTAGGTTGGCTTTTTTTAATTAATTTCAGTGTGTGAAGTGCCACTTTTTTTCACTCAGTGAAAAAAGTGACACTTTGCTTTTAATTTAGAAATGAACGATTTTAAATAGACGTTTCCTTAGTTACCAGAACTGACCAACGCACTTGACTAAAATGAAGGCAAATACAATTCTATACAAAAGGGCTTGGATTTGAATATTTAATGAATAACTATTAGACCACAAGTGTTAGAAATGCAACTTTTTTTCACAAGTGTGGAGGGAATAAGCGCGATAACACGAGTTGTCCATAAAATTTTTAAAAATTTCATTATACATTCAAATCCAAGCCTATTTTGTATAGAATTTTAGTTGCATTCATTTTAGTCACGTGCTTTGGTCAGTTCCGGTAACTAAGGAAACCTCTATTTAAAATCGTTCATTCCTAAATTAAAAGCAGTGTCACTTTTTTTCACTGAGTGAAAAAACAAACACCGAAATTAATTTGAAAGTAATTTGAAAAAGCCTACATTTTTAAATGAAATTTTAAAAATAACTATTTATTGCTGCTGCTTTTTGATATATGGTTATTATCAACGTCAGATTTAAATTTATTGAAAAGTTTGCAATTCAAACACCATGCATCTGAATATAAACATGTACACTTGCTTTCAAAACTTTCGCGTACACCAATTTTTCGCTGTATTAAATCAGGGTTGTAATTAATCAACTCTGACATTTAAATTTTTGAAAAGTCAAAATGCCTCGACTGACAGAGTACATGCTGTCAATGTCATTTTTAACCTAATCTCAAAATTACCCGTTCAAACAGCTAAAATTTTGCAAAATCGTTGTTACTTGATTTTGAATGTGTACGCGAAAGTTTTGAAAGCAAGTGTACATGTTGAAATCCAACAATAATGAATAATGAAAAACGGTAATATTATTGTGAGCTTACAAGTGATTTATTAAAATTGATTTACTTGATTAATCATTTTATAAATTATTGTCGATTCTTACGGAATTTTAGTACATGCAAAATGAATTCAACTCTGTTACTATTAGGCCAAAAGATATATATTTTTTATTATCATGCAGTCCGAATGATCGTAGATACCTAAAAAAAATTCAGAAATTGTATTTTATTCAATTTTGTCAGTTTAAAGTGACATTATTAACTCTATAACAACCTTCATAAACAGTCTATGATTCACAAGTGAAATAAAAGTGTTTTAATTCACTAGAGAATTAAAAAAGTGTCAATGAAGAACAATAGATATATTTTTATTATTTCTACAAATATTTACATTAAATGATTCTTTCTCTTGGTAGTGTGTAATATACCTATAATTACTAAAATTTAGATCAAATCGCCGATGAATGGGTAAATTTATATCTTAATTTGAATATTTTTTTATTTTTATTAAAAATTTCGTCAAAATTGAATAATAAATATTATACACCAAGTGAATTAAACATATGTTTATTAACGAAAAGATTTTGGGCTCACGAGCACGCAGTGCGAGTGAGATCAAATCTTTGAGTTAATAAATGTTTAATACACGTGGCGTATATATGTTTTTATTCAATTTTGACGAAATTTTGAATAAAAAATTTAAAAACATTCAAATTTATAGCGCCTCCTGCTCTTAAATCACTTATCAAACAACAAATAAAACAGCACCCTTACTGTGTGCCAAACGTCAAAGTGACGTTTGTCTCCTGCTTACAGCTATACACAAAATTGGAAATAAATGACATTAAAAATATTCAAATTAAGATAATTGTATATTACACACTACCAAGAGAAAGAATAATTGAATGTAAGTATTTGTAGAAATCATAAAAATATGTTGTTCTTCATTGAAACGTTTTTAAATCTCTAGTGAATTAAAACGCTTTTATTTCTCTTGTGAATCATAGAGTGTTTATGAAGGTTGTTATGGAGTTAATAATGTCACTTTAAACTGTCAAAATTGAATAAAAACATATATACGCCACGTCAATTAAACATTTATTAACTCAAAGATATGATTTCACTCGCACTACGTGCTCGTAAGTTCAACATCTTTTCGTGAATAAACATATGTTTAATTCACTTGGTGTATAATATATATTATTGCATTAGTTGATTTAATTTAGTCCAATAAATAATACACAGAAATAATACGTAGAAAAAGAGTGCAAGAGACAAAACCATATTATAATTAAACAACATTAGTAAACATCTTTCAGTGTTTCAAAATATGAATTTGTTAATATATTGGTATTGCATTTAGCTATGGAGAATGTATATTGTATACTTATTCACGAGACTGCCTGCCAATGGCTAGAAAAACTATTTTTGAAACATTCCGGTGATCGGCAAACTAATCCTTTTCCAAGAAAGGTCATTATCGTTTAGGAATGCAGGTACCTAGTGTGAGTCAAACCGCCGAGTTACAAGCGTAAGGATGGTTGCTTATTTAAAGTTACGTAGGAGTAATCACAAGTTCAAGTCTCTCTCCTTATGGGCCTTAAGGACAAATTCGAATGGCGGACAATTCTCAAGAACCAGGTCCAAATCAAGAAATGCAGGAAGAACAATAAGGGATTGTAATAGATGCGGTAAAAACCACAAAATTAATGCGTGTCCGGCGTATGGTAAAACATGTAATAAGTGTTTAGCTCCAAATCATTTTGCCAACATGTGCAAAAGCAAATCAAAGCGCATTAATGAAATTTATCAATGGCCAAATGGATCTCAAGTTGAAAACTTGTCAATTAATTCTATTAATTCAAATAATATTAATTATTGTTTTGTAGATTTATCAATTAATAGTAACTTAAGTTCAAAAACTAGGTTTAAGGTGGACACAGGAGCATGTACAAATATAATAACATTAGGTAAATTACTAGAAGCGTTACGGAAACGCTGGCGTCCTACACAGGGGAGGAAATTTCGATCGTAGGTAAATGTTTTTTGAATCTAAAATTTAAGGGAAAATATTACAGAAATGCAGAATTCAACGTGGTAGTAGGTAGACATGAGTCCATTTTAGGTTTAAGAACTAGTGTAGAATTAGGCATAATTAAAATAGAAAATGACCCAAATATTAACGTCATTAATGTAATCAAAAATGAAACTAAGGTATGTTATCAACAATTAATTAATAAATATACTGATATTTTTCAAGGAATATGCAAAATTAGTAGAAATTATAAGATTGAACTCAAAGAGAATGCTATTCCGGTGTCTCATCCAATTAGAAATGTACCAATTCCATTACAGAATCAGTTTCAACAATGTTTGAATCAATTGGCAAATTTACAAATAATAGACAGGGTGCATGGTAGTACAGATTGGCTACATTCATTTGTATTAGTTCGAAAATCAAACGGTTCATTAAGAATATGTTTAGATCCTAGAGACCTTAATGCTGCTATTAAAACGCACAAATATAAATTACCCACAGTGGAAGAAATTTGTACAAAATTAAATGGATCATCGTACTACTCAAAATTAGATGCTACAAGTGGGTTTTGGAACATTCCACTTGAAGAGGAATCGTCCAAATTGTGTACATTCGGTACCCCTTACGGCAGATATAGATTTTTGAGATTACCCTTTGGAATTAAAACTGCTAGTGAGGTGTTTCAGGAACATTTCCAAAATATTTTCAATTTGAAAAATGTTCAAATATACATCGACGATATCTTAATTCATGCGCAAACTAAAGAAGAGCACGATGAAACATTAAGGAAAGTTTTCAAAATTGCTAGAGAACATAACATCAAATTCAATTTAGAAAAATGTGAATTTGGCATACAATCCGTAAAATATCTAGGGCACAAATTCTCAAAAGACGGTGTTGTAATTGATGAGGAATATATGAAGGCCATAAATAAAATGCTCGTTCCAAAAGACAAAAGAGAGGTACAATAAATGTTAGGACTGGTAACATATGTAGGGAAATTTATTAATAATCTTTCTGAAATTACTAAACCGCTCAGAGATTTAATTAAACATGATAGCAAATTTTCTTGGAATAAAGCGCAGGAGACTGCTTTTAACGATTTAAAAAATTTAATATGTAGTAGACCCATTCTAAATTATTTTGACATAAATAAATGCACCACAATATCGGTAAACGCCTCAAAATTTACATTGGGAGCTGTATTGTTACAAGATAACAAACCATCAAAAGCATAAACGAAACGCAAACACGTTATGCACAAATTGAAAAAGAACTTCTAGCTATCTGTTTTGGAGTAAACAAATTTCATCAATTCATCTACGGGAAAAAGTTTATTGTTCAAACAGACCACAAACCTTTGTTGTCAATTTTCAAAAAATCCTGAATGCGTGTCCAGCCAGATTGCAACGCATGATGTTGTCTCTACAAAAGTATGATATAGAATTAACATATAAACCGGGAAAAGAACTAGTTATTGCCGATACACTTTCTCGGTTAAATTTAAACGAAAAATTAGATGACAGTTTGGAGCTTGAAGCTCACGTTTGTTTAATTGATAAAAAAGTAATAATTTCTAACGAAAGAACTAAGGAATTAATTAAAGCCACAGAAGAAGACGAAGAGCTAAAAATTATTAGGTTATATATTCAAAACGAATGGCCAGAAAGTGTAACTAAAATTCCAAATTTAGTAAAACCATATTAGAGCATAAGATCAGAAATAACGGAAAGTACAAATAAGTTAATGTATCTTGGCCAAAGAATAATCATACCAAAAATTTGGAGAAATAAAATTCTAAAAGACACACACTGGGCACTTAGGAAAGAACAAATGCATTGTGTGTGCCAATTCTACTGTATATTGGCCCAATATTAACAAAGAAATAACCAATTTAGTTACTCAGTGCGATGCATGTAATAAGTATGCCAACTCGAATTCGAAAGAACCTATGTTAAATCACGAAATAATAAAAACTCCATGGCAAAAAATAGGCATAGACTTATTTGAACTAAAAAATGAAACATTTTTACTGGCAGTAGATTACTACTCGAAATTTCCCGAAATTGAAAACTTAAATAATAATTTAACATCAGCAAATGTTATTGAAAAACTTAAATCAATGTTTGCCAGACATGGAATTCCTAAGATTGTAATTTCGGATTCAGGTAGACAGTCTACTGGCCACGAATTCCAAAATTTTGCAAAAAAATGGAATTTCCAAAGTATTACAAGTTCACCACACTATCAACAAGCTAACGGTTTAAGTGAACGAACAATCATTCAATCAAAAAGTCATTAAAAAAATGTAGTGACGAAAATGAAGACATATACTTAGTTCTGTTAGCATTTCAAAATACACCCATTCAGAACTCGTATGCACTTTCACAAATTTTAATGTCTTGTTATTTGAGAGACAATTTGACAATTGATGACAAACATTTGAAACCTAAAACCATAAATTTTCACAAGTTTAATAACAGCATAAAAAAATCCAAAGAAAATTAAAAAAAATGGGTATGGCAAAAAAGGTGTCAAGATCAGGGATGAACTTAAAAATCAATCACTAATTTGGTATCAGGATGCACCGAAGAGCATTTGGAAAAAGGGTAAAATTGTAGAAAAAATTAGAGATAGAACATATAAAATTGAAAGAGAGGATGGAAGAATGTTCATTAGAAATAAATTTTACATTCGTTTACGTCATGAAAGCAAACCAACAGCACACCTTCCACCTTTCCAAAGTAATTATGTGTTCGAACCTAAAATTAGTAACACAACTGAAAATATTAATCAAACGACTTCACTTAAACATGTAAGATTTGCAAATATTGCACATGAAAATCCAACTTCACAAGTTAGTGAAAATTTTGTAAATAGATTTAATGATTATGTAATGTAAGATAGATAATTTTGTTTAAACTAATTTCATTTATAAAAAAAGGAGATGTTATATGTATTGTTATGATACACGATGCAGGAAATTAAAGCATATGAAAGAAATATTTAAAAGGAACTAATAAAGTTGGACAGTTACAATAATTGAATCTTGAAGGGTATAAAGTTTTGAACATAAATAATGAAAGTAAAAGATACAAGGGTTCTTTTCATTGTGAATCATTTAATATTGTTATATTTATTGGAATGCATTAAACTTAATGGTTGTATTTAATATTTATAAAAATAAACCAAGGTAACATTGACAAATGTATTTGTTAAGAAAATTCTATAATAGCATTATTTAGAAAAAAATAGGAAGTGTGCATTAAGAATTGTCTCTAATAGATATAAAAAGTTTGTTTAAAAACAGTTACAAAAAACAACTCAAGAAAGCATGTATGTAATTTGGCTATAATAATTTTGGTATAATAAAAAATAGAATCTCTGCCTTAATTTGTCTAATTTTGGTGATAACAAATTAAATAAAGGCTGAAAACAAATCTACGAGGTAAAATAAAGTGAAATATTTAAAATGGAAAAGATATTGTGACATCAAGTGTTAGAGGAGAAGCTACAGATACAGTTAATTGGATATAGAATACAGGGCATTATACTAGTTGAGGGGATTTGGATTTATTCATACGTACAAGATATTAGAAGAGGTATTTTACAATTTATTATTTGATTTGGGTGTTCTGTGGACGTTGCTTGAGACATCAGATTATTTGCAAAAAGGGGAACAAAGTTACAATTGGGATTTATAAAAGGATAGAAACTTACCAGGACTTGGATCGTGTGACGGTGATATCCAGAAGGAGCCGTGGCATCCAGCAGGAACAGTGACATCCAGGAGTAACCAGGACAGGATTTTGGAACCAAGGGATTTGATTTGACCGGACGGAGCCAGAAGGAGGTTACCAGGAAGTAGATCGTGTGACGGTGACATCCAGGAGGAGATAGGACTGGAATTAGGGATCTGAGCAGTTGGTTTGACAGGTCAACAATAGTTGAAAGGAGTCACGGACCATCAAAGGGGTTGCTGTTGGTGAATTGGACATTGCGTGCTGCAGTCCATCGATGACAGGATCCAGTAATGATTGGTGTTTGCAGTGAAAGCATGAGCAGCTATTAAGGTTTGTTAAGATAAGTTGAAAAAGCATTTTGAATAACTGTCAATTTTGAAAGTGATAATATAAAGTTTAGTTAGTACTTACATAGGTGATTTGAATAGTAGTAAATGTCATTGTGAGATACAGTTGTCAGTTTACCTGGTTTGATTAATTTTGAAAGTCAAGTTTGACGTTAAGTATCATTGATAGCAAACTAGATTTTGATGAACCCACCCTGAAAATAAAAGCTCTCGATTTAAAAGCATTTATCATTTGATACTTAAGACATTACATGAATTAAGGTATAGTTTACCTGGTGAGCTATTGCAGTATGTATGTAAGTAGATTTGTAGTTGTGTATGTTAGGTTGCATATACTGTATACTTTGGCCGCAGTTCCACTGAGCCACCACTAGCCATCAACCGCCATCAACTAAAATTTCAGCATGCGTAATCATATGCGGCCGGTCTCACTGAACCACCGACAGCCAACCACAGCCACCAACCAGTGTGAAATTTCCAACCGGTTCGAATTTTGCTGGACGGTGGACGGCGCTGGTTAGCGATGCGCAAGCGCTACATAACCGTTAGGGTTTTTCGTTCTGCGGTTATTACCAAACAGCTAGATATTTCAGGAGCGGCTAAAAATCCGATGGTGATCTTAGGTATGCGCATGCGCGATTTGCAACGTTGCCAGGATTGAGAGTATTTACAGAACGCATTTGTTTGCAGTGGGAAAAAGAAATTCTTAACTTTCTGTTTGCTATTTTTCTTGTGGCGAAGTAAGTGTTTTAAGGGAGGTTTTTTGGAATTATTTTCAAATTCTAAAGAGCTGATATTTTTGACCGTCATGGGCGTAGTCTGCAAATATTGTGAAAAACTTTTTACGCTTCAAAGTAATTTGAACAGGCACCTTAAAACTGCACAATTTAGTTGAAAAAAACCTTGTTTCCTATGAATTTAATGTTCACTTGAACAAGTGTTTAGAGGGATGCCAAGCATCGTTTGTTAATGTTATGCAATTGAGAGAACATTTGACTCACGTCCATAATGAGAATTTTACGGAAGAAACCTTGGAATTCGATAGTGCGGAAGGTATTTAAATACTTTACTTAGAAGTCGCGGTTTATTTCATATTATTTGTATTCTTTTAAAGTTTGAGAGATCGTTACTGGAAATCTCTAAAACCGTCGGGCCCAGTATTTTATACAAAAAACCGTAAAAGGTGAAAACATTAACACTGTGTATTACTACTGTAACCGTACTGGTAAGTAACCGAACGTTATCAGTTGTGTGTTTTACTATAAACACTTTTTTAGGAATAAGTCAAGCTACCACCGAAAAGTCCTGTGACCGACAAAGAAAAATGAAAACTCAAGGATCTTGCAGACAAGGAAGTGCATGCACCAGTACAATCCAAGTAAGGAATAAACACAGCACAGGCCAATGCAATGTTAAATATACATCTCTACACTATGGTCATATCATGGAGCTTCAACATTTACGTCTTTTACCAACTGATCGTGCAGTGGTTGCCGAAAAATTCGCTAAAGGCGTGTCGGCATCAAGGTATCTAACATTTTAAAATATTTTAAAAATACCTAATTATTATATTAAATGTATTTTCAGAATCTTGAACTCAAATAGAGACAATATTGAACCGGACAATTAAAAAGAAGCGATTTGTTAACAAAAAAAGGACATCAACAACATAAAAATACTTATAATATCTGTATTAATGATGGAGTGCGACATACAATTGATAGTGTAAGTGTAGAGTTGTGGGTACAAGAATTTGGGCAAAATGAGTCAAACATTATTTTTTATAAAAAACAAGATGATCATGATTTTTTTGATAAAAAGGATGTTTGCTTAATTTTTATTAATTCTTCACAAGAGTATATGCTAAAGACTCATGGAAATAATGGTATTATATGTGTCGATAGTACACATGGTCTCAATTCCTACGATTTTGAACTTACCACCATTTTAGTCATAGATGAATGGGGAGAAGGTTTTCCAACTGCTTGTCTATTTACGAATAGAAAAGACACGGAGGTTTTTCGATTTTTTTTTGACAAAATTAAAGAAAGATCTGGAATAATTACTGCCAGAACATTTATGACCGACATCACTAATGTGTTTTGTAATGCGTGGATCGCAAGCATGGGGCCAATAAAATATCAAATTTTTTGTTCTTGGCATGTAGACCGTGCATGGAAATGTAAACTTAATAAAATTAGTAAAAATAAAGAAAAAAAAGAATATGTTTATCATGCTCTAAAAGTTTTACAAACTGAAATCGATGAGACCAATTTTAAAACAGAACTAAATAAATTTATAGAGATGCTACTAGAAGATCCAGAAACAGCTGAATTTGGAAAATATTTTGTAGAGAATTATGCAAACAGGTGTGAACAGTGGGCATATGTGTATCGGAAATCGGCAGGAATTAACACTAACATGTACTTGGAAGCAATGCATAAGTGTATTAAATACTTCCAGCTTAATGGAACTGTAGTGAAAAGGTTAGATAAGGGTATTCATGCGGTGAATACCTATATACGTGACAAAATTGTGGAACGTATAATAAAACACGTTAAAGGAAAAAATACACTTCATGTAAACAAAATTGATTGTTCAGGGTGGAGCTTGTAGTGGACTGTATGAATTTATTTTGGACAAATTACAGGATATGTCTTAGGGTGCAGGAATTAAAAAGGGTGCAAACCAACGGTCTCGTGCGGTCTCACACGAGATGATGTAGCAAAAGATCTGGGGTCCGTTGGGCAGCGTGAACACAGTGAAACAAGATTTCAAGCTGTATTAATTTAATGACTAGTTCTTTTCTATTTATCTACATAAAAATACTGACTTAGCTTACAAAGTTTAATATTTGCCCTAGTTCCACTCCTATTTCTACGTGAGTGTCTAATTTCATAATAAACAAACTTACAGAGTGCAGAATTGCAGGCTGTTCACCGGGTAATTCGAGCACTGATTACATTACTGCTGACGCTTTGTTACGCATTTTCCGTACGCAATATATGTTTGTGAAATACACGCCTAATTAAATTAAAAGGGTTAAAATTTATGTTTGGTTCCTAAACATTGATCAACGACATGAAACAGCATCAAAAAGTTCATTTGAAGTTAGTCAGGAAGGGAACATATGGTATGTAAAAAATTAAGAACGAATATATGCAGTTTCGAAAAATCAGGTTCTAAGAACACCATGTTGCGAGTTCAAATGTGTGGCATGTAATACTTGTATACATGCATACCGATGTACATATACTGACTATTTTGTTAAAGCTACTATGTATAAACATACACATTATGTCATTTTGGTAATTAGCAAAACTGAAAATATTCAAGAAAATACTGATAACATACTTAATCTGACCGGTGAGGAGAGCAGCAAAGAGTTAAAGCTACATCTTAACAGAGTAGCAAAGGCAAATAAACAAAAACCTATTAGAGAGCAGCTAAAAGAACAATGTTTGGAAGTACTTAAACTGAACTTAAGTAGTACGGATGACGATGTCATTGAACACGCATTGAAAATGCAGAAAAATATTTTGAATTTGTTAAAAAATAATGAAAGTGTTTCTAAAAAAGATCTTATTTCTGATACTGCAGATCTAAGTGATGCACCAGCAAATAAAAAAATTAAAAAACAGCCTAATTTCTGTACAACTAAAAAAATAGAAAAACTGTAAAACCGCTCCAAATAAAACATGACGAGATTGCTGCAGCAAAATCAACTTTACTTTCAAAAGAAATTATTTTGAAAAATTCGTTAGAAGAGCATAACTATATGCTTCATACTGAACATAGTGAAAGTGAAGACTTAGCGGGACCGTAGTGGTGGGAACTCAATTGTACTTTTAATTTCCACAGGAATTACGGAATAACAGCACAAGAGGGCGATACCAACCAAGAAGCAGACTGATTATGGACCAGGAATTGCAGAAATAATACTGACAGAAGAACTGGCTGCGGAAGTTCAAAGCCTTATAGTGAGATTACAGGTAAATCATATACAATGCTTACGATTTATGCTATAGGCGTACTATTGCTTTCTTGTTGCACAGATTTCAACCGAAAAGTAGAAAAGGAAGAAAAACTTAAGTTAAAGTTTTTCTCTGTATCAACAATTTCCAGGAGGGGGTAAATGTAGAACGGTAAGCAATTATATTGTTTCATAATTTAATTTTCTCCCTAGAGAAAAAATGTGTTCTTTTTGTCACAATTTTTGTAATCTAGAAAGTATTATCAGAAACTACTATAAATAGAATGAGCATTTTTTCTTTAGAATTCATAGCTTATGTTAAAATTTGTAACATTTTTATTATTATTATTAATTACTATCTTTGTTCAATAGAGAGGACGAAAACGACCAAAATCAAGATGGCAAGACGAAATTCTAAACCACTTCGGCCCAGGACGATGACCTCAATGTGATGTTTTCTCATTTAAGCTAATACTGTTTGTATGATAGCCGATAAATGTAGACTAATTGTATTTTACATAAATTATTCATGTAAATATTTGTACTATGAAATATTATTAAATACATTTTGCCATTAATATATTATATAAAATTCCAGGTGAAATTTGTACACAACCTTCAGCGTGTTGTTTTCTAACAATATACAGTGTGTCCCCGGATAGGTGAAACGACTCTTGTAAAAGGTAAAAAATTCTCTATTGAAATTTTTTATTTTTTGGGGTTAAATCCTGCTTGGTTAAAGGCGAATTTCTAACATAATTTCAATTGTGAAAAATCAAGTATACCTTGGAAATTTAAAAAAAACTATTTTTCTGTAGATTAGCGTGCCTTTTATGTAGCAAGTACGACAAAAAGTAATTAAGAAAAGTTGTTTAGAATCACCATACAAATTTTAAAATCCTAGGCCTTGATCTCTCTCACATTTTATTTTGTTTATTTCCCAAATCAAAGAGTTTTATATTTAACAAAGTTTTTTTATTATGAAATAAAAGACTGTTAAAAATATTTGTTTTTCCATGGCAGCTTTTGTTAAAAATAGAATTCGTTGATATGGGACCTAAACATAAAAAAAATGTGATAGATCAAAGTTGGCCGAGGATTTTGAAATTTGGATGTTGATTCTAAACAACTGTTAATTACTTTTTGTCGTATTTGCTACATAAAAGGCACGCTAATCTACAGAATGAGGTTTTTTAAATTTCCAAGTCATACTTGATTTTTCAAAACTGAAACTATGTTATAAATCAGCCTTTAACCAAGCAGGGCTGAACCCCAAGAAATGAAAATTTAAATCGAGAATTTTTTAAAAGAGTTGCTTCACCTATCCGGGGAGCGGGGACACATTGTATATGAAAAATAATTGGTCAATTTTAACTGTGAACGACGTCTAACAGATTTTAAAATACCGTGCTGTTTCTACAGTGCTGCTATCTTATAGGAAAAAGTGAAGCAGTCCAGGTCTTAAAGAATGAGTGAATGTGTTTCTGGTTGCCGTAAAATATAGAACAGTACATTTACTATTGTATAGCTTTTTTATGTTCAATTTATGATATACTTTATCTACACAAATACTTATATGGTATGTCTTAAATATTTTTTTTTGTTTGGTTAAACTGCTTTTGTGACGTGTAATATTTCAGTTTAAATAAAAGTTTTAAAAAAATCATTTTTTTCCAACATTCCCTAATAAATCTCGAAATTGAAAAGTCTCGCATACTTGCAATAATTCCAGTTTAGATTAAAATTTTCAAAGATTAAAAACATCCAGATTTCTTCAGAATGTTTGAATAAGTTTAAAAAGATTTAGAAGTATTCTTTGTAACACCTTCCTCCCCTAACTTTGGCATAATTCTCTACTAAATCGAGAAAATAAATATCCTAAATGCTTCCAAGACTTCCTATTAATATTTAATTTCAAAAACGCATAAAATAAGAATTATAAAATCAATACTTTCATATGAAACATAATTAATCTTTGTAAAGTGAGTATATTTCGTGTAACATTCAAGCCATTCAAATTTACCGCGTATTTGTACAGAGACTTCTGCATGGCAACATTGGAAAATTGACCGCACATGCGCATACCTAAGATCATCGTCGGATTTTTAGCCGCTCCTGATATTTCGCGGTATTTGGGTCGTCAAGGTGACTTAACCTCCTGTGTGAACAAAATCATTCTCTTTTAAAATGATCGAGTGGACGAAAAGCGAAATCGATCTGTTGATCAATTTAGTTCGGGAAAGGCGCGAACTCTATGATCAGAGTTCGTGTGGGTATTCGAATGTAAATGTAATCGAAAATTTATGGCGCGCAATTAGTGCGTATTTTATAAATAAGAATGGTAAGAAATCTATACTTATATAAACACCGATATTTTATGCATATGATTCTTATTTTTAGGCCAACAATGTAAGAAAAAATGGCAAATTTTGAGAACAGGTTATCGGAGTAGAAGGTCGATCCGATGTGTGCCTTCGGGCTCGGCAAGTAAACCCACTAAGAAGTGGGTTTACTACGACAGCCTATTGTTTCTGGAGCCGTTTCTATCGGAAACGCCAACCACTAGTAATGTAGTAGTTCTATCGTCGTCTTCAACATCATCTTGTGGCTCCATCAATGAAGTTGAAACGGTGGCTTCTGGTTCTGGTAAGTTATAAATGTTAAACAAGATAGTGGAAATGTTAAGTTTGAAGTATTTTAGGAAATGTCTCTGATGAGGTTGACGAGCCAGACAGCGAAGAAATGGCTCCATTAGGCAGAACTCAGACAGAACCGACCGTGCACGATTAACCACGATCAATCACGAGCGACCATATTGTTTATCGACCGTTTTAAAATAGTAACCTCACACAGCGTCGATCGAATTGTTGCGATCAAAATATCGGAAGTGCCGCGCGATTTTAAAACATAACCTCAATTTATTAGAGGAAAACGAAACCTTAAGTTGTTGTTTGTTTTGTCTTTAATAAGTATTACAAAGTTCTTCAACAAAATAAGTGACTCAGAAGAAGAGGTTGTACTAATGTATATGTTACACAAGAGAGCAAAAGTAAATCGTAATGTGTGGGTTCGAGAAATTTTGTTAAACCGAGAACAACAGGGAGAATTTTTTATTTTATGTTCTCAATTATGGAGTGACGAAGACAAATTCCAAAATTACTATAGAATGTCACAGCAGTGCTTTAAGCTCTTAGTTCAATTAGTTGAACCGAATTTTCACATTGGACACACAAACTACCGAAAAAGTATAAGTTTCCTGGAAAGACTTACTGTGACCATAAGGTAGGATAGGATTGATTGTAGATATTTTGATTCCTTATATCCTCTCTAATATGTGTTTTCATTGCTTCAGATATTTAGCTAACGGTGAATCATTTGCGTCGGCGTCATATCTGTGGAGAATTAGTGCCAACGAATTATCAATCATAATTAATGGCATGCTGAACATTATTTATATATCATTAAAAGATGTGTATCTAAAGTATCCAACAAGAAAAGATTGGATCGCAACAGCCCAAGGCTTCTTGAAAGATAAATCTTTTTCCAACTGCGTAGGCGCTGTAGACGGGAAACATATACGCATCAAGAAATTGTTGTTCTTTATATTATAATTATAAACATTTTCATTCAATTGTGTTATTAAGTATTGTGGACTCGAGTTATACATTTCTAATAGTTGATGTGGGCTCAATGGGCAAAAACAGTGACGGAGGAATATTTGATAATAGTGAATTTGGAAAATTATTCAAAAAACAGAAACTTGATTTACCAGAAAATTCCCCAATTGAAGAAAATGGTACGCCTTTGCCTCATGTCTTCATTGGAGACGAAGCTTTTAGGCTAACGGAAAATTTTATGAAGCCATATCCTCGTAAATTGCTAGATAACAAAACAAGAATTTTTAATTACAGACTCTCATATGCAAGAAGTACTGTAGAATGTGCTTTTGGAATACTAGTATCAAAGTTTCGAATATTCGAAACTGCAATCAGTGTACATCCAGATAAAGTAGATGCAATCATTTTAGCTGGAGTTGTCCTTCACAACATGATCAGAACCGTGGATTGCACTGCATTCGAAGACAATAATAATCTACCTAATAATTTCGGAACATTCGTTAACTTTTCAAGTAACACACCAACACAAAATTCACCAAGGGCAAATGTAAATCAATCTACTGCCAGAGCAAGAAATGTTAGAGATAGATTTTCAGACTATTTTGTTACCAATGGGAAGGTGGCATGGCAAGATCAGCATGTTCTTAATGATGAAGAAAATATTTAAATATTTTTGTATATATCTTTTTTGATAAATATAATAAGTAACATCTGGTAGAACATATATTTTACTGCAAAATACATTATAAATACAAGAGGTTATTTATTACCTAACTCATGTAATAATTCGAGAACTCTAATTTTAAAAACTGTTTGCTGTTGAGGTGACAGGGCTTCTGCTTCATCAGTCAAACTTAAAAAGAAGTATTCCATAGAAGACTTTTTATCTTTTTTTGAATGCTTCTCTTTCAAAATGCTGATATATTCAGCCATCTGCACATCTGCCATTTCTCTAGCATTCTTAACTTTTCTCTTTCCTTTTTTCTGCTCTGTCTGATTGAATGGCTCCATATCGCTGACTGATGGTTCATTGATTTGCTCTTCTGCATTCTCCTCAGTTTCCATTAGTTGTAGCACTCCGTCTTCGCCCAACGTGTACGTCCGGCTATGACACCGACTGCCACTGTCAGTATCAAGAGGTGAAGAAATTTGAGAGTCGGCATTATCTAATATTTCTTCTGGAACATTGGTTGTCGATTTGCGATCTTCGAGATAGCGTTCTAAGAACTCCAAAGAATCAAAATATGCCCACTTTTTTTTCTTCACACTAGCACTTCCTGACGGCCCAGGTAAATAATCTTTTCTGCGTTTCCTATATCCAGCACGCAACACCTGCCATTTCTTTACAGTTGCTTGTGCTGTAACAATATGATACAGGTAAGTACAAATTAAATAAAAATGAAAGGTTTCATTACTTACATGTTTTGTTAACTCGGGCAGCTATATTGCTCCAAAGCTTTTCTGTTACTTCCCGATTCGCGTAACCTGGAAGTGCTTGATTATACAGCACGTCATTAGATCGAACAAGACAAATGAGCTGGTCAATCTCCTCCACACTCCAGGAATTAACGTCTTGTGCTTGTAAATAAATTAATATTTACTACAATTTACTATAAAGTCCAAAACTTTAGCTTGCCAATTACGTATTATAATACATTTGTACTACAACAAACTATGTTGAATAAATGCGTCTGATAATCTATTATATTTCATGTAATATTTGATTAACCATTAAAAAAATACATATCCTACTAATAGTTTAAATATTTACCTTCTGTCATTCTTTTTATTAATAACTATCAAACTTCAAACGGTAATGATATGTATTATAACCTCACTTACGATCGACCGCTTCGACCAGAGCGATCACATTTCCAACAAATTCGAATTTTAAACTGATCGGTCGTGGACGATCGCGCACGTAAGAAGTCGGTCGGTTCAGTGTGATGCTTTCCATATGCTTACATGGGTTTGAAATTTTGGACGGTTGCGGACGATCGACGCGGTCGGCCTGTCTGAGTTCTGCCTTAAACGAGCCTTCCACCCCAGAATCGCCTCCGGGCAGTTCTAAAACAAAGAAACGAAAACTAAATCCGGTGGTCGAGTCGTTTATAACATATTTGGACGCTGTACAAAATCGCTCTTAACGAAAAGAGAAGTCTGCAAACCAGCTGTTTTTGGAAAGTTTGCTGGAGGACATGAACAAGTTGCCTCCAGCTGATTTGCGAAAATTTAAAATTGACGTGTTGTCAAAACTCAATGAATTATTAGAATAATTTAGTTTTTTTTTATTAATAAAGAGTTTCACATTTTTAATTATGTATTTTATTGTGTTATACATTGCTAACATAATGAATTATTAGAATAATTTAATTTTTTTTTAATTTATAACGAGTCACATTTTTAATTATGTATTTTATTGTTATACATTGCTATCATTTGCCTCGATTATTGCATTTTGCCATTCCACAGACCCTATAGGTACCACTAAAATATTTCCAAAACTTTTTCCTGATGTCCCTGGCTGGAATCTACGAAAAAAGTGCCGAGGAAAAAAGTGCCGCGGAAAAAAGTGCCTGGAAAAAAGTGCCGGCGGAAGAAAGTGCCGCGGAAAAAAGTGCCGGCGGAAAACAATGCTACGGAAAAAAATGTTGAATGATTCAAGTGCCTAAATACACTTTTGTTCTAAAATAATTACGCAAGAAATAAAATTAAAAGTAAATATTAAGAATTTATGTTTATTAATAGTTATTAACTACTAAATAAAATACAAGTTTATTATAAATAATCACAAAAAACTAAAGTAAAATCTAATATTTTATAATTAACCCTAAGTTATTCATATACTTGAAACCTAATAGTATGTCCTATGGCAAGATTTGTTCGCGCTAATTGCACTTAAGATGGTAGACATAATCCACATGCACTGTGTCAGGTCATTTTGTATTTTAATTAGCCACCTAGGCTTTAGGGCAGCGTGCCCGTATGTTAAACCCTTTTAGTTACTTATTTGGCTTCATCGCCTAATTCCATAATAATGATTTTGCACATATTTGGCCTCAAGCGCAGTATTTCTCGTCATCCGGGGCACCCCTTTGTTGGTACTTTGACAATCGGGTGTTAACGCTCGCAGGATTTCCGAACCTTCTAGAATTTACGCTGTTGGTGTGACTGCGAGGCCTCGGGCTGTCTTTGTCACCGGCACTTATTTGTTTTATTGGGCGCCTCGCCATTGGCTGTCGAGAGTCACGTGGTAACGCCGTTTTTGGCTCACGCCACGGCGGGGGTCGGAACGCTGCTTGCTTGGGCAGTTCTACTCAGGCGATTGAACAAGGGAGGTGTGTGTGTGTCGTTAACGGCGATCTTATTACGCCAAGGCGTAGGTGTGATGGAATTCCATGCCCGGTTCTACGTCGTCACGTAAGGGAGTGTTCCCTTTTGCTCGTTGTGCGAGGATTCCGTTGAGGTAGGACATCACTTGGGCTAGTTTGGCCGTCGTAGCGGCGTTTTGTTGAAGCGCCAGCCTTTGTCGCCATTTTGGGCGCATCCAGACCATTCACACGTCGGCCGTTTTAGCGGCGGATGAAGTGCCACAGGCAACCTGTTTCCCGCAAGCTGGACCGCACGCTGATCTCTTGGATCGTCACCAATAAAGTTAAGGTATTTGTAACCATTGAATTATACTAACTTCTCGTGCGCGAGCTGTGCGCTTAATCATGTGAATAACTGTGAAATCTTGTGCACCGTTAAAAACGTACCCTTCGCATCTTAAATCGTTGTCGCGAAGTGGCGTCGCTCGCTCATTTTTGATCTAATCACTTCCCTCACTTGGGCTTTGCTGTGTTTGCCCAAATTATCATGTGAGCATTTTTATGAACAAACGTTCCCTCTGTGGGACTCATATGTCAAACTGCTTTTGATTTTGTACAGTTATGGGTGTTGTTTAGTAACCGTAGTGCGCCCATCAGCTGATGCTTATTTATAAGAATTAACGCAACGTTTGCGGCACGCTTTGCTGCCCCAATGTAAGACTGGACCAATAGACGCTTATCTAATTAAGTGACGCTTTATTCTTGGTCGCTTTGTGCATGTTCTGTTTCAGTGTGCGGCCATCATTGAGGAGATGAATGTACGGTGGAGCCAGTGAGATCAGAGCGTGCAGGTAGGCTTGGTGGTGACATTGCCGTGGCTGAAAAAGCCCCCTTCATGATCTAAGTATTTTTGCCATTACGAAATCGTTGTGTGAGTTTATAATTCACGAGTACCCCTATCGACGGAGTGTCTTGAATACTTCGCCCCGTCTAACCGCCCAGGCCCGGTTATCCGGGTTAAGACAGGCTTGGTGGCGCCCTCATAATTTTGACGTACCCTATATATATGCCTCAACACGCTTGCCCAGAACGTATCGTGTGACTCACGCCCGACTCCCTGAGCGTTCCAGCCGTGGCCTTTAGCCTGTTTTTAGCAGATCTCAGTGCAAGTGTGCCAGTTTTCCAGGACTGATTCCGTGGTGCGATGCTCACCTTGGGTGGGTGTCGTAAAGTTGTTTTAATACCGTAACAACTGTAGATAAAAATCTTCAAATTGAGATATTTCTATGTATTATCTATAAATCTGCATTCCTGTCGATTTGGGAACAGGTAAACACAATACATGTTCAAATACTGCACAATACTACAATGCAGAGGTTTTTTTAAAAATAAAAGAGTAACTTCCAGTTTTGTTTAAATTTTGTAAGCCTTCTTCGACCGGTTATTACTTTATTATTATTTTCCCCCATTGGCACTTTTTCCGCGGCACTTTTTTCCATCAGCACTTTTTTCCGCGGCACTTTTTTCCGTCAGCACTTTTTTCCAGGCACTTTTTTCCGCGGCACTTTTTTCCACGGCACTTTTTTCCGCCACCCGCACAACCCCCCTGGCTGTACGGGTGGATTGATACACATTTGATCGACCCATGCTTCCAATAGCTTCAAATGCGCTACCTGTTATATTAACTGGTGTCGGATTCTCAAGCACAGTATTTTCTTCTGTTCAGACCATATTATGCAAAACACATGCAGTTTTAATTATTTTGTCTACTTTTTCTGGATGAACAGCTATGCTACTTTCAAATATTCTAAATGTAGACACTAAAACACCAAATGCACATTCAACAGTCTGTCGAGCATACGAAAGCCGGTAGTTGTATCTCCGTTTACTGTTGTCTAAATCGCGTCGAGGAAATGGTTTCATCAAATGCTCGGTTAAACGGAAAGCTTCATCGCCCACAAAAACAAATGGTAACGGCTCATTTGTATTATCAAATGCCTTGTTTTCTGGTAAATCCATTTCGTTTGCGTAAAGTAACTTTCCAAATTGTGAGTGCTCCAAAATTCCACCATCACTGTTTTTGCCATAGCTGCCTACGTCGATCATCGTAAACTTATAATTTACATAAACAACTGCTAGTAAAACAATTGAATGATATAGCTTATAAGTGTAATACAGTGAGCCACAATTAAATGGTTTGTGGATCCGTACATGTTTGCCGTCAATTGCTCCGACATAATTTGGCAATTTCTTTTTAATAAAAAAATCGTTGGCAATTTTTTGAAATCCTTGTTTATCGGAAAACTGCAAATATGTAGAGACAAGACCATCATAAAGTAAGGTTAACATGTCATCAACGATGACTGATATCCGATTATGACTAATTCTGAATCTGAATGACGTAGAGTGGTAAGAGTCTCCGGTTGCCAGATATCTAGAATACAAATTTAAAAAAACTGGTCAGTATTATTAATACTAAAAGTGAATCATAAAACTACCTCACTGTCACTGCAAGTCGCTCTTCAAAACTAATTGTTACACGGCAATTTGTACTGCCGGAAGAAAATAAAGGTTTGACCATTGATACTAATAAATTGTAACAATGTTGGTTCATCCTGTAGTAGCTGTAGAACTTCTCTTCATCGTTAAATAATTGTGGCACCAGTTGGTGATATTCTCCGAGCTGCTCTCTGTGTAAAAATATTTCTCGCACCCACACTTTTCGTTGCTTTTGATTAATTTTTTTTCCAAATATAATAATTTCTAATAACGTCTTCCCTCTCTGAATCAGAACTATCTGAAGATACCCACATTTCTATTTTGCAAAATAAATTAAACATCAACGTACATAACCTCATTTATTACTAGCGGTATAAATGCTGGTAAATCTGCGCACTGCAAGTGTCAAATACGCCCGAAATTTAAATTATAGTGGTTGGCGGTGGTCACCGCTGGCTGCAGTGGGACCGCAGCGCATTTTCTTAGTTGATGGCGATTGATGGTTGTGGGTGGCGGTGGCTCAGTGGGACTGCCGCCTAACTGTATTTTGGTAAATAAAGTCAGTCTTAAACTCAGCTTCGTTTAGTAAACACATAATAAACCCATTCAGCGTAAATCTTTGAACCATTGATTCGAGGACATCGTGAACAGCATCTCTGTGAGCAGCAAAGGATCGGAAAAGGAACACGAAGGTCTACAAACCAAGTAGGTGCCGAATTCCTTTTTGCCTTTCCCAGACCCTCTGTTTAAGGACTTTGAGGAAGATAGGGTAGTGTACAGTCTATTGCAGACGATTTAAGATTTAACAGGATATTTTTGAATAAAACGTTCGTTTAAAATATTTAACAAATACAAAGTAATTATAATTATCGATAAAATAATCTTTATGATTGAAATTGACGAGTTGTTGGATCAGTTAAATAACCACACGTTTCAAGAAAATCCAACAAGTTCTGACATTGTTCAAATTGAGGCAGGTTATTCTAATAGTGACAATAATACAGCATTAAATATGACGAGTACTAATCAAACTAATCAACCAAATCAACCGGCTCAAGTGAACTGGAATCTTTTTAAGTCTAAGATAGAAATTATTAAACCTGTTGATGGCGACAGCGATACTTTGAATAAATTGATCACTCGCTGCGAAAGTTTAATTGCAAGTTATAGTAAATTTAAAGACCCAGAACTTGATCAACACATTTTCGAATGCATCCAAGAAAAGATAATTGGTAGGGCAGAAGCGATGGTAGGTAATAGAGTAGAACTGAATACCTGGTCTAGTTTAAAAGAGGCTTTAGTGCAGTGTTTTTCGGATCGTAGGGATTTGAATTGTTTAGTGCAGGAGATATAGGCCGTATAAAGGTGAACATTTATTACATTTCGATAGCAGTCTCCAATTACTAAGAAGCAACGTTGCACAAAGAACAAGCAACGATGTTACACTTAATGAATCAGAAAAATTATGCCGAATCGATCATTACGATAAAATTGCACTCGATGCGTTTATTGCAGGTTGCACAGGTATTTTAAAAAATAACATGCATTTAAAAAAGCCAGCTTCTTTAGAAGACGCCATAACATATGTCAATGAATTTGAGAATTTTGAAAGACTTCACGGTAGTTTAAGCGATAATAGTAAACAAAACTTCAAAATTAGTTTTGGAAATAATAGAAACGTGTATCCAACGAATATTCAACATTCATACTCTCAACCGAATGGGTTTCAATCGCACTTTAATGTCCCTCAATATTTGCAAAACCAAAATTTATTAGTAAAGCCAGTATGGACCAATCAGCATATAAATATTCAACCCAAACAACAACCTCCTACAAGATACCGCACTAATCGGGAAGTTGTTGGTCCCCCTCGTAATGTGTTTAGACCAAACCAAATTCCTACAAACCAATTGCCTAAACCGGAGCCCAATTCAACGACATCGAGACATCCAACGATGTTTTCAGTAATAATACCACGAGACGACTGTGAATGATCAAAAATACTTTTTCTTTCTCACGAAACGGGTTGCTTAGAAACAACACGAGCCGAAGGCGAGTGGTGTTTCTATAAAGCAACCCGTTGAGTTTGGAAGCAAAAGCATTTGATAGTTCTTAAAGTCGTCGAGTGAGTATTCGATTATATTATACCATATCATTTAGGGAATTACACTAAAAATATATTTAACGCGTATCCCAAAAAATTTGTTGGAAATGGCATGACACTGACAGGTGACAGCTCAAAATTGAAAACACCAAAACGATTACACCACGGTGTTTTCATTTATTAATACGTCGCCTGAATAGGGATTTTGTGCATTATTAATGGTATAATCGAAAAAATCCCCTACGCAATAATTTAATAAACCGAAGTTTTGGAATCAAAACTCTCAAAACAATTTTCAAAATTTTCCAAGACACCTTGACCAACAAAGACCAAACTTTATTTTCAAAGAATTGCACGCCAATGAATGCGATAGCGAGAGCGTAGATTCTTGCAATGTTTTTGACTCAGGGCCGGTCTTTCAATGTCCTGATAAAGTCTCAGTTAGCTATCCGTTGCAATAAGTTATCTGCCAGATAAATTTGTCAAATAACTCTTGACCGTCTTTCCAAGCGCTTCATTCCGTTAGTTAGTTAACCGACAGTTTGAAACATTTTAGGTACCTCTGCATTGCCATGTTAGGCAGCTATCTTCAGGCGAGTATCGTAAGAGCGAGAAGTAGCTAAGGCAGATAGACTAGTTAGAAAGAGATGTACTTTATATTCGAATTTCGTAGTCTGCAAAGCGTTATTGAGGTTAAGCAGTCGGCACATGTATTTTTCCAGTTGTTATTACAGTTAAATTGCGTTTGTTATTTTGTTTATTGTTATTTGTTATTGTTTGTTTTGTGGTTATTGTTATTATTTGTTACGTGTTGCGTTGGAATGGCGGAAAAAAAAGTGAAACGTGAGCGGCACGCCAATTTTACCGAGGAGGAAACCAGGCTACTGGTAGATCTAGTTATAAAACATAAAGATGTTATTGAAAACAAGGTTTCTGACGCCTTCACTTGGAAGGAAAAGAATGAAGCATGGGAGACAGTGGCCTCGTGCTTTAATGCAAGAAGTTCTACACTGGTGCAACGGGACTCCTCAAATTTGAAGGCAAAGTACGAGGCCATCAAAAAATTATTTAAAAAAAAGGTGGCCAAAAAAAGTGCGATATTTATATTACTGGCGGTGGCTCCAAAGTCATTGTGTATTATAAAGACTGGGAGGAAAAATTGTTGGGAATTTTAAAATTATCGATATGCGGGTTACCGTCAGCTTACGATTGCGATGGTTTACCACAAGCCTCACCAGCCACTGTTTCCTTGTCATGTAAGTTGTGAACAAAATTGTGTATTTCTTGCTAATTCTAACAAACACTTACTTTGTAGTTTCATCACCCAAGTCTGCTGCTATTTCGCAACACGATTCGTATGCTGTTATTGCTTCGCCAGGTAAGATGTGAATAACACTTTGTGCATTCGTTGCAAATTTTAACAAACATTTAAATTGTAGTTTCATCAACGAAGCCTGCTGCAATTTCTTCCCCGCAACACGATTTGGACCCTGAAATAAATCGAGATCTGGAAATGCAGGTCGTAATTGCAGGTGGTAGCAATACAAAAGAAAATTATTCCAACCAATCTGCATTAGCAAGTAGGTACGATAATTTTCATCAGTGCACTCATTTATAGCATGTTTGTTTATTAGCTAATTCCACCTCGAGGAAATGGGACACTTGGACGCCAGCCTCGCTGCGTACCAGGAAGTCGCTAGTCCTTCGGAAGCAGCCCCACCGAGAGCTATCAAAGAAGGACGTCCTCAATGGAAAATATGACAACCTGGCAGATGAGCGACAGAAATTAGTTGCAGTGCAGGTGGAGCTTGCTAAAAAAGAACTGGAGGTCTTGCTTGCCAGAGCAGCTCATGAGGAAGAGCTTAATGAACTTCACAAACGGCAAATTTAAAAAAAAATGGAGCATGATGAAGAAGAACATAAAATGAAAATGGAGCTTCTTAAGCTGCAGCTAAAGAAAAATGCATAGTTATATTTTTTATATTAAAAAAAACATTTTGAGTAATTTGTAGATAATTTTTTTATTACTGCATATTTACAACAAATTGGCAAAATATTGTACTAGCTGTCTTTGTGTGGTATTGGCATGGGCATTAGCAACAGCATGTGGATTATGTAATACATTAATATCGTCCAACTCCACTGGAACTTCATCAGGAGGCAACTCTTCATTTTCCATTCTTGCCAAATTGTGGAGTACTGCTGTAGCTACAATTATAGCCTGCGTCAATGGTATACGACAACGCATGCCTACAGATAAAATTGGGAACCGTCGTTTCCAAACACCAAATGCCCTTTCTATTACATTTATAACCGCTGTCCCCTACTATTACACTATTGCCTAATTCTCCATTCTCGCAACGAGCTCGAAGACCTGAATGATCAAAAATATTGCTATCATGCGAGGCTCCAGGCCAACGGGCCACAATATCAATAAATTTTAGTTGTGCATCACACACAGCCTGCACATTCAGTGAAAAATAACCTTTACGGTTGCGGTAATTTTCTGCAAAATTTCCACCTATAATTAAAATACAGTTAGTTACTAATTTATGTAGGTACAAATATGTTCACTACCTGGTGATTGAATTCGAATGTGAGTACAGTCTATTGCTCGAATAGTGCGCGGAAAACGAGCTAATCTATAGAAATTTTCGATAATAATATTCCTTTCGGCTTCATTATTCGGAACTGCAATATACTGCGGCCGCAGGCTTGCAATTGCATTCGTTACTTTTGCTATTATCTTTCCTGCTGTAGCTTTACTTACACCAGCAAAGTCTGCTGCTACTATGTATAATGAACCACTTGCATAAAATCGTAACGTAAGAAGCAGTTGGGCCATCGGTGTAACACAATGATTTCTAAAAGAAAAGTAGAATGTAACCAGGGTTATTAAAATTAATATAAATTTAAAACTACCTGTTAGTACGGTGTAGCAACTTATGCTCGATTTGTTGAAGCAGTCTTTCTACTGTACCTCTCCTTAAACGAAACCTTCGAAAAAAGTCCAGATCGTCCCATATTTCGAAATGATCAGCACGTTCACCAGCAGTATAAGGTCGGCGTTCTGGGTTTATCTGATTTATAATCTCTATTTCCTGCACTTCCAACGCATCATTAATAAAATCGTCCATAATTCACAAAACTAATAGAAAATAGTAAATTGTTAGCAAAACACGCAACGACTATTTGAGGTTATGATTATGATACAATATTTTTAGACGATCGTGACAATTCGTAAATTATCGGCAGCACCATAACCAACGGATATCACGCTATCAGCCGCTTCAGGTAGCTGCTAAGTTTATCTTGCAGATAAGAGGGTTAACTGTTGGATAATATATAACTGACGATGGAAAGACTAAAAATATCATTATCTGTAAGATATATCTGAAAGTTGACTAACTGAGACTTTATCTGGACATTGAAAGACCGGCCCTCAGAAACTTAATAATTATGATGAGACACAAAATTACCCTTTAGAGGATCAGTAACAAACTTGCGAAAACGATTACAATAATGAACAATACTACGGAAATAACATTGAATCGGATACCAATAAAACTGAAAATTTTTCCTTGGACAGCCGAACACAAAACCAAACCTAGCAGAAATAAATATCTCCTCCCATAATGCGTTACCTTACGTAGAAATTGAAAACCCAAAATTAAAATTATTGATTGATACAGGTAGTTCTAGGTCAATTATTAAACCATCTGTAGTAGAAGAATACCGTAATAAAAACAGCTATTGGGAGCAAAAATGTTAGATATCAGGCAATGATACCAGCATTTTCGAAATTCCATAGCGACCACGAAATCGATTTCATTTTATTTGATTTTCACGATTATTTCGACTGAGTAATAGGCTTAGAAGATCTTATTCAAATGAATCTTAATAGTATTGATTTAGTTAACAAAAAATTAATAGGGCCGCATGTGCGAATTCCGTTTTTTAATTTCGACAACCCGTTGATGTTAATTTTTCGTTTTCGGTAAATCCCGAAGGGAAACTGATTAAGAATCTCCCAGTTACTGTGTATACCTAATGGAGAAATTTTAGTTAAGGAAGGTAATATTGATAAATTTTTCATTCCACAAGTTTTAACTTTTGCTAACAACGGTTATGCACCCGTAGAAATACAAAATCCAACACAAAAAACAATTTCAGTAACCTTAAACAAACCTTTATCAACAATTCGCTTTGAACCATCCTTATATGAAATTTATAAATTCGAATCATTCACTAACCCTTGCGAAACAAACTCCCAAGTTGACAAAAGTACCACAAAAGACCTAATACGTACTGATCACACGAATCAAGAAGAGAAAATTATTATTATTATTATTAAAGAATAAAAGGGTAAGCGGCAAAGCCGATAATGACCCCTACAAATTATACAAGTATGCAGAACATTGTAAATTTCGACTTAACTAAGGCTTACTCTACAAAAAGCTGAGAACAAATAACAATGAGATGATAGGACTACTATAGTTGAGCTACACGTAATTTAACTATTTGCTATTATAAATCTTTGTAATCAATTTTCAGACATTTTTCTTAAACCATGCGATAAATTAACCTTTACATCTAAAATTAAGCACGCGATAAAAACCACAGACGAAATACCAGTACACACCAGTAAGATATATACCCATACGTACATAAACAAGAAGTGCAACGACAAATTCAGGTAATGTTAGAAAAAGGAATCATCAGGCCATCGTATAGCCCGTGGTGGTCTCCTACTTGGATAGTCCCGAAAAAAAATTTACGCATCCGGAAAACAAAAATGGGGACTAGTCGTGGATTATCGCAAAGTTAACGAAAAACAATTGATGATAGGTACCCCCTTTATTTAAATTAGGTAGAGCTCAATATTTTAGCACGCTTGATTTAGCTAGCGGTTTTCACCAGATAGAAATGAGTAAATGTTCTATTGAAAAGACCGCGTTTAACGTCGAAAATGGACATTTTGAATATTTAAGGGTCCCATATGGATTAAAAAACCCGTCATCAACCTTTCAGAGAGTGATGGACGAAGTTTTAAAAGATCTACAAAATAAAATATGTATGGTTTATATGGACGACATAATTATTTTTAATACAAGTTTGCAAGAAGATGTTCAAAACTTAAAATTAGTATTTTCCAAATTACGCTAAGGACAGCTGAAAGTTCAGTTAGATAAATGCGAATTCTTACAGAAGGAAGTAGAATATTTAGGGCATGTCGTGACACCAGATGGCATCAAACCAAACAAAAAGAAAATAGAAGCTATCAGAAAATTTCTCATTCCACGTACACAAAAAGAAATCAAATCGTTTCTCGGTTTCTTAGGTTATTGTCGTAAATATATACAGAATTTTGCTAAATTAACCAAGGCAATGACGCAATGTCTTAAGAAAAATCACAAAGTAGAACACACTAAAGAATTTATTGAATGTTTCAATACATGTAAAAGTATACTAACTTCGGAACTTCAGATTTTGACAAATCATTCGAATTGACGACAGACGCATCTAACTATTCTGTGGGTGCTGTACTCTCCCAAAATAATCATCCAATTTCTTATGCATCTAGAACGCTAAATCCAGTCGAAATAAATTATTCGACTATTGAAAAAGAACTCCTTGCTATCGTGTGGAGTTGTAAATATTTTAGACCATATCTTTTCGGTCGGAAATTCGTAATTCTAAAAGATCATAAGCCATTACAATGGTTATTTTCGCTCAAAGATCCAAATTTACGTTTAATTAGGTGGCGTTTAAAATTAGAAGAGTTCGATTATACTATTAAATATAAAAAAGGTAAAAACAACCAAGCAGCAGACGCTCTTTCGTGATATTCATCAAGTAATTCAAGAAGCACTAAACGAAAACCATCCAATTCCATATTTGGATAATGATACTATTTCCGAAATACTGGAATCATTAGGTGAAAATGATCCAAATGTTAATGTAATTTCTCATATACAAATTAAACCCCCTGTAACAATACAGCAAAACGACGAAACTGATCTAGAAACGGTACATACATCTGAAGAGTACCCTATTTAAAATAGCTAACGAAAGTTATTTGACTATTATTGACGCATTCAATTAGATTCTGTCACAGGCATAGCAGTAGTGAAAAACCTTCACCATGGTTTACCTCAAAAAATAACGACTGATTGTGGTACCGAATTTAAGGATCAAGATCTAGAAAATTTCTGTAAATTGCATTGTATAGATATAGAACTTCATTATACAACTTGTTAAGTCATTTTGCTGTTTTAGATGCTTAATTGCATTTCACGCCTTTAGGGCAATTTGTTGCTAGGTTAAAACCATTTTCAATCTTTGCGCACAAGTACAATCTCATCTTCCGCACATTTGATTCAGGTCATTTTGGTATTTTAAATGGCCGCCTGGGCTTTGGGGCGGCGTGCTCGTGTGCTAAACCCTTTTAGTTCTTAATTTGGCTCCATCGCCTAATTCCAGAATCATGATTTCGCACATATTTGACCCCAAACGCAGCATTTCTCGTCGGTTGGAGCTCCCCTCTGATGGCGTTTTTCCGAATTCCGAATCTTCTAGAAAGCACGTCGTTGAGACGTGATACCATTGGTGCCGGCATTAAGTTGTTTCATTTTATCGCCCCGCGATTGGCTGCCGAGGTTTAGTCACGTGGGGACGCGACCAAGGTGACCTTTGCCAGCGCTTTCCTCTGGGCATTCAGCCGAGAGCCGTCGAACAAGTAAGAGGTCGGATAGTGTGTGTGAGTTCGTGCGGCGCTTCCGCCCTTGGCGGGGGCGTCAGCCTTTTCCCGTCGAGTGCTGTTTCAGCGACTATGTGATATACGTTTTCGCCTTGAGTGGCAGTTGTCCGCAGCCCGTTGCAAAGAACGCTCGTGTGGTGGTTGTGAGTCGGAGTTTTCGAATTGTCTTCGGCGTAGCGTGGGTGTTTGGAGCCCAGTTCCTGCTTCCGTAAGTAAGGGGTCGTGCCCCCTTCATCTCGACCTACGAGGATCTGTTCCGCAGAACGAAAGTGGCCCATTTTTCGTCGTCCCGTTGTACGCGTCCTGGACGCGTCTCACGTCGCCATTAAGGCGGTTGTGCACTCATCCCTATAGCCGTTGTAACATCGAAGGTACCTGCCACCTACGACTGCAGCCTGTCGCAACTCAACTGTACCAGGCTCCCTCGCCGCCTACGCATTAAGGTATGTGTCTTTAACCTGATTACCGCTGTGAACGCGAGTGCTAATTTAATCTTCGCTGTCCGCTGCATAAGGCGTCGCGCCAGCATATTTGTACTCATTACTACTCATTACTGCTCATTACTGTTCACTACTGTTCAACATCTGTCGCTAAGTTTAGAGCGCGCGTGCCAGCTGGTGCCCTTAATTATAGTCTAAGTATAGATATAGGGCGACGCACTCTGCCGCCCCATTGTAACCCGAAGTTCAATACATGATTGGTTAGTTAAGGGAATTATTGTTTTGTTTCGACTTGTGCATGTTCTGTTACAGATAGACGCCCCCTTCATTGTACTGATTATTGTACGACGGAACGAGGGAGCTTTGAGCGTGCAGGTGGGTGAGACAGCTGCGTAGTCGCGGTCGGATTGACACCTAATTACAATCCTTGCATAAGGCAATCCCGAAATTGTTATTTGACCTTGCAACTCTTGAGTAATCCCATTGGCGGAGTATTTTGCATGCTTCGCTCCCGTCTAACCGTCCAGGCCCGGTTAGCCGGGTTAAGACAGGCTTGGTGGCGCCCTCATGATTTCGACATACCCTGTATATATTATGCCACCACACGCTTGCCCAGAACGTATCGTGTGACTCACGCCCGACTCCCTGAGCGTCCCAGCCGTGGCCTTCGAACCGATTTCAGGGCAAGTGTGCCAGTTTTTCAGGACTTATTCCGTGGTGCGATGCTCACCTTGGGTGGGTGTCGTAAAGTTCTTTTAATACCGTAACAAACTCCAAAAAATAGTAATTCAAATTCTCCAGTAGAGCGATTTCATTCCACTCTAATCGAACATTTTCGTTGTTTAAAATAAGATCACAAAAATCTCAATTCAAACCAGCTTATGAAGCGAGCTATATTAGGTTACAATAATTCAATTCACAGTGTCACAAAATTCACCCCATTCGAAGTTATAAAAGGTCACATCAATAATACCAATCCCTTTGATTTAAATGATTATGTTATTGTATCAGACTACATTCAGGGCCATAAAGAAACCTCTTAACAAATTATATGAAAAAAATAAAAGACGCTAATAAAAATGCCAAAGAAAATATTATTTCCAAACACAATTAAAATCGAAATGCCCCTCCAAATTTCGCAAATCAAAAAGTTGCATATTTGAAAACAAAATTTCGAGATAAAAACTTACCAATATTTAAAAAGGCTAAAATACTAGAAGAAACTGGCATTAAGGTGGCAAATGTGTATGTTATTTGGTCATAAGAACATACAACGGCTAAAATCAAACTGCAGATAACGCATTTTGATCAAATCTATGGGAGAACATGACTTCAACATTTACCTTAAACATATGATAACTTGGGGTTGAAAGCACTTATAGCTAAATTTAAAAAAATACATTAAACAGAGCTGCAAGACGGCCCAGTTTATTGTATTTTTTTTTTATGGCATAGGTAAAAGATTTTGTAACATAACAGTAACTTAGACTATACATTATAACATTGTGTGACAGAGTAATAGGCGCAGTGAATTTACATTTTGTTTAATTGTGTCTTTGGAGTGTTAGAACTAGGTCCTGGGGTAATTTGCATCTAGGGCTGGAGTGAATGTTCGTTTTGAACAGTTCATAGTATACCGCACCACTACATGCACTCGCGTTTGAGATGAATTTTTCCGCACAGTGTTTGATATATTATGTGGTATCTCCAGCTTAGGCGAGTATCAAAGTATAATCCCAGGTATTTCACAGCGCTGTCTTTGGGATTCCAGAGTATTTCGTTGTTCTCTATTTGTATACAGGGAGGATTGTTGAGCCTTCTTAGCGTAAAAATTTTGGTTTGACATTTTTCAGGGTTTATTCTGATGTTCCTTGTTTTAAACCATGATAGGAGTTTGTCAGTTGCGGTCTGTAATTTGGTAACAGCTTCATTAAGATTGTCGGATTGTATGAACAGAGAGGTATCATCCGCGAAGGTTGCTATCGTTGCACCAGGCTCTGGCAGGTCGGCCGTGTATATGCTAAAGAGGACCGGCCCCAAAATAGTGCCCTGCGGGACTCCGGCTCGGATCTTAGTGGTTTCAGACAGGGTTGTGTTAACTTTTACTGCAAATGTTCTATTGTCCAGGAAGGAAAAGATTATTGCCTTGAGATGAGTGGGCATTGTAATGCCTAGGATTTTCTTCTTAAGACCTTCTGTCCATACCCGGTCGAACGCCTGCGCGACATCGAGGAAAATTGCTACCGTATATTGCTTGTTGTTAAAGCCTTGTTCATTAAGCTCGCTTATTCTTTGAAGCTGGTGACTGGCTGAGTGACCTTTCCTGAATCCAAATTGGTATTTTGGTATTGTGTTTTGGTTTTCAATGTTACTAAGTCGACTATAGATGACTTTTTCAAGGAGCTTTGAAAGTGATGTCAGCAAGCTAATGGGTCTATAGCTGTTTAGTATCTTTCTGTTTTTACCCGGTTTTGGGAACATTACAATGTGTGCGTGCTTCCAGGTCTGTGGAAAGTAGCCCAGTCTCATGCAGGCATTGAAAGTGGAGCATAGATAAGCGATTGTCTTCTTCGTAAACTGTTTGAGAATTGTGTTGGTGATTAAGTCGTGGCCGGGAGATTTTCTGTCTGGAAGTTTTTGTATGATATTAGTGAGTTCGTTAGGCGATGTGGGTTGAATACAATCTGGAATTGGTGCTCTTCTTTCGATATCATTGGTAATTTGTAATTGGTGGGCGGGTGTACACGTGATTGCAGGGGTGTAATTGTTTTCGAGATGACTGGCGAAGGCGGCAGCTTTTTCAAGGTCTGAGGCGTAAGTTATATTAGTGGTTTCGGAAGATATTGGGGGCAGCTCTTCTTTTTGATTCAGTATTTTCCTTGTGGTTTTCCATAGGCCCCAGTCTCCTGTGCTAAAGTCGGCTATGTGGTTTTGGTATGAGTTATTTCTTACGGTATCTAGCTCTAGTTTGATTCGTTGGGTTATGTTGTTCAATCTGTTTTTGAGTTGGAAATTCCTTGTTCTTTGCTATTCACGTCGAAGTTGGCTTTTCATTTTAATTAGGTCAATGACGTATCTCGGAGGGCTGTGATCGATCTGGTAGGCTCGTTTGGGTGTTGTTATAGTGGCGATTCTGACACTTTCTTCTATTGTTGATGTGAGATGACTTATGGCTGTATCAATGTCTTTCTCTGTTTGAAGATTTCTTGAGCAGTGAAGTTTACTGTTCATCTGGTCTTCGAAGATGTTCCAGTCCATTTTGCCATTGATTAGTTTTGAAATGTGACACTTCATTTTTTTTAATTTATAAAAAGTTTTTATATTTTTTTACAGTGGGACAGAGGCATTTAAGTTATGTAGAAAAAACGATTTTGTCTTGATTCTTTGTTTTCCTATAGGTAACTTGCTTATTTGGAGAAATTTGAAAAAAAAATGTTAACGAAAGTTGGTTGCATCAACCCAAAGCTTTTAAATATGACCAACATTTTGTTAAATTTTTGTCATGCGAGTATTGTGTTGGATTTTTTTGTTAAACGTGCTTAAAAATTCTATCGATTTTCCTTCTTTTAAAAATAAAACAATGTACAATAATTTTGAAAATATTGACAGAATTTTAAAAAAATGGGTGTAAAATTTAACTTTTTTTATAAAAAATATTTTTCTGTGTTGGTAATTACGGCGATTTTTTCAAAATATGCTTTTACGTTTTATATCGTTATATATTTGCTTGTCTACTTGTCCAATAAAATACCACTTTCCTATTTTGCTATGTAATAGTATATTACATACCGAGGCGGAAAGTATTCCATTCCTGTTGAGAGAACTATAGTTTACCGAAAGGCGTAGCCTCGAGGTGAACTAGTTCTCGAGACACAGGAATGGTACTTTTGCCAAGGTTTGTATACTATTTTATTCACAATCATTTAATAAAACAAGCAGAATTATAATAATAATAAGAACCAACCTCCATAATATTATCGTTTGTTTCAGCAAAATAATAATAAAAACAACCAACCTCCAGAATATTATCGTTTGTTTCAGCAAAATATTAACACTTAGTAGGCGCTGTATGATTGACATTTTATTAAATTAGTTAACAAAAATCACACCAAATTGTATTTACTCAGTTTATTTAACAGACAAAATGTCCTATAGTGAAATACTGTGTACTCCCACAGAATTGCGGGAATCTGCATAGAAATTAACACTGAATCTCTTACCTGAGAAAAGCAAACTACGATACGAAAAAACGTACAGAGACTGGTGATTTAAAAACGGGGTTCAAAAGTACACTTCTGAGAGCGTTATACTCGCTTATTTTGGCGACGTGGCTAAGATTAAAAGACCATCCACCATATGGTCTCATTATTCCATGTTAAAGAGTACTGTCAACTTTAAAGACAATGTTGATATTTCGAAATATACTAAATTAATAGCATATTTAAAAAACAAAATGTGGGTTATCAGTCTAAAAAATCAAGCATATTTACCAAAGAAAATATTGAAAACTTTTTAAAAAACGCACCACTTGAATTCCTTCCACAGAAGGTATAAATCGTAGGTATCAATTTTTTTACTTCTGTTTGAAAACTTCAATAGTAATTGCAAAAAGTGGTACGTTGTTGGCCAATTTATCACAATAGACGAGATGTTGGAAAGTTTTCGAGGACGGTATTGTTTTAGGCAATACATCAAAAGCAAGCCTGCAAGGTATGGCATTAAAATTTTTGCCGCTTTTGATTCAGAAGCTAGATATACATTCAATCTTGAAGTATACGTGGGAAAACACCCAGATGGTCCTTTCCAAATGAGCAATTCTGCAGGGGACGTTGTAAAACGGATAATAGCACCAATTTCTGGATCTGCAAGGAATGTTACTATAGACAACTGGTTTACATCCTTCCCTTCTGCTATTGATTGTGTTACAAATCATAAACTTACTGTAGTAGGTACAATTCGAAAGAATAAACGAGAAATACCACGATTTTTTTTAGAAACAAAAAACAGAGATGTTTATTCTAGTATGTTTGGTTTCAATGATGATGGTGTAACTTTGGTATCATACATACCAAAAAAAAGGTAAAGTAGTCCTTTCAATATCAACAATGCATACAAATGATAAGATCGATCCTGCCACTGGTGATGCAAAAAAGCCCGAAATAATTACCTTCTACAACAGTACGAAAGGTGCAGTTGAAGTAGTTGATGAAATGAAAGCCTCCTATTCTGTTGCCAGAACAAGCAACAGATGGCCGCTAACAATCTTCTATGCCCTGCTACACATAAGTGGAATAAATGCACAAATTATATGGCAATTAAATAATTAGCAGAAAACTGTAAGGCGCTATTTTTTGAAATCCCTTGCATTGGAACTTTGTAAACCACATGTAAAAAACCGCTTGTAGTTGCCAAATTTGTCAGCAGAATTAAAAACAAAAATAAGAACTCTGTTCCGTGTAACTGATGATGAAGAAGTAGATCAACCACTACAGAAACGGGCTAGACGAAGGTATGATATATGTCCAAGAGCCAGAGATCGAAAAGCAACGAAATCATGCACCACTTGCAACAAACTTTTGTGCTCCGACCACGTTAAATATATTTGCGAGGAATGCAAGAGGAATGTTCAAGAACAATTTTAATTTTAATAATATATACACTATTCTTGTATAATTCTTTGAAATAAATTAATAAACGAATTCCACGGTTTTATTTACTTTTAAATCAATAATTAATATTGGGGTCATTGTTTACCCCAAGCGATCTCTAACTACTATTTGATTAGCGCGACCTCGCCCGGGTTAAAGGTTTTTTCTAGCCTTGCAATCAGCTTTGTTTGCTCTAGAGAATTCTCTAGATTGCTGCTTAAACTTTAAGATATGATTTTTGCTTTGACAATTTTAAATTAATAATTTTGCGGCTGTGAGAGTCTGAACCGCTCAAAACTACTTTCCAAGTAGCAAGGCGGCAAAACAGGGTACGAACTAGACTCTCTTTGCCGCTTACATTGCATGGGGAATAACAGAGCCAGTGAATATAGGAGAGTACCGCCATTCTTCGATCCATGAAATTGCCGCTATCGCCGCCATTTTTGTTCCCATCAGCAGTAACTGATTGAGTTATGTCTATAATTTTACTTGAAATTGGCAAGACTGTAAGTCTATATCAAATTCGAGGTTCGCAGGTTATGTTTTGCGTTAGTCTATGTCAAATAACAAACAAAACCTAACCTGATAACCTCGAAATTGACATAAACTTACAGTCTTCCTAATTTTAAGTAAAATTTCGGATTGCCAATAAATGTCACATCACAGCGAATTGTTATCTCTTTGCCAAATTGCGAGTTATGTAAAATTTTAGATTCATTCGTTGCTAGTTTGTAACAGAGTTAAGGTGGCTTTTCCTTTTACCTGTAATTACGAAATAAAGTTTATTTTTAAAAAACTGTTTTTCCGATTTAATCATTTAACTCTCGCCAGAGTTATGACACATTGCACTTGTTATCTTATCAGCGGCGGTCTGTAGTTAGAACTCGTAATAGTAATATGTGCTTTGTGTAATTTTGTAATCTTTGTCAAATAAAGTTTTTTTAAAAAAGAACCTTACGGCAAATCGTAATTTAAGTTATATGTACAGAGTCAACTTGGTCTTTGTTAACTTTTTTTATTTGGTACAATAAACTGAACTGCTTCCCAATTTGAACGTGTTTATTCTAAAAATGAATGTGATTATTCCCAAGCTGAATGTGTTTAATAGATACAAAACTATTTGATACCAATTTGAATGTGTTTATTCTCAATTTGAAAATGATTGGTCTCAATTTGAAGTTGAAAAGGTATATTAGCTGAAAGTTTACTTATTGCATTGTTGGCCAGTTGGTGTATTTGTCTTGTGGTGAATTTTTAAATTAAGGTTGTAAAACTAAAGGCCGGAATGGGCAGCCCATGCAAGTTTATAGTGTAATTACAACATTGAAAACGATTTTGATAGTGGCAGTGAATATGTCCCGGAACACGAAGTAAGTTAGGACACTTACCAGCCGATAGCGGAGAAGAGTACCTACACGCTGGCAGAACCAGCAAAGTGGGAGAATTTAAAAAAAAGTTTATGTATGCCTTATATGAATAAATCTAGTATGAAACCAGTCTAAGCTCTAAAACATGTTAATCGTGTGAATTGCAAATTTAAATATACATCGAAATTTACAGCACAGGAGAGGAAATCTACTTGCTCAAATTATTGGAAGCTCGGTTGTTATCAACAAAACGACGTGATTCTATCATGCGTTTTAAGTGGCTTGCCTAAGGTTCTCAGAATTCGTAGCGCCACAGACCCTAGAAAGGAATCAAGAAGAAAATATCATCTAAAAAAGAAAGAAGAAACTATTCAAGCGTGCAGCAAACACTTCTTTTTGAAAACTCTGTGCATCAGTCATGGTCCTTTCGATCATGCTTTGAAAGGTATAAACCACAATGGTTCATTTGATCTGCGAGATAAAAAAAGGTAAAAAAGCAACAAAAAATGCCTTGTCTATAAGCAAAATGTGTGAGCTGTACGTGGAGTCATGAAGGATAGGAGCAAAAGACATGTTTCACAAATAACATATCGCAGAACTTTTTGTAAAAGTTACAACATGGTATTCTTCAATTTAAAAAAAGATCAGTGTGAAATCTGCACCCAGTTTGAAAATAAAACTATTGCTGAAGAAGATTACAGACAGCATTTACGAGATGAAGAGATGAAGCAAACGCTGCAAAAGCTATTGATAAAACTGCGAGCAATACTTTCAATACCTTCTTTCGATGTGTCCCAAATGTATTACTCACTAAAATTATGCACCTACAACTAACTTCAGTATTTATGAAGTGGCAGCTCAAATAATGCTTTCTGTTAGGTATGGACAGAGATAAATGGCCAGAGGGGTAGCTCAGAAATGGGAATAGCTCTATTCAAATGGCTTCAGTCTGTCCCAGAAGATATTAAGGAGGTCAGTTTGTATTCTGACACATGGAGAGGACAGAACAGAATCCAATTCATGGCCGCATTATTTATGTGCGTTGTGCAGCATTCTCAGATTGCGATCGTACAGCACTACTTTTTGAAGAAGGGGCACTCTTACCACCACCATGGATTTGATATAGTGCTATCAAGACTGCTAAGAAGAATGTTGATATTTACACAATGAATGATTTATTGAATATTTTAAAACTTGCCCAGTCAAAGAAACTGCGTAACAAAAAGAGTAGACCCTACCATGTTGTTGAACTACGATTTCTAGTTTTTTTTTTGGATTTGGAATCTTTAGCATCAGTTTGTTTTTAAATTTAAAAAAACGATATCTAATGCTGAAAAGTAAGGTAATTCGTTACGAAAGATCCAAACCTGGCTGCATTCTTTTTAAGTACAACTACAGCGAACCAGAATACAATGTACTTAGAGGTTATGGTAGAGCCGATATTCCACAAAATATTTTGCCATTGTATAAAGGTATTTTGCCCATACCTGAGAAGAAAACCAGCCTTCTTAAGCTGTGTTGACACAGCAATATTCCATCAGAGTACCATGCTTGTTATAAGTTAATTCCAGCAGACAAGAAAAAGAAAGTTACAACACCGGTACCGACTGCTTTTGAAAGTGATACAGAATTAAAATTTCATTAACTAATTTAAGTTGATCTAAATGTAATGTTTTAAAGCTAAATAAATTTAAATGTTTACTATAATTTTGATTGGGAGTCTTTTTGACCAAGTCAAATATGGATTGTTTTTCTACAATAAAAAGTGTACAAGTCATATTTTTGGCGATAATAGAAAAAATACACCCGCTTCAGTTAGTTCACGAGAAAATGTCATGTTATATGTATTCACAACCGAAATCGAGCTTACAGTAAAGAAATACCTGATTTTACATGAGCCTTTCAACTTTAACCTCAATTTGTAAAAAACTTAAATTTTTGACGGTCAGTTTTTGCAGCAAACCCACGATATGTTTAATGTTGGCCTAATACCGTGAAATACTATAACATATAATTTTATCCACTTCGAAAATTCCAACTGCAGATAGTAGTAGCAGTGGCCAGTGACCCCAATTAGCTGCATGCAGGGAGGTAGTTTGAAGGTTGGGTCATATTCTAACGGCAATCGGCAGCAGTCAGTGATAGTGCATGTCACGATCTACTTCACAGTTAATTTATACTTTCATTTTTATTTGAGTAAGAACTAAGCGCATGTACGTATCTTTACTGAAGTGTGTGTGGAGTGTAAGGTTGCAGCTTGTGTGTGAAATTAGTGGAAAAGAGAGATACTTCTCTCATTTTCGTTAAAGACTGTAAAAAGACGACAATACAGTGTCTATTGCAAATCCGCATGCCTAGGAATTGGATAAGGTAGTGGATGATCCAGTTGCTTCCACTTCAACCAGTATCAGCTTAGACCCGTCTACACAACCAGGCCAGGTTAGGACTAAGAAATATGGTAATTATTGTGAAATACGAAAAATAGTAGTTGATTTCAAAGGTCCAGCCAATTTAATAGATACGGTATGAATGCTTTGGATTTAGTCGAAGTACTGAGGAATATACGGAAGCCAAGCTGTTCATTCAAATTTAAGGCAAAGAAGTTTAGAGTGAAGTCACGTATGTTCAATTTGTCATGGCTAGAACGTTGGAAGGGGTTGACGTACTCAAGACATCGAAAAAAGAGCTTTCTGCCAGTACTGTGTGCTATTTTACAAATACGAAGGAGCTGGGAAATGAATGCATGCACCGCCTACATCGATGGTCACTCAACCGTTCGATAAGTGGAAAGATGCAATTGAACTTTATAACATACATCAAAATAATGTATATCTATAAATTTTGCAGGAGAAACGCTATGGAGTTTTTAAAAATATTTGATCAAACACAAAACGACATTATTGTCCAGCTACATAAGAGGGATGAAAGTGAAATGAAAAGAAACAGAGATATACTAAAAGTGATGAGTGACTAGCTTTTAGAGGTGGCCATGACTCGGGTGACCTAGAATTGAATACTCTTATTCAAAATGATGGCAATTTTAGAAGTTTTCTACCAGACCGAATCCAAAATGCCTAAAATAGTGACGATTTATTTTATAATGTATAAAAAAAATGTGGCACGAACGCTACATATACTGTAAGTGCTGATATTCAGAACGAGGTAATTTCTATTACTGCCGAGTACATTCAGCGTCAAATATATAATCGAATAAAGAAGACAGCATATTTTGCAATACTGGCCGACAAGAAGATAGACATTAGCCGCATCGAGCAGTTCTCTTTATGGATTAGACACTACGATGAAGATTGTTCCAGGTTCGGAAAATGTAAAAATGTAAATTTAAGCAAAGATATTCTATAGTTTGTTACGGTCCAGAACAGTACTCGAGTTGAACTGGCCAACACGATTAAAAGTACCTTGACAATTTTGGGATTAAATTTGGATCATACACGAAGACAAGGGTATGATGGTGCAGCAAATATGAGAGCTGATTTTAAAGGTGTCCAGGTGCACTTAATGATCAAGTATCCGAAAGTATTGTATACTCATTGCTTTGTACATTGTTTGAATTTATGTATCAACAATGCTTCGGAAGTACAGCAAATCAGAAACACTTTAGGGACAGTACAAGAAGTGAGCGCGTGTTTTCGTATGAAACATATTACGGCTAAAGTTGGAATCCAAATTCTTCTCTGGTTTGGAAAATTTTTGCGAAACGAAATGGATGGAAAGACAGGAGTCGATTTCGATATTTGTTGATGGATTCATAGAAATTGTTAAGTGCCTTAAAAGAATTTATGTCAGTAGAGCATGGCAAAGTTGCTTATCCTTTACACCAAGCACTTTGTAAGCTTTCCATTCTTAATCACTGTGTATGCCAGGGCTGTCCAACTTCAAGTGGTCCAAGGGTCACTGTAAAAAATTTCAAGGTTATGAGGACCCCATCATAAAATGTGTCGTATGCGACTTTGTGAGTGATTTGTAATAAATATAAAACGTGTATATTTGGATACTAATTTTTACTTCCTTTTACAATAAAGGAAGTATTGGATTCACTCCAAAAATTCGAAATTGAGTTTTCAACAGATCTTCACGTTTTAGAGTCCCCTGATCCCAAAAAACATATTTTTTTTCATTGGTCTGTCTGTCTGTGAACAGAATATCTTAAAAATGAAAAGAGGTATGGCGTTGAAACTTCATATATAAGTTTTGTGTACTATGTAGATGCGACAGCAAGCTTTTGAAGAAAATCGCATTACCGGAAGTAGGTGTTTACTCTTGTGGTTTTTCAGTTTTTTTCGATTTTTTCAAAAACGGCTCTAACGATTTTTTTTAACTTTACATTTTTATTACATTTTTTATGTGTATTAATGTGAGATAGGTGATTTTCCAGTTGAATACTTCTAAAATGGGTTTCTTTTGTTTTTTCAATTTTTTTATTAACTCTTATTTTAAATAGAACACCCGGTATATCATTACATTTTTGAATTCAGCTTAAAATTCTAGAGAAAATTTGTCTCTTGAACTAACACTCTATTTTGTACAGTTTTTGTAAAATTTGTAATTTTTGAAATTTTTTTACAAATGGTCAAAAATTTAAAATCAAATTTTTGGCCAATTATAAGATCACTCTAAAAGGAAGTTGTGTGCGTGTATCACACCAGATTTTTATTTATTCAAGAAGCATAGATGACATTACAAAAACCATTGAAACATAAAAGATATATACAGGGTGTTTCCTGAGGTAACCGACAAACTTACACCATGTGTTCTAGAACTGATTCTAAACAAAAAAAATCAAATGCACTTTAGGTTAATTTCTTTCCGTTATTGAGATGCCGACAAAAGAAAAAATGTGCATCAATTATAGTAAATTTACGTATAGAGATGAGCAAACTATGTAAAATGACCTTTGTTGATAAGTGAAAATTGTTAAAAGTAATCATTAATTAACAAGTAGAAAAACTAAACTCTAATAAAAAACAATCAAAAACAGGTGTCTGATCGCTATAGGGCCATTCGCGTTAGTGGCAACTGCCAGACTGATATAACGGACAAGACAAGCGTTGCATCGGAGGTGGGTGGGACTGTTTCTAACGCAATGTTGCCAGATAAAGTGAACATTCTTTTATTAATGATATATTTTTGTACCTTTGTCCTATGTACCTATGTTATATTGTTTTCAATGATTTATAATTTATATTCAAGATTAATGTTTTCTGAAAGTAGTACCTATCGATCAAGGGTCCGCAAAAAATATCCTGGCGGGCCGCATGCGGTCCGTGGGCCACATGTTGGACAGCCCTGATGTATGTAATGGAAAAAAGCTCTTGAAATAACAATTTATTTAAAATTTTCTTTAGACCGAAAATATGCACATCATGACAGCTATGGGTTCAGTAGAATCGGCTATTTAAAAACTACAAGCTATAAGATCAAGCGTATTTGGATGACTTACTTTCATTGTTTAATGAATGACCTAAATCCAACGCTAAACTTCGTTTTCGTTTTAATTACCCTATAAAGTGAGGAACTCAACCTTCAGTGATCTGAAACCAGCCATTAACTTTATCTAGAAGATGTATATACATATTGCTATGGTTTTAAGCCCTACCAATCAACTCTGTTAGCAGTGCCAAATTAATGGACATTTCGTGAAAGCGCAGAGTGAGATATTTTATATAACTGCAAAGCTAAAATTTGAATTTGCCAGAATAAATACATTTGTAATGAGGTGCCAGTAATTGCAGAATAATTAATTAATGAACGCAGTAAGCAAAGCTCAATTCGCACAGGGATCTAAGTTGAATGTAAGTTCAGTTAATTGATTAGGTTTGTGCTAAAGTAAATGCCAAGCCGAATGAAATTTAATAATTACAAGATGGATCGCAAACGCAAGGGAATGAAGCGTAGAATTCAGGTACAGTTTAATAGTGAAATCCAGTCAGGGTTTTATAAGAAAGGTAATTGGAGGATAGATAAGCTTATGAACATGCAACGAGCAGATAAGAATGAAGGCATTAAAGCATTTGAAGGAAACCGCAAAAATCAAAAGGCAAGTGCAGAAAAGGAGACAGCATATGAACTTAAAAATGTGTGGAAAATAAAACAGTGAATTCAAAGGAAGCCAGTGCAAAAAATGCGCGAATTAAATACTCTAATCAGTGCAGTGACATGTGAATATTTAAACGCAAATTAAAAAGACGTGCAGTGACAAATAGACACGCAAAATTAGTATAAATGTAAACCATTATTTTAGATGTAATATTAGTGTACAAAATCCTAGTTTTAAGTAGAATGTATTGTTAAAAGTCAGTATTTTGAACCATGTTAACATCCGTAATTAATTTGAAACTAACTAGCATTTGTTTATAAAAAAATAAAAGAGGACGACAAATGAATAAATTAATCGCTTGACGTGTGAAATTGTGCTCTGTATTAAAAATAAAATTTCTGATATTCAAAATAAAGATATAAGTCTGAAACTTTACCAGTGTATTGAGTAAATGTTTGTGTCCATGTGGTACTATTTTTATCAAAATCCGCCACCAAAAATTGTTTAGGTCTCCGATACTGTGTAACATAACCTCGATCCGAAGCGACCAAGTTCCGAGAGCCACGAGAAGGTTGACCAGTCCAGCCAGCCCATTGGGGAAGACAACAGTGCCACTCAGCAGCCCGTGTCCCAACAGCAGGATCCGACCCATAGCAGCCCCGCAACAAGGTCAGAGTAGCTACGAACCCTCCGATTCGAGAACGACTAGTACAGGTACTGTTGATTCTAAAACTAATTAAGTGAGCGTCGGGAAATTCATGCATGCATAAGAAGAGCAATACTGAAGGCAATCCAGGCCAGTTCCATCGCCGTACGAGTGATTCCAGTATGCCAAAAAGCCCAAACTCCATTATTTGAGGTTATCCGTTGGTAAGATTCAGACCGGCGCCAAAATAAACAATTGGGAGATAGAAGCGGGCCCCATAAACAAATGCTAGAAACCAATGAGAATTAATGCCGCGAAAACCAACTAATTTAAATAGTTACCAATAGAACTGTGATCGATTTCACTTGTTTTGTTTATTCAATTTGACGCGATCTTGCAAACGGCGCCCATCTTGGCTTATATTTGACCCAATTTCAGTTTCGATTGTGCGCAGTTAAGCGTATGCGGAGACAGATCCGTATTTAATAATTTTAATAAATTATGCATATATACTACAGCTGTGATAAAAAAGCACCACTTATTGGGTACTGCATTTATAGTAAACAAGAAAGATAAACAACGAGTAATAGGATTCTGGCCTATCAGTCCAAGAATATGCAATATTAGAATAAAAGCTAGATTCTTTAATATAAGCATAATGAAAGCGCATGCTCCAACCGAGGATGCTGGAGAAGAAGATAAAGACACATTCTACGACATGTTAGACAAAACTTATGAAGACTGCCCAAACCATGACGTAAAAATTATTATAGGGGACATGAATGCAAAAGTCGGTAGGGAACCTATTTACCACCCTCATATAGGTAACCACAGCCTCCACGAACTTAGCAATGACAATGGAATAAGGCTAATTAACTTTGCGGCGTCAAAAAATATGGTGATAAGCGGCACCAAATTTGACCACAGAGACATACACAAAGCGCCATGGAACTCCCCAGATGGCAAAACGCACAACCAGATCGACAATATTTTAATTGATGCGCGACACAATTAAAACCTCCTTGATGTAAGGGCATTCAGAGGTGCGAACATTGACTCCGATCATTATCTTTTGGAACTAAGGTCAGAGCAAGAATTTCCAACATTAAAAAGACACCTGGTTTAAGACAGCGCAAGCTTAATACGTTACTACTGCAATCGGATGATATAGTAAATGAACTAGCCAGGAACATAAGTGCTAAGCTGCAAAATAAAGCACCGACACCTGAGCATGACATCAACAGGACATGGGAATAAATTATGCATTCAGGGTGGACCCAACCGAGACGAGTCTTTGCTTTATCGATTTGAGCTAGCGTATTGGATTAATTGCAGATAAATGAAATATTGTAAAGGGCATACAACTATCTATTTTTATCAATTTACAAGTAACTTTTAATCAACCTAAGATTTGATAACACGAATACGAGAAATATTTGCGTGGTACCCTTATTTTAAAAAATTAAATTAATAACATATTACAACACTAATTAGACAAATCATTGCAATATATATACGTGAAAATTTTAGAAACAGAGTTCGACTTCTGGAAGCAGAAATGGTTAAATGAAGAAGGTGCTGTACCAAAAAATCCTTTGGAAGTACTGCGAAAATGTCCTGAAGAATTTTTTCTAATATCAGGGTGTTATTGAAAATATATTCCGTTTTAACTGTGATTACAGCGTCCGCTGAAAGCAGCTTTTAGTCTGAAGGGAATTAAAACTTACTTAAGAAATTCCACAAGCGAAGCTAGACTCAACGGCGTAGCTCTCATGAACATCCACAGGGACATATATATTGATGCCGACATCATAAGAGATATTTTTGCGTCAAAAAAAAAGAGCGGCCCTTGGATTTCAAATTGTAAATACTTAAGTGTAAACAATTAGCTGTTTATTATTTAATGTTCATTTTAAATATTTGATATTTTGGATATCTGGACTAAAATGTAAAACAATTTGATAATTTTTTATAAATAAAATTATAAGAAATTAAATATCTCCTACTAGGTAGCAGTAACTATACTAAATTTCAATAAGAATGCAGTAGGTGGCGTTCTAAACTCACACACAGTACAGTGCCTTTATATAGACAGTGGCGACAATACAACTAAGCCACACCCCCGCCGCCATATTTAGGCAAAGTTCTAACGGGTGTTCATTTAAATCCGTGATCAGAGTCGACTGTGATACGTGTTTTACGTTTGGCAGTACTGAAAACATTCGAGATTTGCAGGTTAAGATTCGCGTCAGTTTGTGTCAAAACTGACGCAAAACCTAACCTAGTAACCTCGAATTTGACATAGACTGACAATACACTTCAGTACTGCCAAAAGTATAACACGAATCACAGGTGATTGAGCCTAAACATGGCGGCTAAAACCATGTGATCTAGGGAGCCAATCAAAAATAGGACACCTCATTGTCGCCACTGTCTATATAAAGGCACTGTAACACACAGTACAGTGCCTTTATATAGACAGTGGCGACAATACAACTAAGCCATATTTAGGCAAATTTCTATCGGGTGTTCATTTAAATCCGTAATCAGAGTCGACTGTGATACGTGTTTTACGTTTGTCAGTACTGAAAACATTCGGGATTTGCAGGTTAAGATTTGCGTCAGGCTGTGTCAAATAACAAACAAAACCTAACCTACTAACCTCGAATTTGACATAGACTGACAATACACTTCAGTACTGCCAGAAGTATAACACGAATCACAGGTGATTTAGCCTAAACATGGCGGCTAGAACCACGTGATCTAGGGAGCTAATCAAAAATAGGACACCCCATTGTCGCCACTGTCTATATAAAGGCACTGTAGCACACAGTTTTACACTACGAGAATATCAATGCAATAAAATCTTTACCAAAACTGCTATGAATCTTTTTTATACTGCACTTCTCGTCAAAGTCCACCAGTTATCGGTTTTCCTTTTGTATTTTTAAGGAGATTCATATCAAATAGAGGATTGACGATTGTAAATAAATATTTGATTTTCAGATGGTTGTAATGTTTAAAAAGTAAGGAACCAACTAAAGTAAAACAAGTTTAACAAACATCTATAAAAATAAACTTTTAGGTATAAAGACAGATAATTTAAATCTGCTCACTCTCTTAAACTTACTAAAATGAAGGAAGTGTAGTCAAAGAAAGAAATAACTGCCAGCATTAGGGATGGATACATTTACAGGGGAAGGAAAAATAAAAATTACCCATAACACTTAATACAATATATCATAACATGGTTACTTATCCAAATAATCAACAATATCATAAAATTCCAGCAAAATATGTAAGTAAGGAATAAATGCTAATTAATACAAGATTCTCACCTTTGTATACTTTCTTAACAGCTACAATTTTGGAAGCTAAAGACAATTTTATTAACTAAATCGTATCAACAAATGATGTTACCATCCGAATACTCACACACTTTTAAGACAGGTAAATTTATAAAATAGAGGATAATTATTCCTTCACAAATCCAAACACTAATTGTACCTATAATTTACAGATCGAAATTGTAATTGTCCTTCTGTCCTACATTGTTACACCAATTTTTTCTCTGATGAAGCTAACCTAGATTTAGCGAAACGATAGATTTTCTAAATAAATAAATTTTTAATTACATGTATTGACTTAAACGACAAAATTCTTATTTTACGTTTGAAAAAAAAACAATTTTATATTAGCTGATTTTAATCTCTAAATATGTAACATACATAATCTCTGTGAGGAAAGTAGAACACCCTCGGATATTGCTAATTCCGAGCAGTCATATGTCTATTTTATAATTTTACAATTTCTCTATATATTTATGCTAGCTCTAATTATTATATAACGGGACACGTATTATTTGGAATAAGTATAAACATTGAGGAGCATTGAGGATTGTGTTTAGTATTTACATGTATTGATTTTGTAGTTTATAGTTTATATTTTTTATTCGAGTGAGTATTTTAGTGAAACCCAATATGATGGGGGTTTGATGTCTCTGACGTCACTGACGGGTTGATTGATTAATTATACCGATGGGGCCATAATTATATGAGATAAAAAAAATGATTCTGAGCAGGCCTTGATATGTGTTATACGTTTGGCAGTACTGAAGTGTATTGTCAGTCTATGTCAAATTCGAGATTTGCAGGTCAAACAACAAACAAAACCTATCCTTTTAATCTCGAATTTGACATAGACTGACAATACACTTCAGTACTGCCAAACGTATAACACATATCAAGGCCTGCTCAGAATAATTATTTGTTGATCTCATGGTATATAACAGCAATGAGTGGAAGTGAATAACATAACGATAATAATGATTTAATCAAGTACTACCATAATAATGTCCATAAAAACGTATCTGTTAAATTTAAATTTTCTGAGGTCACAGAAGTTACTATTGCAAAAACTATTAGTAGTATTAAATCTAAATCTTTTGGTTCCGACAAATTGAATATTGAACTTATAAAGTTGTGCTGCCCCTTTCTGCTACCATATATTACACACATTATGAATTATTGCCTTAATAACTCAGTTTTTCCAATGTCCTGGAAGGAAGCGCGTGTCACTGCACTTCCAAAAATAAAAAACCCAAACGATTATAAGGATCTGAGGCCAATCAGCATTTTGCCTGTGTTGTCAAAGGTCTTGGAGAAAATCATTGAATCTCAGATTAGGTTATATGTAGATCAATATAATATTATACCAAATACACAATCTGGATTCCGACCTGGCTTTAGCTGTACCACGGCGTTAGCACATATAATTGATAATATTATAACTGCTACTGATCGAAATAATATCACTGTTCTAGTTTTACTTGATTACTCCAAGGCCTTTGATATGCTTAACCATGATACACTCAAGGCCTTACTCTGTTTCATAGGTTTTGAAGCTGGTGCTATTGACCTTATATCTAATTTCTTGAATAACAGAAGCCAAAGGGTTGTTTTGGAGGGCGCTGTGTCTGATGCCTTAACTCTTGGTAGGGGTGTTCCACAGGGATCTATTCTAGGACCGCTTTTGTATACTATATATACATGTAACTTTTTCACAGCGATAAAAAAATGCAATTATCACTTTTATGCTGACGATACTCAAATTTATTATTCTTTTTCACTTAGTCAAATAGATACAGCAGTAACTCATATTAATAATGATTTAAATAGCCTAATAGATATATCCAATAAACATTCGCTTAAAATTAACCCCGCTAAGTCGACAGTTATAATTTTTGGCAAAGATAATTTAAGAAAGAGAGCTCAGGAAAATACAATTATTAAACTTGGTAATAATATTCTGCAAATACAAGACTGTGTAAAAAACCTTGGTCTTCACATAGACGCAAAGTTGCGATTTAAAACTCATGTCGATAGCCTCATATGTCGAGCTTTTTACCAATTAAAAATTTTATACTCTAGCCGTCATTTTTTAAATACTAAATTAAAAACAATTCTCTGCGACTCAATGGTTCTGTCACAATTTCATTATTGTGATACTGTGTATGGCCCTTGTCTCGATTCATATGATGCCATGAGGATCCAGAGAGTACAGAACTCGTGCCTTCGCTTAATTTTTGGCATTAGAAAATACGACCATATATCGCATAAGTTACTTGAGGCCGGTTGGATGAATATGAGTAGAAGAAGGCTGTTGCATAGGGCGTGTTTCTATCACAAAATTCTGTATAAACGGACACCTCCATATTTATATAATAAAATCAGTTTCCGCACAGATGTTCATCATCTAAATTTACGAAACCGAGGTTTGATGTCTATCCCCTCCTTCAGCTCTACGTTTTTTAAACGGTCTTTTAGTTATGATTTCGCAAAGTTTTGGAATAGTATTAAAAAAGTTGAATTAATGTCAGTTACTCCTGAATTATTTAAAAGAAAATTTAAACAGCTTATTATGGACGGTTAGGGTTTATGTGATTGGTCTCAAATGGTTCTCTTTACTAGTTTATTATTTTTTTTATCTTTACTTGTATTATCGCAGCTAATTTAATTATTTACACATAAAAAATTTTTGTAAATTCTCCGGTGCGGGGGGAAGAACAGGGTCTTCCTGACCCCTCACCCTTTGATTACATATCAATAAAGCATATTATTAATTAATTAATTAATTATATAGAAACACCTTTGTAAGAAAGAGATAAACATATCTAATTTAAAATTTAGTAGGCTCATTTTTATTCCGGAAAAATGATCACATATGAAAGTTACATGTCAGCTTGGAACATCAAAAGTCAAAAATCAAAAATGTCTAGACGTCTCACAGCAGAGCAGATACATGCGGCCATCCGCCTCTAGTATAAATATGAATGCATGCGCTTGGTAGTAGCCCATTGGCCTGAGGTGTTCCCGGAAGAGGTACCACCAACATTACTTACTGTAATGAGGATTGTAGAGGCTTCACGCCAAGGGTGGTGGACCCCCCACTACTGCTTGTACTGAAGAAAATGATGAAATAGTATGCCAATCTCTAGTGGAAAACCCCAGTACAAGTACGCATCGCCGTAGTGCTGAACTAGGTTTATCTAGAACTTCACTTAGGCGCATTATAAAGAAGAATAAATTTAAAGTTTATAGGCCTCGAGAAACGCATTTTTTAAAAGATACTGACTTTGAAAAACGAGCAAATTTTTGTGCTGCATTTCGCAATCAAATTGAAGAAGATGAAAATTTTTTGGACAAAATTATTTGGACTGATAAAGCAGGTTTTAAATTAAATGGAAGTGTAAATCGAAATTCTTGTGTTCATTACGCTGTTGAAAACCCACATATTACTTTGTAAAAACGCTTAAACGAACCAGGACTGACTGTCTAGGGGGGGGGGGGGGGTCATCTTTTGGTGTTGTTGGTCCTTATTTGTCTTGAGAAACGGTAACTGCTCAAAATTATTTAAATATGCTGTAAAATTACGTGCTACCGCAACTTTGGTGATTTATATTTTATGCAGGATGGCGCACCTCATTTTGGAGCAGCTGTTAAATGAACAATTTCCAGCCAAATCGATTGGAAGAAACGGCGCTATTGAGTGGCCAGCTAGGAGTCCAGATATAACACCTATGGACTATTGTTTCTGGACATGGATTAAAAATAAAGTGTATCAAAATAAACCCAATAATCTGGAAGAATTCGAAGAAGCAATTACAAATGCTTTTCAAGAGCTTGCCCAAGAGTATGACCTCTGCTGCACTGTCTGCAGATCAGTAAAGGATCGCTTGCAACAGTGTTTAGACCAGAATGGAAAACAGTTTGAGTTTTTGCGCTAATTTTACATAAATACTTTTTTAGGATACTGCATTGGTAACTAGCGTCATTGATTAATTACACTTCGTAATTAATCAATGCTAGCGTTTACATAGTTACAAACGAGTCCGGTAGATAAAATTTACCGGCCTAGACCAGTAGTAGAACTACCGGCCGGTAAATTTTATCTACCGGACTCGTATCCTAAAAAATCTTGTACGATACACGACCGGTAGCATTTTTATGCCCTTGCCAAACATACAGGTCTCGCCCTACGGGCTCAACCTGTAAAGTATTGGCGCGGCCATAAAAATGTTGCTACCGGTCTATTAACGTAAATAGCTAATAATTACTTTTATGACGTTCTACACAGTTTAAAGTTTGTTTGTTTGTTTGTTAATGACAAGGTCTAGGCATGCAGAGTACCAGGTACCTTAGAAACCGACAGCTTTGGTCATATGGTCAAAGTCCTACTTAGAATTTTGCCGAGACTAAGGAGTTTCAACCCTAGCAAGGGATCTTTTACATGCTATACATCGTAGTAACATGGGACCCACGGCTTTACATCACTTCCAAATTATGGAATTCTCTAGAGGCTTTCATCCGCATTTTTTACTTTTAAAAACCTCACCTAGACAAATATCAAGATTTAAAGAGTTTGTTTTAATAGATATGACTTTTTTGTTACATAGTTTTGCATTATGAGATTCTACACGTGCTTCAGTTAATTATGCAAATTATTCTTTTAATTTTAAGATACAAATATCTAATAGCTATTTAAGTCACAAGGAATGTTAATAGGCGATACATTCCGAGTTATCTTATTATATTTTTCCCGCTACTTATCAAAATTTTCGTAGATTTTTGAAAAAATCGTTTGGTTTGTCACCTGTCACCAGAATTAATTTTCGTGAGTCGTGTTACCTATGAGTGTCACATGTCACATAAACACTTCCATTTAGAAACAAAACGTCTAAATCTGCTTCTTGCTTTGCTAATTTTATTATCCTAGGAACTTAATAATAGTATTAAGTTCCGTTATCAAGAAAAAGCAGCAAACAAATATAATCACCGACTTACACGTTTTGTTACTAAGGCTGTATCACTGACTTACATGATCAGCAGCGGGAAAAGTACGTCAAAGTGTTACAATGTTGGTAGATATGTGAGTAAACCGCTAGGAAATGTTTATACATCCTGTTGGTAGAACTTTTTCAAAATTATGGTTAATATGTCAATTTTGAATGTCAAATTTTCTTAATTTCAACTCTTGACAAATTTCATTCTTTTACATGGACTCAAACGTTCATTATGTTTATTTTTAAATATTGTAAGTTTAATAATTAATAAATTTTCAATATTTTACTATGCTGTTTGTTTTACCCACTATTATGCATATCTGACAAAATGACAAAGCATTTTTTTAGTGGAAAAAAAAGAACTAAAAATCTATGTACCAACATTATTAAAACTAGGGACCCTGCAGGAATGCAACTTATCCCCTAGAAAGTTGACCTTGAAAATTAAAAGTGTCAGAAAGAGATTCTAGGGAGTTTTAATTTTATTAAACATAAAAACAAAATTCTATGTCTACCTACCAGGAAAATAACTATTGAACGGTTTATATGCACTTGAGTCCCTTCTGCTGTTATATATAATTATGGCCCCATCGGAATTAAAATATAACATAGCTATTCTACACATGCATACATGCGATATTCACTTATAATACCATGAGTAGTCAAATTTATGTCGACTTCCCAAGCGCAATGGACATGAGTAGTGATACCACCGCAAAATAATCTACTTAACTTTGACTAAGAATGGTATTCGAGGGACTATTTAATGAACCAAACTACCTTTTCAAATTAGTTTTCAGTAAATCTAGCAATAAACTACGCAATTTCTATAGTAACAGAACACTAATATTGACTTTTTCTAATAAAAATCGCATTTGTTAAAAATAGTCATATACAATACCGCGAGCGGTCGACGAATTGCCGAAAATTTTTGTCAAAGTGTATGAGTGTTTATTGCTTCGATATAAATTGGTCGAGTGCAACAGCACGAGACCAATTTTGAAGCAATAAAAACGAATAAACACTTTGACAAAAATTCATGCAATTAGTCGGCTGCAAGCGGCATTTGAAGGACTATTCAACGAACAAAATTGACATTTCTTAGTAATTAATCAATTTTATCACGTCCTCTTTGAAAATAAAAATCTGTTGACGTAAAATAAATTGTTTGTCAAATTTGACATTTCTAATATCATATTTGATTAATTTTACAGGAAGTTAAATAAATGTCACAGGAAGAGAAAAAAATTGTCATTAAAACTCCGCTAGCGGAATTGCTGCACAATTTTACGCTGATTGGTGGCAAATGACATAAATACTAAATTATGATTGGTGAATAGTTAACTTGAAGGGGGTGAGTTGAATAGTCATATACAATACCGCGAGCGGTCGACGAATTGCCGAAAAATTTTGTCAAAGTGTATGAGTGTTTATTGCTTCGATATAAATTGGTCGAGTGCGACAGCACGAGACCAATTTTGAAGCAATAAACACGAATAAACACTTTGACAAAAATTCATGCAATTCGTCGGCTGCAAGCGGCATTTGAAGGACTATTCAACGAACAAAATTGACATTTCTTAGTAATTAATCAATTTTATCACGTCCTCTTTGAAAATAAAAATCTGTTGACGTAAAATAAATTGTTTGTCAAATTTGACATTTCTAATATCATATTTGATTAATTTTACAGGAAGTTAAATAAATGTCACAGGAAGAGAAAAAAATTGTCATTAAAACTCCGCTAGCGGAATTGTTGCACAATTTTACGCTGATTGGTGGCAAATGACATAAATACTACATTATGATTGGTGAATAGTTAACTTGAAGGGGGTGAGTTGAATAGTCACTTGAATACCTTCTAGGAAGATATATCCACTGATATTTTTTTGATTGGTCAAGAAACGTCAGAATTCTGAATTTTTATTGGTCACTTTTTGACAGATGACAGGTGAATTGAATAGTCAGAATTATTTGTTTAACTGTCTGAATAGTTGTAAAACGCGGACAAAGTTGTATGAAAATAATAATCGTCGAACACAATTATTAACTCCTACGTTTAGTTTTGGTAATGAAAAGTAGTATTATTAATAATAATAATGTTTAGTATTGCATTCATGAAGATATGGGGGTGCTTTAACGTCTCATGGTATCATATGCGGAATATGAAACAAATAGAATTATCCGAACTTTTTTTTTTGTTTTAAACCTGGACTTGGAAAAATGTTCATTGTTCTTACTGCTCCTCATATAGGGGTGGTTGAAGAAGTTTGATTTTGGGGTTGATATCTCTGTATTATGATGAAGGGGGCAAATCTGGACTACCGAGGGGTTTGGAGCGGATTTTTTTCGTAACTTTTCCCGTAAATGGCGCAGTTTCGCTAATATTTGTAAAACCTGTTATTATTGTTTGACTAAGATTAATTTTCGTTGTAGTAGCTCAGGTAGGTAAAATAGTAAAACTCAAACCTTCCCCATATAACATTTAATGACGTAAAACCAGTGGTTGAAAAGCTACATGTTTCGACTTTTAAGTCATCATCAGGCTTCTAAAATTAATTAATGGCTAGAGAATTACAAACCTAATAAAAGTCAAGACTTACATAAAATCTGGAAGCGGTGTATTGTAGATTAAAATTTTAAATTTAAAATTAAGGCGAAACTCAGAGGAATGCGTGTTAACCTTGAAGAGGCATGTGCTGATTAAGTCATTAAATGTTATATGGGGAAGGTTTGAGTTTTACTATTTTACCTACCTGTGATATTCACCCCATTTTGAGATGAATTTGGATTCTTCAATAGAATATGAAGCCCACCGAGCTAATTTAGTCCACACCTTTCGAAAAACGAGCCTAAAACTAAAGCGAGCTTCCTTAAACATCTGGTTCAATAGCACCTGCCGTAAAGAAAAAAATTTTCCTAATTACATACAACTTAAAACCAAAAACAACAGCCGTCAAGCAACCGACGCCATCCTCAAGGGAAAACTCGCCTGGATTAATAACGAAATTAACTACTGGTATGCTATTCGAGATAACCTTAACCTTCAGTTATACAATTTGCATCTTTCATTTCACAAATTGTTTCATTATATTGAATTCGACTTTTTATTTCACCAGGTTAAAGATGAAGTTCAGCAATTTGGCAAACACATTTTTAACAAATTAATCATTAAACTAAACAAACTTAAAGAAGCCAAAAGGTTCCATTTTGATAACAGTCAATTTTCTGATCACATACCAAATGCAAACTTCAACTTTCACCAACGTTTTATTAACTTAAGTAACGTAGACTTTGGCGCCGATGAGGTATCAGCTCTTAACTTAGGATTAAAACACAATCCTAACAATTTAACAAAAAAATTATTAGACGAATTCACTATAGATTTAGAATGTGTAATACATAGATCCCCTCAGGACAACAACCTAATTAGGGCACTTTGCCATAGTAAACTTAATAAAATAGACATTAAATATGGTAATTTCAATAAAACAGTTTTTACAAAAATTCAGACTAAATTAAAGACTAACAATCTCATCTGCACCAAGGCCGATAAAGGCAACGCCTTAATTATTATGTCTAAGTCGGATTATATTGATAAGGTAGAGGATTTCCTTAAATCTGGCGACTTCAATTTAATTAAATTAAACCTTAACAATTTTACGAATGAAGTCAGAAAATTCTTGATCTCTAACAAAGATATATTATTCAAATCATTTAATATTAATTATTACAAACTGTTACTCATGAACCCTTCACCTCCTCGCCTCTACGCTCTTCCGAAAATTCACAAACCTGATACACCGATTAGACCCATTGTATCTTTTTTCAACACCCCAGTTTCCAAAATCACAGCTTGGCTTAACCAAACACTAAGATCCAATATTGATTTTAAATTTCCTTTTTCCATTAATAATTCTCAAACTTTTGCGAGGGAACTTATCAATCTTAATTTGAATGAAAACCAAAGGCTTGTATCTTTTGACATAGTTAATTTATTCCCGAGCGTTCCCTTCGCTGACTGCTTGGTTGCCCTCGACAATTATCTCATTGATAGCAATTTACCCGATACCACTTGTGATTTTTTAAAACAAGCTTTAACCTTATGTCTCAATCAAAACTTTTTTCTATTCAATAACAAAATTTATAAACAAAATACTGGTTTACCAATGGGTAACAACCTTTCTCCACTTTTAGCCGAAATTTTCTTAACTAATCTTGAAGTTAATCACTTTTTTAAGAATCACTATATTAAAAAACATTTCATTTTTTATAAGAGATATGTCGATGACATCTTTGTGGTCTTCGAGGGAGACGACATGGACCTCAAAAATTGTTTTGATTTTCTTAATTCTGTTCATAATAACATCAAATTTACTTTTGAACTTGAAAACAATAAAATCTTGAATTTTCTCGACCTGTCAGTCACCAGGGGTGACAGTTCTCTGTCAATTGGCATATACAGAAAACCTACGACCACTGATAATGTCATCCCCTTCAGTTCCTTTCATCCGTTGTCACACAAACTAGCAGCTTTTAGGTTTTTCTTCAACAGACTGTATAATCTCCCTCTTAACCAATTATCCTTCAATAATGAACTGCAGATAATTTATACTATAGCTTCTAATAACGGTTACCCTTTCGAATTGATTAGAAAACTTCAAAACAGAATATTTTCTTCATTAAAACCTAAACTTTTCACCACTTTAACCTCTTCAAGATCTAACGATAAAACTTACTATTCACTACCTTATATAGGCCCAATTTCATATCAAATTCAAAATATTCTCAAACAATTTAATCTAAACATTTCCTTTTCTTCCAAACATAATGTAAAATCTATTTTAGTCAATACCAAAGACAAATTAAATATTCTTGAACAATCAGGGGTTTATAAACTGAATTGTGGGGGTTGTGATGCTTCTTACGTGGGGCAGACGGGCAGGATGTTCAAAACTAGATTCAAAGAGCATTTATCCTGTATAAAAAACAATAATTTAGCCATTTCACCTTCCAAGTCATCCTTTGCCAATCACATTTTAGAAACAGGTCACTCGTTTAACTCTTCTGAGAATTTTTAAATTTTACATTTGTGTAATAAAAGCCTCAAACTTAATTTGCTAGATACCAAGGAGATTCATAATGTTCACAATAAAAACCCCCAGTCGTCCCTTAATGAGATCCTTTATCATAAAAATGACTTGTTATTTTTAAGTTAGTTCCGCCTTGCGCCGCTTTACAGGGACCTACTAATTTTAGTTTCCTTCTTTACCGGCTTTTTTAAATTTTAAAACTGTCAGTTCTGATTTTGTTCACTTCTGTCCTGACTCGCTTCACGTATCGGTGACAGTTTTACTTGCTAATAATGTTTAATTGTTTTTAATAATTTCCAGTAAGTTTATCACATTCGTTACTGTAATATTGTTAATTAATTAATTATTCTTATTTTAGCATGTATTTTCGATGTTAAACGACGAAGGTCTCCCCTTTTTTACTTGACTTAATCAGCACATGCCTCTTCAAGGTTAACACGCATTCCTCTGAGTTTCGCCTTAATTTTAAATTTTAATCTACAATACACCGCTTCCAGATTTTATGTAAGTCTTGACTTTTATTAGGTTTGTAATTCTCTAGCCATTAATTAATTTTAGAAGCCTGATGATGACTTAAAAGTCGAAACATGTAGCTTTTCAACCACTGGTTTTACGTCATTAAATGTTATATGGGGAAGGTTTGAGTTTTACTATTTTACCTACCTGTGATATTCACCCCATTTTGAGATGAATTTGGATTCTTCAATTGTAGTAGCTGCTGAGAACGTTAGAGTACTGGAGTGTGTTGATCTTGTTTTTAATTTTGATGATGAGTGGTGGGAGGCGATTTCAGAACTGTCCTTGCTTGTTGGTGCAGTGTAGCTGGGTATATAAAAGAGATGTCCTTGAAATATTTCTCAGTTGTGCTTTAATCGTTCGGTGATTGTTACAGGTGCTCTCGAATGTTCTGCGATTTATTAAATTGTGGTAAGCAGCCGTCGTGTTGAACATGGGGGTGGATCGGATGTTCCAGCGTTTCGCATGTGGTCGTAAGATGGGTTTAATGCGCGGTTGATCTTGAAATCAAACAATTGCAATCAGCTCAGACTTGGGAAAAGCTTAATACTCATATCGTATTGATTGGTGCAGCTGTTGTTTCCTGAATTGAAGACGTATTCGCTGGTTCAGTTCAACCAGTAAATTCTTCTGTGTTAGTTATAAGAAATTTATACCCGAGTGGATGCCCTCCATTTAATTCATAATCTGTAAACAAGCAGTTTCAGTTCCGATTTGTATCGATAGCTTTACTGATAATTGTATTGCGAATAGCAGTTGGGGATACATCTTCGTATAATATCAGAAGTGTTCGGTTATATTCAACTATAGCAGGTAATAATATAGTGTGCGAGGGTTAATGTAGGGCTCTCACTTCATTCTGTTTTAGTACTATTAGTGTGAAGATGAAGCAATTTCACTCGGAAAGATAATCTACGCAGACATCAAAAAGGTTATTGTATACCACTATCTCACTTAGGTGAAGTATGTGGGGTCACATTTTCAAGTTTTTGGCATTTTCAAAAACATCAAGTTGGAAAACATGGTTTGCGGAAAAGGAAGTTAGAAGATGATGTTAAACTAACACCTAAACCTAAACAAACTTGTATTAAAATTCAAGGCGATGCACATAAAGCACCAGCCTCTACACCGCATGGTAAAAAGAAGTTATCGATTATAATACGATATAATACATAATAAGATGTGAATTATGTATCTGTCTTGCAAAAATACATGATGCAAGATTGTAGACGCCTGCAACATAAAAACAAGACATGTGTGGGCGAAGAAAATGGTGTTACAGTGATAAACCAATAGTTTAAACACCGAATAGCAACATATCGTATTACTACAGCCGAAACATTTTAAGGCAAACATTTGTTGACTCCATTGTAGCAAGTTTGGGTAAGCATGGCGCTGTGATGATTAACATTGAAATGTGGAGATTTCACATTACAATCGAAAGATTTAAAAGAAGTAAAATCATTTAATACCAAATTCAAGGTTTGCACTTTATCAACAAACCTAAACGAATTTTATAATTATTACATTAATATCGTCGACAATAAAGTTAGTGAGTTTCAAGAAAGAGAAAGTGGATAGGCTCTGGAAAGGTTGTTTATTGAGTTAAATATCAACAAATATAGTCATCTAAGGGCTTCGTCATATATTCTACTACCGCAAATAATTCAAAAAAGGAACGCTGTATTAACGTTCAAAATGCTAATAATCGTTGTTTTATGTGGAGTGTCTTGGCCGCTTTACATCCTGTTGATTAGGATGCTTGTCCTGTAACTAAATATACAAAATATGAGAATGAATTAAATTTTGCAGGAATAAAGTTTCCTGTGAAGTTGCTTGATATACAAAAATTCGAATTACAAAATGATATTCCCATTAATGTATTGCAATGGTCTTAGGCCCTACGGCTGTGCTTTGCTTGCATTACAGTTTGAAAATGTAGTCACTAAGCGCAGAGTTGGGGTGTTTTATCTAGTTGCAATGCTAAGTTTAAATGTCATTCAGTAAATGCATTGAAAAAGAGATGCTTGTATTAATATAAATGAATTGATTAAGAAACGCAAAGGGGACAGCTTGCTTTTTCACAGGGTTGAAGTCAAAGTTCAAATTAATTCATTATTAGGTTTGGGCAGAGTAAATAGCCAAACCAAATGAAGTGGCTAATCACGGAGAGGTTTGCTATGAGCAGGTCATTGAAGCGTAGATTTCAATATAGCTAATTAGGTACAATTTGTGAACAATCTTAAAAGGTATAAGCCAGAAAAATAATAATGTTACAACGAGCAGTTCAGAAGGCAAGCAGAAAGGCATAAAATAGCAATTGTGAGAAGCAGAAATGACATGATAACACAAGGGGAAAAGCAAACAGTAACACAGGAGGAAAAACGAGTGAAAAAAAAAACAGTTGGACATCGAAAAACATTTATGCAGGAAGTGAACCCTTAAAACTAATCAGTCCAATTAGACATTTTGACTATTATAAATGTAGACAATATTTTAGATATAAGAAATGTTTAAACTTAATAATTTGTAAGAAAATTTAATTTAAAAAGTAACTGATTTGAACTTGCTTAATTTCCGTTTTTATATTTATTAGTTTAGCATTTGTTTATAACGGATATGGGGAGATAACAATTGAATCAATTATAAAATTGACATGCAATTCTGGTGCTTCCCTATAATTACAGTTTTTACATAATAAAATACCAATTTACCAATTAAAAATTATACCATTGTGTTGAGCAAGTGTCAGAGCTTCTGTGAGAGTGTGGGTAGCTTTTTTCCAAACAAGAAAATTTATTTTCACAAGAAGCACTTCCGAGGCCGTTCGCCAGCGATCCAGCTGGAGATTTCGAGTGCAGCGCATCAGGGATGACTGTACGAGACCGTATAGTAACAACAGCACCGGAGAAGACTATTGCAGTGGCAGATTCCAGTTGGAGCACCTTTCCGAGGGTTGTAGCGCACCATCTTAAATCTCAAGGTACAGTTTTTAACTAAAAGTAACGGCGTTAGCTTCTGGAAATTTGTACGACTACGAGAGCAAACCTTACTGAACAAGATCTAAGTGTATTCAAGTAGGCCGCGAGGGCGCATTTCAAATTATTAACCAAGTCCAGTTGTGAGGTTAGGTGAAGATTAACAATTGCCAAAATTCGAACGGCGTTGCTTCTGACGTATAAGACAAATTAATTCCTGAAACAAATGAGAATTAATAACCGCCAAAGTACTACAATTTAAATATATACCTGTTCGAACGTTCACAAATTTGAATTTTAAACTCAACAACGCTTACAGCCAGATGCAAACCACTTTGTGTAATTTTTGACAGCAGCGTATACATTTGCGACTGCGTATTTGGAAATAATTTGGGCGCACAGTGGCGTACCACATTAAGGTAAAATTTTACAAAGTATCAGGAACTCACCCCTTTTGAATGGAGTTGATTGTCTACCGAGCTAGCGTTATGAGAATAAAATTGCAGGTAAATAAAATACAAAAGAGGGCATAATACGATTTTATATTGGAGTAAAGTAAATAAAATTAAAAATACACACAATCTTATTTTACCCAGTCCAAATCTGTAATTATAATTGCTAAAAACAAATCTCCTAATTGGAGCATATCAAATCATATCAGTATATAGTTTAGATTCTATATATGAAAATGGAAAAATCAAATATAAAATCAGTGGGCCATTACACTTCACGAAAACAAAACGAGATGTACATGTAAGTCTGTTATTAATTGATGATAATGAGGGTGGATCACACTACTATGTCATTAAAAACTTATCAAGGCTTGTTAGTCATCAGTTATCAATTGATAAACATAAGAAAAGTTTCTGCGATGGTTGCCTGTTGAATTGTACTAGTTCAGAACGTTTACATCAATAATATGATTGTAAACATGTTCGAGTTATATTGCCAACTACTGAACCGCGACTGAATAAATTTGGAAACAAGTTGCCACAAAATATTTTAAAATTTGAATCGTTTGAACAAAAATTAAAAGTTCCGTTCGTAGCATACGTTGATTTTGAGTCGATGCTTGTACCGTTTCAGCAAGACAGTAATAAACAGTTTTCTCAAAAAAACTCATATGCACACACCCTATAGTTTTGCATATTATATAAAATGCTCTTACGATGACCCACTTTCCAAGTTTGAATATTATCTCGGTTCTGATTGTGCTAAGCGTTTTGTGAGCGAATGGACGCTGACATAAATAAAACTTATGTGAATAGTCTGAAACATATAGTTCCAATAAATAATCTTACCGAAAATGAAAAACTCGTCCACAACATACCAGCAAAGTGTCATGTATGTGACAAACCCTTTTTCAAAAATGAAGAGGGTAAAAGATCATTGTAACTTGATTGGTAAATACCGTGGACCTGCTCATAGTATATGCAATCTAAATGTTAATCTTTCAAATTTTATAAAACACTGCTGAAGCCTGTGGTTTGAAAATATCACAATTCGTTAAAAACCCTCACTACACAAATATTTAACAACTGCTAAATACGTATTTAGGCAATATTAATGAAAGTTCCATTTGTGATTTGGTCACGAGAATATCGTTGACATTTTGCTGTGTAAGTTTTTCGTGGCTACTCATGATGACATGAAATACGTATTTAGCAGGTGTTAAATATTTGTGTGGTGAGGGGTTTTAACGAATTGTGATATTCGAATTTTATTTCTATATTTTTCCACAATTTGTCAAATTATGATGCACATTTATTTATTCATCAACGACCTCAGTTATCAATTGCAGTGTAATGTAATTATGTTCGCTGACGACGTAAAAATATTTTCATCAATTGCAAGTCACCATGATGCTATGAACCTTCAAACCGACCTTACCATACTTTCCAACTGGTGTAAGAGAAATAAGTTAAATCTAAATGTTAGTAAATGTAAAATTGTTACGTATTCTCGTAAAATTAATCGAATCCTTTTTGACTACACATTAAATTCAGAATTGTTATCTAGACTACACTCAATAAGAGATTTGGGTGTGCTATTTGATGCTGAGTTTAGGTTTGTAAATCATATTAATGAAATTGTGTCTTCTGCTTATAAAATGTTAGGTTTCATAGTACGCAGCTGTAAGGAATTTCAAAATATTTCTACTATTATGGCATTATATTTTGCTTTTGTACGTTCAAAATTAGAGTACGCAAGTATCATATGGAATCCAATTTATGAATGTCATATAACATCTATAGAAAATGTACAAAGAAAACTTTTAAAATATTTGTGGTTCAAGGTGTACCATGTCTATCCGCATAGAGGTTTTGAGCACTTAACCTTACTAAATACATTTAATATTAATTCATGTGAACACAGAAGGGTACGTATCAGTTTGACTTTTCTCTTTAATTTGCTACATAATAAAGTTGAATGCTCATATTTGTTGCAAAAGTTAAACTTTCACGTGCCTCGAATACATTCTAGACAGTCATCGCTATTCTATTTACCTGGCGCTCGAACTAATATTAGGTATATTTAAATCCCCTATCTATACCATGTGCAGTAATTATAACCGTATAAGCAGCCAATGTGATATCAATAATTGTACATTACCAAAACTAATAGAAATTATTGGCGAATAGACAAATATATTTAAGTTATTAGTTATTATATTAAAATAAATGTCAAATAAATTTGAATTTATGATTAGTTACTAAGTTATACTTACTCTTACTGGTTATCCGTATATCTAATATTGTCTTGTTATTGGCTATATGCTGTTAGACAATAAATTCATTATTATTATTATTATAAAGGCTTTGGGTTTAGATGAAAGAAAAATTGATGTGATAGCTACAAATAAAGAAAAGTATATCTCTTTTACGAAACATATACCAGTACAAACACTTGTTGATAAGAATGGCAAAGAAAAAACGTTTTTATGAAATTGAGATTCTTAGATTAATTTAGATTTATGTCTAGGAGTTTGGAAAAGTTAGCTAATAATTTGGTGGTAGAACAATGTAGAGAAATAAAGAAATATTTTGAAGAAGGAAAGTTTAGCTTAATTAGACAAAAGGGTTTATTTCCCTATTCTTACGTTGACAGCATGGAACGGTTAGATGATACCAAACTACCCACATATGATTAATTTTATAACGCTTTAATTAACAGTGAAATATCGGAATCGGATTATGAACGTGCAAAGATGGTGTGGGGGTTTTCAAGTGTAGAACATTGGGTGATTATTCGAATATATACTGCAATGCTCTTAGCCCCAAGGCTCTACTCTGCTTGCAGTACAGTTTAAGAAAACAAGTCAATAATCACAGAGTTGGGGTGTTTTATCTAGCTGCAATACTAAGCTTAAATGTCAATGCTTGTATTAAAATAAATTATTTGAGTAAGGAACGCAAAGGGCAAAGCTCGTTTTTCACAAAGCTCGTTTTTCACAGGTTTGTAGTTGAATTTCAAAGTTAATTAAATATTAGGTTTGTGCAGAATCAAAGCCGAACCGACAGAAAGAATAGTCACAGAAAGGTTTGCTATGTGCATGTCATTGAGCGTAGATTTCAAAATAACTAAGCAAGGAAATTTGTGAGCAGTCTTAAAAAGGTATAATAAGCCAGAATAAACGAATTATACGTTGCAAAGAGCAATCAGAAGGCAGGCATAATGAACAGGGAATAGCAGTGGTGAAAAGTAAACAAGACATGGAAAAGCGAGTGAAAAACAAACAGAGACAGAAAAGAAGAATTGTGCAGGAAGTGAACTCTAAAAAATTCATCAGTGCAATTACGCGAGTGAAATAGCAGCGCAATTAATAAAACGTGTGGTGGCGTAAAGAGACATTTTAACAATTAAAAATGTAGACAATATTTTAGATATAAGAAATTTGTAAAAATAATAATTTATAAGCAAATTTATTTCAAAATGAACTTGATTTGAACATGGTTAATTTCCGTTTGTATAGTATTAGATTAGCATTTGTTTATAACGGACTTCAGCAGATAACAATTGAATGAATTATAAGATTGACATGTAGATTTGTGCTCCATATTTAATTGAAGTTTTTACCTAATAAATAATCATTTTTACCTACAAAAATTATATCATTGTGTTCACCAAGAAGAGCGTTATTCCAAAACTGCCCAAGTCCAATAATAGTAATTAGTAGATAATTGAGATTTTCTATAGAACTTTAGTTTCAACAACGACCAAAGAGAAATTTTAAAATTCATTCTTTTTATTGTTCATAGTGTAAGTATCAATAAGCAATTTTAGAATTAAGTAATTTATTATTACATAATACACAGTTATTTAACAAACGTTATACCAAAACTAATCTAAGTCCATGGACTTAAGTCATATATGAAAAACACTTAAAGAAATGGTTCATTATCGTCGACGTTTTCTTCTATGGCATCATCCGAAATGTTTTCTGCAGCAAAACTTAGCGCTTTTTTGTAAAATTCTGTCTCCTCCTCTGTTAACTCGAGATGCTTCAATAGGTGCGTAACGTTAGCTTTTTTTAAAACACTGATTTTATTGATGCCTGGTGATGGTATTGCTTTGATTAATGCATTAGAGATATCAGTATTATTGCATTTCAAAATACTATGTGTACAAGAATTTCCTGTGTATGTGGTTTTCACAGATACTAGCTTTGTACCTTTGCGATAAACAAAGACTCGTTGCTCCGTTATTTTAAAAGGTAATTTACTTCTTACCATCGTTTTCGATAACGTTTTGAAATCTTTTACATTCCATTCCTTGCCATTCTGTAAAACCGTAGAATTTTGGGAAAAGATATCATAATACCCTTGTGGACTGAGAATTTTCTCTCGCTTTCGAATTATCTTTTCAGAGCGACCAAAGACCCGATCTGGAGGCATAAAGCTATGTCCCCTTATGGGAAATATGTGTTGTATTTCTTCAAAGATGCTACTCTGTACATAACATAGCAACATAAATATCATCGCGGTGTTCTTATTCTGACCCGGACAAGAGTCAGAAAACAGCTTTAACGTTCGTGGTCTCTCGGAAGCATCAACGCCGACGTACCTTGATTCTAATGCATCAAGAAAATGCTTTAATGCTGAACATACTTCATTCGATCCCTTGCCGCTCTCATTTTCAGTCCAGGTATATGCAAAGGTATTTTGTTTATTTTGATTAGCCTCAAGAATTACAAAGGTAAGGTTGTAGAGCCATATTTGGCGTAGATAGTAAACGTCTGAAATGCTTAACTTTGGTAATGGTTGGTTTTGTTGCATATCAAAACAGACCTTTACTACATCATTCGATTCTGTCTCCTTAAGGAGTTGATAGAACTTTTTTACACGTAAATTATGTAGTTTAAGTTCCGTTGAAACAGTGCTTACAACCGCCGCATCTGTCGTTTTGGCGAGCTCCGTTTTTTTATATTCACAAAAGGAACAAACGTCAGTCCGCGGATTCCCAAATCCAAGGTTAAATTTTCTAGTAAATATTTTATAATACTTACTGAATGATGAGATTCGTGCATTCATGGCGTGCCTGATATTACACCACATTTTATAAAGTTTTTTCACCGACAGTTCAGGGGGTAAGTAACCACGTATGCTTTTATTTCTTCCATAATGACTACTTCTACATTTTAGACTTTTAATATGGTCAATTATGGAATTCATTATTTCATTATCGGCAACGGTTGCTCTAGAACCACCTCTTCGTTCAGGTCTAGACGTACCTTCCTTCAAAAAATAAGCAGCAATAGCTTTTATCCTGAATTGAGAAAGTTGAGTAACTGATTGAAACGAACTTGCACATACTCGTACGGAGGAACCATCGATTTTACGAATAAAATAATCATTGCGTTGTCGTTTAATAGGATTATCAGATCGTGGGCGGTGACGTTTTGGATGTTGAGGCATTATAAATTTTATAACAAAATTGTTTTGATCTGCAGCCGATTCATGTAAGTACAGCTTGTTGAAAAACTCTGAAATAAATCATGCGTAAGCACAAGTAAATTAAATAACACGCAGAAACTAACCTTGTATATCTTCCCGACTCAGTTCATTTGCTTGACATAACTTGGAACTCTGATGGACGCATGAAATTGTGGGTTGTTTACCAGCTGCACTATTACATTTAACGGAACTTATTTTCTTTTTCCAGCCACTTTTATTCTCCCTTTTTCGCCTACCTCTTACAGAAGGGGTCACTTCTACATTATAATCATCTAACATACTTAACTATTTACTATTTTTATTGTACTAATACAATTCACAATTAGCGTAACAAACACGAGACCATACAGATCACACGAAGTGAGTAAATATTAGTCACGCTTGTAGGTTGTCGATCAGCTGGCAATAATAATGATGCGTAAGCGCATGAGCAGGGACTTGGTTAGTTTTGGAATATTAATGTGTGTGGACTTAAAACAGTTTTGGAATAAATCCTAAGCAAATGTATATAATTCGAATGGGACTTCAGCGACTTTTGCAAAATATTAATGTACCAGGGGCTTGGTATAGTTTCTTACTATAAAATAGCAAGCAAACGTCAATTTTCACTTTTGTGGACTTAGGCGGTTTTGGAAAAACGCTCTTCAAGTGGTCTACTTCATGTGTGAATGTTTGTGGCTTTTTCCGCAACAAAAAGTGAATTTTCACCAAGAGCGCTTTCAAGGATCTAGGTCAGCCGATCATATCGGGATTTTGAGCATCGATTCCGGCCAAACCAAGGTTCCTGAGCCAGGGATTTCGACTGCGACGCATCAGGCAGGGCTGCAGGAGACCGATCAACAGCATCATCACCGGGGAAAACTGTCCCAGAGGCAGGTACCAGCAGGGGCCCCTTCCGAACATTGCAATGCAGACCTTCAAACTTAAGGTATTGTGTTAACCTAGAAGTAACTGTATTAGCCGCCGGAAATTTGGGTGTACGACAATACCGTGCTCAACAAGCTTCAAGCGTATACAGGCCTCCAGCGAGGGTGCATTTCAAATTATTAACCAGAGTCCAGTTTTGAGGAAGAGAAAAACAAATTCCTTGTAATAGCGTCGGTTAACAATCAAGGAACGGTCTTGACGTAACGAAACAAACACCTGTTGAAACAAAAGCTCGTAATTATCGCCAAAGTACAAGAATGGAATGAAATGTTCATAATTTCACTTATTGTCACGTCATAACACGGACGGCACGATTTAAACTGATTTGTGCGATTTTTGACAGTCTTTTGCCGAAGCATTTGAACTAATTCCGATGTGCAGTGGCGCACCAGATAAATTGTAAATTACAACTTAATAGGAACTCACCTGGGGTTAATGAGTTTTTCTTGTTCTACCGAGCTAGTGTTTTATGGTAATCGATTGCAGATAAATAGAATACAAAAAGGGCATACTACCATTTATTTTGCATCAAAATAAATAAATAAATTATATTTTAATCAGTCTAAAAATTTATTTTATAAAAAATTGCAAATAGTGGCTAATATTAGAGTAGTTATATAATATTACAAACATTGCAAAAGCAAATTAATAATAAACAATTAAGAGCTATCCATCGCAATACTTGAAATTTGATGTGTTGTTGCTAGCAGATGTTTTTCAAACATTCGATGTGTTTGCATGGAAGCTTATAAACTAGATCCATGTCATTTTTATACCGCACCTGGTTTAAGCGATGTTAAAATACACTGAAATAGAGCTAGAATTACTAAACGATATAGATATGGTGCATTTTTTCTAAAAAGACATTGGTGGCGGACTGTCAGTGTAGCAAAAGAGCAGTTAAGGCTGATAACCCATATACGAAAAACCAATTTAATTTTTTTCCTCTGTCTTTTGCATTTCCAGAACATCTTCAGGATCTGAATCTGAAGACTCTGCAAGAGGCAGAACGACAGGTTCTGTCAACAATTCGTTCAATTCAGACCAGCCATCGTCTTCTGGAGATTTATAATGCGGTGATTTATAATAATGGTAATGTGATTGTATTTTCCTTACATTTATATATAATAAATTGATAATTTTGGTATTGACATCTGTTTGTTTTGTCCAAGATTGTTGGTTGCATTATTAAATAATTCGTTTCTATTCCTTTATAACTTCAAAATGGAAGGAACCGAATTTATTAACTGGTATCAAAACAACAGGTATGCAGAGCGTTAGCCTTTTTTTGACACACTCGTATGTTGACCTTCCAGGCACATACATCACACAGACTCCAGCCACTTGACCGCACGGTATTTGGATCTTTCAAATTAAATTACTGAATACTAAACAAATTAGGTAGGAGCCATTGCAAATTTAATTTGGCGCCCACCGCGGAGCAAAAGCAAATTAATAATAAACAATTAAGAGCCATCCATCGCAATACTTGAAATTTGATGTGTTGTTGCTAGCAGATGTTTTTCAAACTTTCGATGTGTTTGCATGGAAGCTTATAAACTAGAACCATGTCATTTTTATACCGCACCTGGTTTAAGCGATGTTAAAATACACTGAAATAGAGCCAGAATTACTAAACGATATAGATATGGTGCATTTTTTCTAAAAAGACATTGGTGGCGGACTGTCAGTGTAGCAAAAGAGCAGTTAAGGCTGATAACCCATTTACAAAAAACCAATTTAATTTTTTTTCTCTGACTTTTGCATTTCCAGAACATCTTCAGGATGTGAATCTGAAGACTCGGCAAGAGGCAGAACGACAGGTTCTGTCAACAATTCGTTCGATTCAGACCAGCCATCGTATTCTGAAGATTTATAATGTGGTGATTTATAATAATGGTAATGTAATTTTATTTTCCTTATATATATATATATATATATATATATATATATACAGGGTGATTTTTTTATCGTGTAACAACTAGTTAGGCAACACATGCTACAACTGCATGCATTTCATAGATATCTTAGTAAACATTAATTTTTTTAGTAAACAAAAATCAAAGTAGTTACTTTAGATACATTAAGAAACTTCACAACTAGTCGTAATGACAGTTGTGTCTATTTACGCACCCAATATTGCTAAATGACGCTACATCACAAACGAGAGGATGTCTTAAGAATTGGGAATTAGCAATAACTCTGTTTCTTAAGAAATGGCAGAAATTTGACCGACGTGGGTAATCTTCTTTATTAAAGTGTTGCACTAATGTGACATGGTATGGGTGAAATTGATTTGCTGCTAAAATTGTGTAAACTGAAATGCCTATTGTTGTTGCAACGTTGACTTGTATAGGGATTTGCAGTAATTTCTTCTATAACTGCGGCTTCGTTTTCTACGGTAGTGACATGTTATTGTCTCACATTTGGCCCGTATTCGCGCAATTTCCTATTCAAACGCCTGAAGGCGTTATGCGATGGATGATATCTGTCTGGATACCTTTACTCATATCGTCGTACAGCTAGATCTGCGTCGCTCCTCGGCATTCTCCCAAAATCAACATCATATCCGTTTTTTCTTCATTTGAATACATTGCGAATGCTATTACAGTTTTGACAAGGTGAAATTTTATTTAAGTAACAAAACGTCAGTTGACATTTGGGTTCCCAAAGCCTGCTTAATATTAAAAATAATTTATTATTTAAAAAAAGTAAAGTTCACTATGCATTGCATGCACCTGTAAGAAGTGTTGCCTACAAGTATGTTACACGATAAAAAATTCACCCTTATATAATAAATTGATAATTTTAGTATTGACATCTGTTTGTTTTGTCCAAGATTGTTGGTTGCATTATTAAATAATTCGTTTCTATACCTTTACGTCTTCAAAATGGAATGAACCCAATTTATTAACTGGTAACAAAACAACAGGCATGCAGAGCGGTAGCCTTTTTTTGACACACTCGTATGTTGACCTTCCCGGCACATACATTACACAGACTCCAGCCACTTGACCGCACGGTGTTTGCATCTTTCAAATTAAATTACTGAATATTAAACAAATTAGGTAGGAGCCATTGGAAATTTAATTTGGCGTCCAACGCGGAGCAAAAGCAAATTAATAATAAACAATTAAGAGCCATCCATCGCAATACTTGAAATTTGATGTGTTGTTGCTAGCAGATGTTTTTCAAACTTTCGATGTATTTGCATGGAAGCTTATAAACTAGATCTCGGCTATGCAACGCTCATGATGCAGTCGGGAAAAAAAGCCAGATACTAAAATATGACTAAATGCATAGTGTATTTGCTTTTTATGGATCGATTCTTTCATCGTCTTGAATTTGAGATTTGCGGATGTTAGATTGTGAAAGGTTAATAGGGAATCTCGTCTTGGTGAAGTTTTCACTTCTGTTTTGTCTTCTTAAGCACACACTCTAATTTTATTCTCTAAAATCACTTTGAAATTTTAGGAACAAAAATCTACTTCGTCAGAAAAATAGAAACTGAAACTGGAATTTCAAAATCTAAGGCGCACAGAATTTTGACGTCCAATATAGTATATTGTATGTTAAGAGCTGAAAGTGCAATCATGCAAAATATATAACTTTACCTTTCATTCCAAAATTATCAACACGTTTGCAAAAAAAACTTAATAAATATAATTTACAAATCGCTTTTAAAAATAATAATACATTTGGTCAAATGTTTTTTCAATAACCTAAAGGATAAAACTCATATTAAAGATGAATCTAACTTAGTCTATCAAATTGATTGTTTTAATTGTGATGGAAAATATATTGCTCAAACAAAACAGAAGCTATGCAAACGTATCAATCACCATAAAAATTCAATTAAAATTAAATTAAGTTTTCCAAGAACTCCTAATACTGCACTGGCTGAACATGCTGTTGAAAATTTTCATGATTTCAATTTTTCAAACCCTAAAATACTTCAAAGGGAAAGCAATCTACAAAAAAGACTAATTTACGAAATGGTAGAAATAAAAAAACAAAGTCCTTTTACAATTAATTACAAAACTGACATTGAGAAACTTAATATTATTTATCGTAATATATTATAACTCATAATTAATTATATAACAAAAATATCTTTTCATATATTGTTAAACTTAATAATAAATAAAAATTAAAAGTTTGAATTTTGCCAATTTGATATTTTGAGAATATGAACTATTGCAGTCATTTCTACTCATGCGCACTACAACGTCTTCTAACATTCATCCTGTCATGGCAGGTGGAGGATGAAGCTAAGTTCCTTATAATTGCAAATTTGGGATATACATCAATTCGCTTGACCATAGCAGCAATTTTAGCTGCATCACCAACTGCTGAAGGTATAATTTACTTAATTCATAATACCCTTAACTATTATTGAAATGTTCTAGTATTGCAGGACTAGTGAAATTGCCAAAAATTACAAATGCAAATTTTCAAGTAACAGATAGATAACATGGCTCCCATAATGGCGGGCCATCATTTAATAAATTAGATAAAGGAATTTTTCAAATGCTTAGGATAACATAAATGAAGATTGCAATAGGGTTTATATTTGCTTGCCCTTTGATGTAAGTAAATTTTTCAAATCCGACCACGTTAAATAAATAATTATAACATTTTAAAATTTTTTACAGATTTTTAAAGTCAAAACCTATTTTAAATCTATAAAAAGAAAATAATTACTACATATTTTTAAAGAGTAAGTTTTATCATTGTTCTTAGCTAATAAACAAGAATCTAATATTTGACAATTTTGAATTGCAGACAGTTAAGTAAAATAATGAAACCAAGATGTCACAAAAGGAGAGAGATATTTACTAATAGATGATTTTTAAATAAATCAAAATAAAAATAAAAAGTAAGTTCATTGCTTCTGTTTTAGCCATTTTTCTTAATATTGAAATTTTAATTTATAAAAAAAATTTACAGAAATTAATTAAGAGAACCAAGATTTAATATGATACAATCTTCAAAATCGATTTTATTTCATGTGTGGATAAACAAAGAAACATTTTAATTCTATAACCAGTAACAATTTAAGTCATGACTGCATCTTTTAACAGGTAAATTGAATAATATTTGAGAGAGTTGATTTGTTCGCTTATACTTACTTTTTTACTATTTTAACATGTTAACTAGTATTGTTTCATTTTATTACAGATGTTTTTATTAATATTATACAACTGAAGAAGACAACTCAGTTTGTCCAAATATATTGTGCATTTTACACGTCTATTATTTTTTTTCGATGGCAAGAGGATGTAAACTTCCTAGCTGCTTTACCTTGAAGATTTCTTCGACAAACTTTGGCCAGCTACTGTACTTTTAATATAACATATAAATCATGCGGGAAAGAGCATTAACCCCAGAAGAACAGGAGAAGATTGTAGGTAAGCAAAGATATACATACATTTATTTATTTATTTATGCGAGGTATTAGAACTTCAACTTATTCACATATATTGTAAAATCCGCTAACATGTGTAAACGTTTCCATATATTTTTAGAAGTAAAAGATTAAAATGCTTTATAACAGTCAGTGAGGAATCTAGAAATACACTTCTGATTCAGTTTAACGAAATTCAAGCAAAAAATTAACAGGATGCGTATCTCTCCGGCTTAATTTAATTTTCTCCTATATATAGGAGACGTTCTCGAAAGACATCAAAAATAAGGAAGGATCATGCCGTTGTTTTTCACTATAAAGTTAGGTGTGATGGGTCTGAAATTCCCGTATTTTTACTGCTTTTGTAAGCCCACACGGAATTACTGTTGGGCGTGTTCATCGACTACTGCATCATTTGCTGTACAGCGGTACATCCCCGAAGGACAAACGTGGAAAACACTCATCAAGAGCCAATACGTATCCAGAAGCTGTAATAAATTTAATCAAAGTTCATATCCAATCGTTTTCTGCTAGAAAATCTCATTGCCCATTACGGGATAATCCAAACCGAAGATACCTGCCAGAAAGCCTTACTGATGCTAAAATGCACAAACTCTTTATAGAGAAGTATCAAATACAGATCTTGTATACAATGTATTGGAACGTTTTCACTCAGGACTTTAATATTAAATTCGGTTATCCCCGTTCGGATACTTGTTCATACTGTGACCAGCTGGGACAAAAACTGAATGATGCTGATTGCCCAGCTGAAGAAAGAAATAAAAGGCAGCTGGACAGGCAGCTGCCGGGGAAATTTTATGCCTTAGTTTTGACTTCATGCAAAATCTTCCGCTTCCACATTTAAAAACAGGTGGTGTACTTTATAGCAGGCAACTATGGTACAATGTTTTTTGGGTGCACAACCTTGGCACCCATGAAGTCACCATGTTTACATACCACGAGGGTAAAGCTAAGAAAGGGGCCAACGAGGTTGCAACGATTCTCTTTCGTTTTGTGCGAGACTGCAGTGAACTCTAGGATGATCTGGTTTTACTAACAGACAGTTGTTGTGGTCAAAGCAAGAACTATGTAATGCTCCATTTTCTATTCGTTTTAAGATGTTTAAAACTGTTACACACATGTTTCCAGTAACGATCAAGATTTCTGGCTTATAGAGAAGAAAAAGCGAAAACTCGAGTCTGCAGAGTTGCCTGAAGATTGGGACAAAATCATTCTTGACGCTAGAAAACATCCCAGTCCTCTTAACTTGCATAAAATTACGACTGATGATATACTAAATATGAAAATGGCCACAGACACCAAAGCCTCCTTTAAAAATCAAATCCTTTAGAATGGTCAAAATCTGCCAAAACGATAACTATGTAAAAGTGAGAGATACATATCACGGACCATGGCGCATAAATGTAGTTTTACTTCATAGGATGATACTACCAAGGGAACTGAATCTTCCAAGGCTTTACACAACTCCACCAGGGCTAAAGCTAAAAAATGCAACGGATATCCTAAATGTAGTACCACTTCTACAAAATGTATGTAAGATAGCGTTTTACGAAGATTTCTGTGGTACTCCACATACAAAAGAGAAACGCAATCGACGTGCTGGTTCATCTTCTATAGAAGCAGCTGGAATATGTCATCTGAGGTATCTAGTGACGAAGACAATAGTAGTGGATGTGAGGACTATTAATAGTAATCAAACTAATATATATTTTGGTCATACATAGATGCTTTTGCTTTGTATTAAGTTTATTTATATTGTATTTTTAAGTTTGTTAGTAAACATTTCAGGCAAAAACTATATATGTCCATTTAATTTTTTTTTCTGAATTTGAGTTATTTTGCTCTAAGTATTATCCCCACTACGCAATATGAGACATAAAACTATAGCAGTGAAAAAAAATCAGAGCCCTAGGTTGCGTATATACGAAGGCAGAATGTTTTTTTTTCGATTAGGCAGAATGTTTTTTTTTTCGATTTTCTCAAAACTACAATTTTGGACATATCCCGTTTTTCTCAGAAACCCCTCAATTAATTGTATAATATAAATTTCAATAAGCACGGCAGAATAGAACTTCCAACCCTCGAAGCCCAAACAGATCCTACGCCAAACAAAGGAAGGTACTGCAAGTACATACATATCTAAAAATTATGGTTATATTTCTTATATAACGTTCTTCTTTGCATTGCTTTAAATAAAATAATGCAAAAAATGCATATATTTACTTTTATAAAAGGGACAAGAAATTTTTGTGGCGAAACCTAGCTAAGTAAAAACAGGCGGAAATAGTTACAGCATGATCTAATCGCAAACTCATAAAACATTAGTAGGGAAATTTTTTTCGTGCTCTCAAGGGATCTTCCTGACAGGCCTTACCCGTCTATTGGAGTGACTTGGAAAAAACCCGTGGGATGCAGGGTTAATTAAAGTATTAAATATTACTCTTTATAGTTCAAGACCTTTGTTGTTTATACTATATTCAAAACTGCCCCTATCGTGTTCAAAGCTACCCCTTATCGGAGCAGTTTAACAATTACAAGCAAAATTTTCTATTTTTTTTTCATATTTTTCAAAGTAAACTTTCTTTTCAAGTCATAGTAACAAAACTTCGATAACAAAATAAGGTGTTACATAAACAACAGCTCAGTTAACGAAAAATATATGTGCCCCCTCCCCCTTCTGCGCGGTGATATCCTCAGGTTTCATTTAAAGGTAAAATTTTGATGTACAAACTCTCATTTATAGACTTGTTTGTAAGCAACTAAAAATGACGGTAATGCAAAAGTGCTTGGGTCAGTCATAGTTATCTCCTGGTCTCAATATTAGTACAAAAAAGGCAGTTTCCTCCAGCACCGTCTTCAGGTTCATATAAAAATTGTTATTTATTGATTTTTAAGGGTTTTTTATGTTAAATAATATCTGACTAATAGTTGATATTCTGCTATTATTAAATATGACTAAAATATCAGTGTCCATAATTTATCAGAATCCAACCTCAAGCTTGCGGTGACATGTCAGGACAGATCACAACAAGTTAGTGAGGTACGGCGGGGTAACGCGAGTGGGGTGCGTACTTCTGCTTACTGCGGACTGCTATGTTATTTTCTCGTGATGGGCAGAATCTTCTGTTTCTCTCTCTCTCTCGAGTCAATATTACAATATGGGATTATAGCTCCTATAACTCCTTCTCTTCCATATCTTGCCGAGGTTGTGCATGAAGCCCGCAAATAAATTATCCTTTAATTTTCATTAAAGCCTTATTGTTTTATTTTTCAATGCTTTACTCTTTTATTTTGTTTAATGATTTATTGTTTATGTTGTCTAATTATCCGCTGATGCTATGCGCGCGCATTTAGAAATACAGTTAATGTTTTTTCACAAAGATGCACAAAACAATCCCTCGCGGGATTAGGTGGTATATGTTTTTATTTATAAATGTACAAAATATTATGTGTATTCTGACATCAATAAAAGTTGGTTTTTAGTAACCCCCAAGCAAGCCCATTGTGGAAGGTCTGGAACTTCTTTATAACAAACTGAAAGAATCATATCTTGAAGAATCTGAAAAAAAGGTGATAAAGAAGTAGCGATGGGTGAAAAAAGAGCTAAATTTAAACGTAAAGCCTTTTCTGCACCTGTTCCTCCTTTCAAAACTAAAAATACTGATAATTGAAACATATTTATGCAAATATTTTTTTAAAGTTTTGGAACATGGACAAATAACAAATAAGTAATATTTTTTATAGACTGTAAGCTAAAAAAACTAACAGCATATTTGTTAAGTTTAAAATTTATTATTGACAAAGAACTTCGCTTGAAGCTTGTTTCATTATTTACTTTACTTATTTATATTGCTTTTTTTGTTGGTTCAATAAGCGGCATTATTATTATTAAATTTTTTATTATAGAAAGTAAAGAGCTCTTGAATTATTTAACCCTAGAATGGTATCGTGCGTCGCGGGCGACACAGCGAATTTTGAAATTGCTCTCTAATGCGCAAACTCAGCGTTTTGGACTATAGCTTTTAAGTACCTTTCAGTCATTCAGTAGTTGAACGGCAGTAGTAATGTAAGTTTCGTACTCGTTCAAATTTTGGGTAAACTGCTTTGTCACATATGACACCACGTTACCGTTGCCGCGATACCTATTGTTTGCTGCAGAAAATGGCTTTAACATATAAAGCTTTAACGGAAGCTGAATTAGAAGCGATTCTACGTGCATACGAAGCTGGCAAACCTGATTTGTGTGATAATCCGTCAGATATGTTGGTTGAAGAATATGACGAAAGCGAAGACGATGAGCTGAATGACAGTATCTATTGCGATTCTATTTTAGCAAAGTCAAGTGATTCTGAGGATGAAAATATGGATTTGCCAAGGAATGTTATCCCTGGAAAAAATGGCTACAAATGGTATATTTCACCGTTTTACGCAAAAAATACAAAGACACTTCAGAAAAATATTGTTCTTTATCTACCCGGAGCGAAGAACCACAGATGAACTTGCAGCTTGGAAATTATATTTCACTGAGGAAATGATGAACCGTCTCATTCATGAGCAAATTGCCAGATAATCCCCAAATTACAACAGCAATCAACGGTTAATAACGAAGAAATACTGGCTCTACCCTGTTCTATGCGGCGTTACCGAATTCGCTCCTGAATTGAGCAGGTAGAACTTTTGGATGGCGAAACTCGCTCCCGGGTAGGTGATGGACAAATTCGCTCCCATGTACCTGCGCTAATGAGGGGTTGATTTATGACAGATGATTATAACATTTTTCAAATCGCCAGATAAGGCTATTTGTTTTTCTCAGAATATGTAAGGACCGACAACCGACGTGTTAGGCGGTGGCGGTCAATGTTCCCTCGGCATGGCGGCAGTTTGCAGACGCGGTCCTCATTGGTCAGGAAAATCTATTTACCCCCCAAGGGGGTATTTAACTCTACAATTTTTGCAAATGATCGATTGTTGTTTTGACTTTACTCGTAGTATTAATAATACACTAATAATGTCGTGTGTTCAGTTTGCAAAAAAGTGAAAGAGGGAAAGATCTCTTAGTAGTTGATAATTATAAATTCGCTTTTCAAAAAACTTTAAGTGGCGAAATAAAGCGGTGGACTTATGCATCACGTTCAAAAATTATTAAATGCAGTGCCTTTGTAAAAACTGAAGGATCTTCGGAAACGGTGGTGGAAATCAATGGCAATCACACTCACGTCCAAAATGCAAAAATGAGCAGTTATTAAGATAGCTATGTAACAACTTTTTTTTGTTGGACAGGCAAAATTTTAGTCATAAGCTGAAGCGAAAAGCTGTGGAAGATATTTCAGAAATTCCAAGAAAACTTATTCATAAATCTTTAATGGTGGAAGATGTTGATACTATAACTGTGCCGGATGTTAGAAAAGTTAGAAAAAATATGTACCATGCCCGGCGTTCTTTAATGCCAAAGATACCAACGAATGTAGAAGAAATACATTCATATTTAAGAGATTTTCAACCCACCACCAATAAGGGAGAAATGTTTTTAATGAAGAATGATTGTGAAAATAATATCATTATGTTCCCTTGTGAAACAAATATTAAACTTTTGGCAATGAAAGTTGATTCAGTTTACATGGATGGAACTTTTCAATACTGCCCGAAATTCTTTCTCCAACTATTTACGGTACACGGTGTATGCAACAATTATTATATACCTCTTGTATTTTTTCTATTGCCCAACAAAAATATTATATCTTACAAGATTGCTTTTGAATATTTGAGGGAATATTTCACGCCAAAAACCATAACGGTGGATTTTGAAATAGCCATCAACACAGCACTTAAATCTGTTTTTACATATACAGAAATAAGAGGCTGTCGATTTCATTTGGGTCACTCATCGTAAGTTTGACAATAAAAAATTCTAACTATCTAGGATATCGGTACATTTAACTTTTTACAGGTGGAAAAAAATCCGAGAACTTGGACTGTCTAAGGAATTCATAAAAAAGATTCCGAAGTGTCCAAATTCCTACAACACATCTTTGGACTTCCATTTTTACACCCCGAAGAAGTGAGGGATTGCTTTGCTTTTGACATAATGAAAGATCAACCCCAAAATGAATTATTCACCAAATTTTTAGATTACTTATTAGATAATTATATCGCCGACAATGCCTTGTTCTCACCAAATTTATGGGCTGAACATTCATCCTCAATTTTTCGTACAACCAACGCTTGTGAATCATTTCATTCTTTTTTTTTTAATTCTTCATTTTATGTAGCGCACCCCAATGTTATCACTTTCATAAATGTTGTGAAAAATTGCCAGATAGACATTAAACAAAAAAGTTGCGACACTCTTAAAGCTATATACGACAAAAAAGTTTTAAACAAAATGGAGTATATTGAAAATAAAATTAATCAAATATTATATCGAGATTTGAATTTGTTAAAGCTGTTTCGTATGACATTAAACATAAATAAAAATATTAAAACTAGGATGGCAGTGTATTTTTATCTTGACAGATACGCGGGATTAGTTAGCTCCGCCGCGCCAGCATTAACATAAGTACTCCTATCTACCCGCTTGGGTCTTGGGGAGAGAATTCGGCTCCAAACTTTTTCAGCATTCAGGTAACTGGTCATTATCGGGAGCGAATTCGGTTATGCCCGTTCTATGTATGAGTGGGTTTCTAAAAACAAGTATATTAAGCACATCAGAGTTATTGTCAAAAGGATTTGGAATGCCAAGGTGTAGAGCCAGATTGTCAGATAAAAGTTTTGAATTTTTTATTAATTTTCTAAGCTTCGATGACAAAATAACTCGAATTGAAAGAAAACGTGAAGATAAATTTCCTGCTATAAAGTGTTTGTGGGAAAAATTCATTGAACAATATAAACTCAATTATACCCCAGGAGAATATGTAACCTTCGATGGTCAGCTTCTAGGTTTTATGGAAAGATGTCCTTTCAAGATACACATTCCCAATAAGCCCGATAGATACGGTATCAAAATTGTTATGGCGTGCGACCCTAAAACGTTTTATATGATTTCAGCAATACCATATGTTGGGGAAGAAAGCAGAGACACTTCAAAAGCTCTACATACACAATACGTTCTACAATTATGTCAAAGTATATATGAAACCAACAGAAATATCGCAATGGATAATTGATTTTTGTCTCTGGACGTGGGCACTCTAAGAAAAAACAAGGCAGATATTCCTCCTCAAATGCAGTTGCTTCCTCTTATTTTGTGTATAATAAAACATAAAACTGTGGTTTATTTTTCATTACATCAGAGAAAAGTTGCGGTACTGCATTCACATTTAATGCAATTTCCGGCTTCCCTTTTGGAAAACGGGAATTTTTCTTAAGTCCTCTTCCGAACTACAAGTTGCTTTTTTCGTGGCTCTGTTTGGTGACACTTGATGAGTGGAATTATCCCGAAAAATGCATATAATCCGGTGCGTGATTGGATTTTGGTATTAGTTATGTTACGCGCACCTCTCTGGGAATCCAGGAATGAATGAGAGTTCGGAAGCAGAAATCTTCAGGCCGTTTAAAATTCGTAAGGTAGGCTTTTCTGGTCTTTTTATTGCCGACGGGCTGACGTTTAGATTCCATTTCAGGCCTTCTTTTACTGTTTAATTATTGGCATCCTTCGTCGATGAACGCTGCTTATTGCTGGGACGGGTTTTAACAGCCTTAAATGTTGCCCCTGACATCGCAGAATTGTTCCTGTCGCCGCCTCTGCATTCATCGTGGCCCCGTTTGACTGCGATCTGTCGAAGGCTACGTCGTCGGCTGTGCATCACGTGAAGGAAACGAGATAGCTGCCGCAGGTATCCGCTCCTGGTACGGAAGGTTGAACCAGGGATGAGCAAACGGCGGCCCGCCACACTTTCCCAATGGCCCTTCAGAGATTTTACATTTTGATTTTTAAAAATTCCTGTTCCGCAGCCTCATTGTTACTCTAGGTGTGTTACCTTAATTTTTGGAGATGATGCCGACATCATAGATAGACAATGATGCCATCATATTCGCAAATGTGCCTTCGAAGCGAATAGATCTGTGCGCGTATCGCTCCTCTGCACGTGTTCAAATTGTAACTTTTGCACAAGCATAACAGATATTTTATAAATTGTGAGTGATAATACTGAAAACGAAATGGTGTTTACGCAAGGTCAGTTAAAAGACATACGTGATACTGTAAAAAGTACATTAGAAGAGGAGAACTTTTTAGAAGCGATAGCTACAAAGTTATCACAAATGGTGATACTTAAGCTTGAACATAAACTAAACGAGTTATCGCAGAAATGTGAGGACTTGGAAAAAACAGTTGTAAAACTTGAAAAAGAAAATGAGGACCTAGTTAACGTCGCCGATAACCTGGAGCAGTACACCAGACGGAACAGCTTGAGAATTTTCGGGATCAAGGAAAAACCGGGTGAAACTAATAAAGATGTGGAAGAAGCTATCCTGCAAATGTGTAATAGTCAACTTGATGTTTCTATTACCGCAGATAACATAGATCGCTGTCACAGGGTCGGACCAGCTAAGAAAATCGGATCTTCAAGACCAATAATTGTGAAATTTGTAAGTTACCGGTACCGGTCGTCAGTTTTTTCCGCAAAACGGAAATTAAAGGGGAGCAAAATAATGATCCGGGAAGATTTAACGAAGGCCAGGGTTAACTTAGTTAACAACGCGACAGAGCGGTTCACTTACAAAAACGTATGGACTCGCGATGGGACAATAGTCATTAATAAAAACAATAAGAAATTTTACATAAATACCATGCGAGAATTAGATAACATGTGCAAAGAAATGGGTAATTAAAATATCGAGGATATTATCTACGCGTGTTATTTGTTCAAACGATTGTATACATTTTTGGGTATTTGTGTTGTACTTTGTCATCTAATTGAATTTAATACAAATTAATTGTTAATTTAAGATAACATTAAATTTTTATATTATCTAACTATTTAGTTTTAAAAATATTCTAATTATGAGTTTTAAATTTGCTCATTTAAATATTAGATCAATGAACACTGGCTTTCGGGAATTTAAAGAGCAAATCTTGGCATCTGATTACGATATCGTGGCATTATCTGAAACATGGCTAAATACGAATGATTCCAACAACATTTTTAATATCAAGGGTTATAATTTTATAAGAAAAGATCGCCAAACGCACGGCGGCGGCGTTGCTTTCTATATTAAAAACAATATTTCCTATTCTTTAATTAATATGAGCAACACTGATTTGGAAGAGCTGTGGTTATCTATTAAAATCGAAAACAAACGAATTGGTTTTGGGGTAATCTACCGAGCAAGTAGAAAAGATTTTAGAGAATTTTTAAGTAATTTTGAAGATTCTATCTCTAATATTGCTCCTACTGTGAATGATTTTTTCTGTATCGGAGATTTCAACATTGATCTTTTAAATTTAAATAATAACACTACTTTACAATTTTTAAATACACTGGAAACATTTGGCTTGACGCAAATTATAACGGAACCTACACGGGTGACGGAGTTTTCATCCACACTAATTGATTTAATAATCACTTCCAATGAGGATTTGGTAACCCAAAGTGGTGTGATGAGTGTGCATGACGTTTCTGATCATTCACTGGTTTATTGTAATTTGAGCTTCAAGCCAATTGCTGATCAACCGCTCTTAAAAACGTATAGAGATTTTAAAAATTTTGATCATGATCGCTTTCTTCTAAATTTAATTGCACTACCATGGTATCAGATCTATCGGTTATCAGATATTGACCAAAAAGTGATTTTTTTTAATGATAATATTCTTTATTTATTCGATCTATGTGCTCCTGTTAGAACAGCGAGATTTACGAAACCTAAGGCACCGTGGTTAACAGAAAATATTAAATTCATGATGAATCTGCGCGATAAAGCATTATCTAAGTTCAGAAAAACGAAAAATCAGGCACACTGGAATTATTATAAAGTTTTAAGAAACTATACAACTAATGCCGTTAGGCGGGAAAAACGTGCTTACTTTGAATCTATTGCAGGAATAACTAACAGTAAACATTTCTGGAAGGCGCTGAAAACTCTTGATATCTATAGTAAATGTAAAAAGTCAGATATTCCTGAACATATTGGTAGTGTTGATAATATTAATGACTATTTTCTAGATACAGTTATCAAAAATAAAGTAGTACCAGATCATATGCTTCTCAATTATTACAATTCAAACTTGTCAGAAAATTTAACAAATACGTTCAGCTTTACTCTTGCTTCCGAAACTGACGTAGTGAATCTCTTATCCACAATTAAGTCTAACTCAGTTGGAGTAGACAGTGTAAGTATATCCATGATAAAAATCTGTTGTCCTTTTTTGGTTCCCTATTTGCTACATATTATTAACTCTTGTTTGCTCAGTGGGTACTTTCCTAGTCTATGGAAAATAGCAGAAGTACTACCTCTTTCCAAGGTTAATTTACCTTCTAGCTGTAAGGACCTACATCCTATCAGCATTCTACCGGCTGTTTCAAAATTATTGGAAAAAATTATGGCAAAACAAATCCGCCAGTACCTACTTACACAAAACATTTTACCTTCTACCCAGTCTGGTTTCACACCAGGATACAGCTGCGTCACTGCTCTTACATGTATTACTGACGATATTCTCACCGCCACGGACAAAAGTATGTTAACAATTTTAACACTTTTAGATTATTCCAAAGCTTTTGACATGATTGATCATGATTTGCTTTTGGCCAAGCTACACTATTTCGGTTTTAATCACGACGCTGTCAATTTATTAGGAAGCTTTCTCAACGGTAGATATCAGCAGGTTAAACTTCATGACAAAACCTCTAATCTAAGGGCAGTGACAGCAGGTGTACCACAAGGCTCCATACTGGGACCCCTTTTGTATATCATTTATACATCTGATTTTATAACTTCTGTTAAAACATGTCGCTGTCATTTTTATGCTGATGATACACAGCTCTATCTGTCTTGTGACATTTCCAATATACAAACTGCTAATCAGGCGATCAACAATGACTTACATAATCTAATAGATATCTCGATGAAACACTGTCTTATCATCAATTCGCAAAAATCTAATGTTATGCTGTTTGGTAAATCTTTCATAGGAGAGCGGGCCTTGCCTTTTATAAATATATTAATAGAAAATACTCAGCTGTCTATAAAAAATTCTTGTAAAAATCTGGGCCTAATCATCGACCATAACTTTAGATTCAAAGAGCACTTAAATAACTGCATTAAAAAAGCTTATATTAATCTGAAAACCATATATCTCTCCAGACATTCTTTGTCTCAAAACGCAAAAATCTGTTTATCCGATGCCTTGGTTCTGTCACAGTTTACTTACGCTGATACAGTATATGGTCCTTGTTTGGATAGTACTGATATCAAACGAGTGCAAAACTCTTGCTTGCGATTTATTTTTGGCTTAAGAAAATTCGATCATGTATCCCACAAACTCTCTGTAATTAAATGGTTGAACATGAAAAATCGTAGGTCACTGCATTTAGCTTGCTTATCCTATAAGCTGATAACTTCAAAAATTCCTGATTATCTCTACAATAAACTACGATACAGAACTGACGTTCACATTATTAATATTAGGAGTAAGGGACTTTTAACTTTACCTGCTCACAAATCTAGTCTATACGAACGCTCTTTTTCATATAACGTTGTCAAAATGTATAACTCTCTATCTTTATTTTCTCAGACACTCAGTATTCGTAAATTCAAACGTCTTTATCATGATTATTTACTTGCAACTCAGTAAAGCAGCCACTGAATTTTGATTTCCTGGGGTGTGTTTATTGGTCTACTATTTCCTTTCTTTTTTACTGTTTTTTTTGTATACCATTGTTTTTTGTTTTTTTTTAATAAGCATCGAGCACATTAACGATACTAATATGTATTTATATTTTTGTTAATTATTCAATTAAGGTTAAGTGGAAGAACAGTGCCATTACTTCAAAATGGCGTCTGAACTTCGCCTTTTGTATAGTAAATATTATAATATTTTTTCGCTTTTGTATTTTGTTTTGTCGAAGCAATAAAGACCATTCGTATTCATATGGCTTTGCTAAGTAACATTTTATTTAGATTTTAGTGTAATTTTTCTTAGTTAATGTAGGCATTAGGTGTATATAACTGGTCATTTATAATTTCAAGGTTTAGTTGAAAAACAGTTTAACTGAACTGAACCTTGTGATTTTGGTGTAAATAATCTATATATTAATTCTAATTGTGTTCTGTATAACATCTACCCTTCACCAAAATAAATACTTTATTATTATTATTATTATTATTATTTATTATTATTATTATTATCATTTCCAAAAATGATTTCTTGGTACGAAATGTTACGCAGGGCGGCTTCGTTTGACGCTACGCATATGTGCCGCAAACGCTGCATCGGCGAGCGGCGTAAAGTCAAAGCTCAAAGTGTATATCAACTCCTTCAGAAACCCGAAAATATGCCCAGCATTTACAAAAATTAATAACGGAATTTGAATCGCGATTTAAAATATTTAGATCAGAAAAAACCGTTCTTAGTTTTAACACTGTTTCTTCACCATGTCATATATATAAGTGGAAATAGTTACGGATGAGTTACAAATGGAATAAATAGATTTTCAAAACGACACGGATTTAAGAAATAAATTTCAAAATGTTGACATACATAATTTATATCAAAATTACATGAATTTAGAAAAAATCCCACGATTAAGCGCACATGCAAAGTAAATAATAACACTTTTGGAAGCATCTATGTTTGCGAACAATTATTTTCAGCAATGAAAATAATTAAAAGCGATAACCGATCGAGATTAAATGATGTACGGTTAGAAATCTGCGTGCGAGTTGCTGTGTCGTCTATATCTGCAAATATAGACCAATTGATGGCAAAGAAGTAGGGGAGCGAGTGGTAAATTGGGAAAGCTAATGAATATTTTCAAATCTGCATACGCTAGACATCTAGCGGAGCATGTCAAAAGGTACAGTTGCGGAAACATAAACCGGGACAAGTTCTGTAGGGTCATTTTTTACTATTCGAACGTTGTAATGTTGCCTTCCTGATTTTTTATGAAATGCTTTCTATCATGTATTAATGAACAAAGACGAACAGGTTAATGCAGTACAAGAAGCTTGGGATAGAATCGAAAATGAATTTATTCAGACAATTTAATTTCGGCAAAAATTTTGTGTCCCGCTTTTTATTTCCGCAGCTGTACCTATACAACCCAGCTAACTGTAAAGTCATTATTAAAGCATTGCTCGCTGTTGAAGTGTTTTTGTGTCTATCGTTATTAGAACATAGTTTTTACAATAAATTTACCTGTATATTTCGTCACTAACGTTGTGTGCAAGGTATGTTTTCTTCATTTCTGTATTAGTTTTTGTGAGGTTATGCTTTGATTTTAATAAGGATTGAATTTTGCTAACCACGTGGCAATCAGTTATTCGCGCGCACATTGCTTCGGTTAATGGCGTACTGTCGGGATTACCCGCCAACGTAAAAAAATGTGTATTTGGTATTGTTGGCTTTCATGTATTCAATTTTATTCTAGATGCCTAAATTAAAGGCAGGACAACCAATCGCTGTAGTTGGTCAGATGAGTCCATGAAACAAGCTGTTACGGCTGTACTGGGAAGTCTTATAAAGCAAGAATGGGTAAAATGTCTGTGTTTACTGAAGTACAAGAACAGCAAATTTGTAAACATTTAAAATCCCTTGCTAAAACTTTTTATGGCTTAACTCCTTTGCAATTGCGCCGTGTCGTTTATCAATATGCGGAAAAAATGGAATTCCAAATAACTTTAATCACAATGAGAAGACAGCAGGAAAAGACTGGATGTACGCTTTTCTTAGAAGAAATCCAACATTAAGTATAAGAAAACCCGAGGCAACTAGTCTTACCCGCGTAACGGCATTTAATAAACAGGAAGTTACAGAATTCTTCAAGAATCTAAGTGACATTTTGACTAAATACACTTTTGATGCACAGCACTGGAGCAGAACGCACCTCCTGGATCAATTTACAAATGCCCAAAAATGGGTGGATGAACGAAGATCTGTTCTATGTTTGACTGCAACATTTTATCAAGCACTCAAAAGCATCAATTGATGATCCCGTACTACTCGTGCTGGACAATCACTGCAGCCACACATCTCTGAGAATTTATAACTGCTGCCGAGAGAATGGGGTGGTGATGCTATCAATTCCACCTCATTCCTCTCATAGAATGCAACCACTGGATGTGACACTCTATGGATCTTTAAAGAAATTTTATGACTACGAATGTGATTCTTTCATGAAATGGTATACTTATAAGCCCATTTCAAACTACGATGTTGCTGAATTATTTACCAAGGCTTTCTTACGGATTGCCACTCCAGAAAAAGCTATTAAAATTTGAGGTTACAGGAATATGGCCCTTTAACCCCAATGTGTTTTCTGAAATAGCCTTTGCAGTTGGTAGCGACGCCCACGTGAATATTAGAGAAGCAACTCCACCTCCAGGATCATCTTGCAACAACCATGAAAATAGGGAAGTACTACGTGAAGTGTCTTTTCAGGACACTGCAAAGGCCCCTACATTCGATTTCGAATTTAATGTAAAAGGCAAGAGACCCGGTAGAAAAGGCAAGCAGAATTCAAAAATACTAACTTCTACGCCTATGAAAAAGGTGTTAGACGCAAATGAAATCAAAAAGGCAAAAAAACTAAATACCAACCAAGCAAAACAGCCAGTTAAAGCTAAGACAAAAAAAAGTGCAAATATAAACAAAAAGTCCAAAAAGCTAAACGGATACTGGTGGATTTTTTGAATATTATTTCTATTAGTGAGTATTTTATTTCTGTAATTTTTTATACTGTAACGTTTCGCCCAGCTCGAACGCGATTTTTATTAATTAATGATAATTTCACGCATTCTCCCAGGGCTTGCACCACGTTAGGAACCGGAGCGCCGCGCCGATAGCGATAAGCGACGTCATCGCGAGGAGACGCAGGGACACCTTCGCGCACCTAATGCGAGAATCCCAGCTCAAGCAAACCGGCGTGAACCGCTGCTTACGCCAGACCAGGGTATAAAAGGAGAAATCGAAGCTATGGCACGACAGAATTTTCCTGTACCTTGTTCCTAATCCAATTCTGCTCAGGAGGACCCTTAGGCTCTTCGAGTAGGATTCCTGCCACCTAGACCGTCTAGTTCGGGGGGCCTCTAGGCTCATCAACTAGAGATCCTACGAGATAACCCGTACCTGGACTCTCTAGTTTGGGGGGGGCTCTACAGATCTGACCTGATATCCCGTATCTACATCCTCTAGTTCGGGGGGCCTCTAGGCTCATCAACTAGAGATCCGACCTGATAATCGATACCTAAACCCTCTTACTCGGGGCCCCGCAGGCTTATCAGCAAGACACCCATAAATAATTCCCCCAGGTCCCATTCGCTCGTCCGACGCTTTAGATACGTGCCGCTAACTCGCACCAATCAAAATACTTAATTAGCTGACCCTAAAAATTACTAATTTCAACCTAGACAACGCAACACGAGGGCGGCTTAAGAAGCGCCTTCGAGGACCCGGCCTGTATATGGCCATAGCGAAAGCAAAACATCCCGACGAGGTTACATTAACAATATGGCACGGCGGAATACCCAGGCCATTTCCCGCTGCATATTAGTTGCGAACCGCGGCCTAAAAGTAATATTTTCCCCGGCGACCGTCGCCCGCAAGGCGCGAACATAACTGAATTATAGCACCGCTCACCTGCTTTTCCAAAGGCACCGAGGAAGATAAACCAGCTAATTACATAGGCCACACGTAATCTCGCAACATGCGGCACACCTGTAGGCCGCGATAAATACGAGTTGCACCAGGAATGCATGTAAGTTAACTTAATATTGCCCGCACTTTCAACAATTTGAAGATACAATTCGTTGTTTACGTACCGCCAATAAGCGGCCGTCGCTAACTAACATCTTATCTGTACAGGTCCGACGAACTGCCTCCGTGACATCGGAACTACTCTACATATAGACTGTTCCAAAAGAAACTAACACGGCCCGATCCCAATAAGCGAGACGCCCCGTTAGAAGAGTTTTTATGAATTTACAAACGTTGTTACATTTTTTATTTTCCTGTTTTGAATACAATATAATTTACTATGTATCTAGTTAGAATTTATTATACGTTTAAAAAAGTTATTTCGTATTCTTTCCTGGGTAATTAAGCTTGAGTTTATTACTGGAACTTTGGCATTCTGAGCTTCCTGGGAAGCCAGTTTCAGTCTGGTATTTATGTAGCAAACGGATTAAACAATTAAATTAAATATAACTAGCCAGATTAGGCTACAATACTAGGTTGATTTTGTTAATAAAGAGATAATTTGAGTTCATCATGCAGTGTTTGTATTATCATAAGTCTCTTACATGCGGCCCGCACAACATTTTTAAATTTGTAGCTGGCCCGTTGTAAAAAAAAGGTTGCTCATGCCTGGGTTAGACGTTTCTTGTATGCTGCGTCATTGAAATCGTGAGCGGCGCTATTCTGAGCTCCAGCTGGTGACAGCAATTCGACCTGGAGGTCCCGATAGCACTTCATATCGTGCCTTCGCGCTTAGCAATTATTGTGTTAATTCATATCTTCCATTTCATAGCAACCTTCAGTCGCTTTATGCCACTGATTGCCTTTTGTATTGCCGCTGTTAATTAATTGTAAAGCAACCGTTAGTTGCTTTATGCCACTAATTGCCTTTTTGTATTGCCTCTGTTAATTAATTGTAAAAATAGCAAATGGGACTTATTCGTACAACTCATTTTAAGAGCGCGCTGTTAGCAAAGAAATTGTTTTCTTCCCATTCACACAAACGCTACATTTAAGCACCAATTAGCGTATCGAATTAGTTGAGGAGTCCGTGGTCGGCTACGACGCGATTTAAGCGATAGCATGTTATAGAAGCTTTTTCTTGTGCGCTTTATACTATAACGCACTCATTTTAGGGACCCCTTCGTTGCCGGCTGTTTGCACCTAATATTCTAGCCTCGCTGGCACGAGACCCGTGTGCTGTTTCAATTCAAGTAGAATACATCAAATGTAACTTTTCACACCTGGACTCATCTTGAGTTTAATGAGCCCAGTTTAAAGATTAATTGAGAAGACACTTTAGCGCGCATAATAGGCTGTTAACTTTTTCATTTTCACGATAGTACCAGTTATAGCGATACTTTTATTATGGTTGTGATGTATATATACAGTTCGGAGGAAATTTTAATGTCATTTGGAAAGTCATGTGTTTTCTTAACGTATTGTGGTAATATTAAAGCTTCGGTACTCGGTTTTATTTTGTTGTTTATTATTGTAGTAGCATTGCAGTAAGGTTCTATAACGTAAGTGGGTTGATTTTCTGGTTTCTTTTGATTTGTTGGTGAGGTTGTGTCCGCTATTTAGGACCGATAGCGTTTGGTTCCCATTGTGCTTTGGAAAATTACTAGGTTCTTGGCGTCCTGGCTTATATTTGTTTTATTGTTTCTCTACATCGCGATTACGCTGAAGCTGGATCGAGATCCACGCCCTCTTCGAGATAGCCGAGCACTTCTTTCTAACGTCCTCCTCACAAACAAGTATTTCTCAACTCCTGATAAGGCTTAGCCTCAGCCACGATATAAATGCAGATTTTGTTTTCTAATAATATTTCTTTGTAATCCTTTTCCATTGTTCCTTATAATAAAAATGCATCATTCTTATAATTTATAAATCATTTAACTGTTATAAAATGCTGATAATACCAAGTGAAGGTAAGTACCTATAAGGAATAACTGCGGCGGCGGCGTGTGTTACCTAGCTGGTGTAAAAAGTAAGCAGTAGCCGCGGCAAAGTGTAGTTCCGCGTTCGAGTCGAGTTTGTAGGAATAGCGCAGGCATTGATGATTACATAGTCTACTTGTTTTCAGAGCAAAGCGATATCTGTATTCCAGTACAGAGCGTAGTGGTGGACGCGGCGCAAGACGATGCTTACCCTACTGCGGTTCAGAACACGGTCTGCTCTGTACAATAGTATAGTGTGGAAATACGCGACCTGGCAGCACTGCTGGACCTTCAGGCTTATTACAAAATAAAATTACCATTAAAGAATATTTCCAACCTCGTCCTAAAAGATCAAAACAATTATGGCGCACATGATAACGACCTATTCGACAATGATACTAACGAAATTAATAAAGCATTGATTAAAATGATAACCAAATTTAGAAACCCTTATCTATAGTTGAAAATAGAGGAGTTATTGAGTAGGATTATTGTCTTCTTAAATATTACCTACGCTTTACCGTCAGCTTTGAAATTAAAGTTAATATTACATCGAATTAAAAATAGTTCGGTAACGACGGGTAGATGAACCTCTGACACTACTAAAGCGCGTGTAACAGTTGTCAGTCATTTTATTCATACAATACAAAATATAGCTATCGTATTAGTGGAAATTCTAAACGAATGGAATATTTATAACAAAATCACCATTGTTTCAGACAATGGCGTCAACATAAAGTGTGCCATAAACGATATTTACACCTGAAATTTAAGTTTCAATGAAGCTTTAACGGGTAATCAAGAATTGAATTTGATAAAAAAAATCGGGAGTGTAATTGGTCATTTTAAACATAGTGTTCTAGCTTCTATTAAATTCAAATCAACTGTACATACCACGTAGAACTCTTACCTTTTAATACTAGATAGTTGCAACTTCAAGATGCTCGTTCTATAGCTGTGGAAAGTCTCCCTAACTTCCCAGGGATTTTAAATGCCCACGAATGGAATATTTTAAATAACTGTGTCCCAGTAATAAAACCAGTTGAACTTTTAACAACAGTTCTTTCGGAACAAACATACGAGTATATAATCATATTCTTAATGGTTATACTAATTAGAGGGATATAACATCCACCAAAAAAATTACTCCTGCAACTGTCGTAAAAATAGATTTGTTGGATATCATTACATGTCGACTTGAACCTCTTAAGAAGAACAAGATTGTTGCCAAAGCAACATTTCTATATCCGAGATTTAAAAAAGATGGGTTTGAATTAGAAGAAAACTCACACAATGCTTAAAAGTGGACAATAATGAAATCAATGCTAAAATGAAGTTATTGATTCAAAATCAGTACAAGAAGGGGACACCAGTACACATAAAGAGGAAACGACGGCATCTGGGCACATTTTGGCAGCAAAACTTCTGGAAATAAAACGTCCACCACTCCAACTACTTTGGTAATACTCACGATAAGACAGTATTTAGAAATTCTCCATCTACAAAGAAAAAAGAATCCATTAGAATTTTGGAAACTTCGCAAATCAATGTTCCCTAAATTATAGGTTGGCTGTTCAATATCTCCCAATAACAGGAACTTCAGTCCCTACTGAAAGGGTATTCTCCAAAACTGGACAAATGAACAATGTCGGGAGAAATCTCCTAAAAATTTAAATAGAATATTTTTGAATAGTGCGATGTAGTTACATTATACGAGTAATTAGAATCATTGTTCTATTTTAAGTTAATGTTGAGTTCATGTAAAATTTTAAAATATACAACCTGTAATATTTGGTGTTATAATAAAGCATGTACGAAATGTTTGAAAAACTATACCATTTTCACTTGTGATTCAGAAAGAATAACTTGTAAAAAACAAAATAAAACTTCTATTGCACATAGATAATGGGTTCTCCACAATACGTCAAGTAGTGACACTTCGTCCGATTATGTCCCAATAAAATATCCAAGAAAGAATACACTTCCACCGCTGATGCTATGCGCGCGCATTTAGAAATACAGTTAATGTTTTTTCACAAAAAGATGCACAAAACAATCCCTCGCGGGATTAGGTGCTATATGTTTTTATTTATAAATGTACAAAATATTATGTGTATTCTGACATCAATAAAAGTTGGTTTTTCGTAACCCCCCAAGCAAGCCCATTGTGGAAGATCTGGAATTTCTTTATAACAAACTGAAAGAATCATGGCTTAAAGAATCTGAAAAAAAATGTGATAAAGAAGAAGCGATGGGTGAAAAAAGAGCTAAATTTAGACGTAAAGCCTTTTCTGCACCTGTTCCTCCTTTCAAAACTAAAAATACTGATAATAAAAACATATTTATGCAAATATTTTTTTAAACTTTTGGAACATGGACAAATAACAAATAAGTAATATTTTTTATAGACTGTAAGCTAAAAAACTAACAGATTATTTTTTAAGTTTAAAATTTGTTATTGACAAATAACTTCGCCCTTGTTTCATTATTTACTTTACTTACTATGTCATTTATATTGCTTTTTTTTTGGTTCAATAACCGGCACTATTATTATTAAATTTTTTGTTATAGAAAGTAAAGAGCTCTTGAATTATTTAACCCTAGAATGGTATCGTGCGTCGCGGGCGACACAGCAAATTTTGAAATTGCTCTCTACTGCGCAAACTCAGCGTTTTGGACTATAGCTTTTAAGTACCTTTTTGGACTATAGCTTTTAAGTACCTTTCAGTCATTCAGTAGTTGAACGGCAGCAGTAATGTAAGTTGAGTACTTGTTCAAATTTTGGGTAAACTGCCTTGTCACATATGGCACCACGTTACCGTTGCCGCGATACCTATTGTTTGCTGCAGAAAATGGCTTTAACATATAAAGCTTTAACGGAAGCTGAACGAGAAGCGATTCTACGTGCATACGAAGCTGGCAAACCTGATTTGTGTGATAATCCGTCAGATATGTTGGTTGGAGAATATGACGAAAGCGAAGACGATGAGCTGAATGACAGTATCTATTGCGATTCTATTTTAGCAAAGTCAAGTGATTCTGAGGATGACAATATGGATTTACCAAGGAATGTTATCCCTGGAAAAAATGGCTACAAATGGTATATTTCACCGTTTTACGCAAAAAATACACAGACAATTCAGAAAAATATGGTTCTTCATCTACCCGGAGCGAAGAACCCCAGGTGAACTTGCAGCTTGGAAATTATATTTCACTGAGGAAATGATGAACCGTCTCATTCATGAGCAAATTGCCAGATAATCCCCAAATTACAACAGCAATCAACTGTTAATGTCGAAGAAATACTGGCTCTACTCTGTTCTATGCGGCGTTACCGAATTCACCCCCGAATTGAACAGGTAGAACTTTTGGATGGTGAAACTCGCTCCCGGGTAGGTGCTGGACAAATACGCTCCCATGTACCTGCGCTAATGAGGGGTTGATTTATGACAGATTATAACATTTTTCAAATCGCCAGATAAGGCTATTTGTTTTTCTCAGAATAGGTAAGGACCGACAACCTACGTGTTTTGACTTTACTCGTAGTAGGTACGTCTTAATAATACATTAATAATGCCGTATGTTCAGTTTGCAAAAAAGTGAAAGAGGGGAAGGTCCCTTAGTAGTTGATAATTATAAATTAACTTATCAAAAAGCTTTAAGTGGCGGAATAAAGCGGTGGACTTATGCATCACGTTAAAAAATAATTAAGTGTAGTGCCTTTGTAAAAACTGAAGAATCTTCAGAAACGGTGGTGGAAATCAATGGCAATCACACTCACATCCAAATTAGCGAAGCTAAATTGAATAGGTATGTAGCATATTGATTTTCTAAAATGTTGATATTTCGATAAAAAAAATGCAAAAATGAGCAGTTATTAAGACTAGGTGTAACAACTTTTTTTTGTTGGACAGGCAAAATTTTAGTCATAAGCTGAAGCGAAAAGCTGTGGAAGATATTTCAGAAATTCCAAGAAAACTTATTCATAAATCTTTACTGGAGGAAGATGTTGATACTATAACTGCGCCGGATGCTAGAAAAATAAAAAAAATATGTACCATGACCGGCGTTCTTTAATGCCAAAGATACCAACGAATGTAGAAGAAATACATCCATTTAAGAGATTTTCCACCGACCACCAATAAGGGAGAAATGTTTTTAATGAAGAATGATTGCGAAAATAATTCATTATGTTCTCTTGTGAAACAAATATTAAATTTTTGGCAACAAAAGTTGATTCAGTTTACATGGATGGAACTTTTCAATACTGTCCGAAATTCTTTATCCAACTGTTTACAGTACACGGTGTATGCAACAATTAATATATTTTTTCTATTGCCCAACAAAAATATTAAATCTTACAAGATTGCTTTTGAATATTTGAGGGAATATTTCACGCCAAAAACCATAACGGTGGATTTTGAAATAGCTATCAACACAGCACTTAAATTTGTTTTTACAAATACAGACATAAGAGGCTGTCGATTTCATTTGGGTCAGTCATGGTAAGTTTGACAATAAATAAGTCTAACTATCTAGGATATCGGTACATTTAACTTTTACAGGTGGCAAAAAATCCAAGAACTTGGACTGTCTAAGCGATTCATAAAAAAGATTCCGAAGTGTCCAAATTCCTACAACACATCTTTGGACTTCCATTTTTACACCCCGAAGAAGTGGGGGAGTGCTTTGCTTTTTACATAATGGAAGATCAACCCCAAAATGAATTAGTCACCACATTTTTAGATTACTTACTAGATAATTATATCGCCGACAATGCCTTGTTATCACCAAATTTATGGGCTGAACATTCATCCTCAATTTTTCGTACAACCAACGCTTGTGAATCATTTCATTCTTTTTTTAATTTTTCATTTTATGTAGCGCACCCCAATGTTATCACTTTTATAAATGTTTTGAAAAATTGCCAGATAGACAGTTACATTAAACAAAAGTTGCGACACTCTTAAAGCTATATACGACAAAAAAGTTTTAAACAAAATGGAGTTTATTGAAAATAAAATTAATGAACTAAGTTCAAATATTATATCGAGATTTGAATTTGTTAAAGCTGTTTCGTATGACATTAAACATAAATAAAAATATTAAAACTAGGATGGCAGTGTATTTGTATCTTGACAGATAAGGGATTAGCTAGCTCCGCTGCGCCAGCATTAACATAAGTACTCTTATCTACCCGCCTGGGTCTTGGGGAGAGAATTCGGCTCCAAACTTTTTCAGCATTCAGGTAACTGGTCATTATCGGGAGCGAATTCGGTTATGCCCGTTCTATGTATGAGTGGGTTTCTAAAAAGAAGCATATTAAGCACATGTAATATTGTATCAAATATAGATTTCATTACCGGTTCTGGTGTTGTGGGGTTATACGGACTCTCAGGCCGTTTGTTAGCATCGAAACCCACAGAGACTTTAACTATTTCGATAAAACTATAGTCAGTGTAAATTTAGAGCTAATTCCTTGGGATAATATTTTTGACATAAATAATGATGAAAAAAAATCTTAATTTGTTTAATTTAAAGCCCCAATTAAAATCGCTAGATTTTCAAAAGCTCCAGCTCCTTGGTACACGGATACTGTTAAATTAATGCAAAAAATGCGAGACAATGCTTTTAAAACCTTTTAAAAACACACTACTGGAATTACTATAACCCTTTATTGCATGTTATTGCAAAAAAGCAACAGTTTTTATAATCCTGGTTTACTTATGGTAAAATAAATGCTAAGTCCTGCTTGCATCGTGTTGCAGTTTAGCAACATACCTGTAAGCGTACTAAGACGCAGTTTTTGTTAATCAACGCAGGCGACGACTGTAAGAGTACTAGTCTACAAAAATTTTGATAGGTGGCAGCATCACCCAATATTTGATAGAGTTCCTGTACATAGTAAGATAAGAGTCGGGCAAACGCGGTTCAATTTTTGATTGGTTACGATCCACTGCGCATGCGCAGTAATCTGAAAGGGAAATTTGAAGGGTGGCTATTAGGGTGGACCGAAAATGGCCTTTTTTATTTTTTTAAGTTTTGTAATCGTGGGCAAAAGTTGCCTTTTAAGTTTAAAAAGAAGAAAAAATATGTGGTTGCTATACTGCAACATCTTGAGGTGCCGCAAAGAGCTTAAAGTTTCTAAAAAATTTAAAAATTATAAACTTTGATAAATTATTTTTATGGTTTTCTCGTACATATAATGTTACAAAATATAGTTGTAAATACATACATAAGCATTAGAATTGGAAAAAATTATTAATTACAAAATATAATAATAATAAAAAAATATTTTTTAATGTCAAAAAGTTTGAATTTTTGCTAATTTTGAAACTTGCGAACTATTTTTGTTGTTACAAATAGTAAATAAGGTTGAAGTAAAAGCTCGTCAAATCAATTATATATTTTTTTATAGAGCACACAAAAAATATCATAATGCACTTTTAAAGACAGTGAAAGTTCGTTTTCTATGATTTAAAAAACCCTTAATGATTACAAATGTTACAGTTGCAAAATGTTTGTTTCTACTTCATTCACACATTAAACTTTAAAAATTTTGGCATCATCTCACGTGAGTCAATTTTTGCTCTCCTTCTCTTGCGATTGAACCACAGACATTTTGAGCCGATACGGTCACCAGTTTCACAGCTCTTTCCACTGCTTGCGTGTGACAAGGAAGCCGGGGAAAGTCGATAAGCGGGTCCACTTTACTATTTGGTTGAGTTTCAGATGTCTTCCGTATAAAGTCTTTAAGAGAGTCACTGGAAACATGTTTTACCAAGGGGGAGAGGGGGTCAGTGACGTCATTTTCAGCCCATGAGATCATGTCGACGTAATCCTTTGCGTCATAGTTTATCTGTGAAACTTTAAACTTCCTGACTCCGCCTCTACTTTCTGTTCTTGATTTTAAAACACGTCGTAAAGCAAGTTCTCTTACATGTTTGCGCTCATCACATAGCATGGACAAAAGGAGATTTTCTGCAGCAGCAAAGTACCCTTTTCTTTGAATAACCGGGTCTAGAACGTTCTTGATATCATTAGAGAGATAGCGTGAATATGAGATAAGCTTAAACAGATGTTTGGAACCATAAGTTGTCAGGTCATTTTGGTATTTTAATTAGCCACCTAGGCTTTAGGGCAGCGTGCCCGTATGCTAAACCCTTTTAGTTACTTATTTGGCTTCATCGCCTAATTCCATAATAATGATTTTGCACATATTTGGTCCCAAACGCAGTATTTCTCGTCAGTTGGAGCACCCCTTTGCTGGTACTTTGGCAGCCGGGTGTTATCGCTCGCAAGAATTCCGAACCTTCTAGAAATCACGCCGTTGAGGCGACTGCGAGGCTTCGTGCTATCTTGGTCACCGGCACTTATTTGTTTCATCTTATCGCCTCACGATTGGCTGCCGAGATATAGTCACGTGGGGACGCGACCGATGTGTCGTGTTGCAGCGCTTCCCTCTGGGCAGTTGATCGCGGCCCGTTGCAGAAAGCGTTCGTGTGGTGGTTGTGTGAGCTCCGAATTGTTTCGGCGTAGCGTGGGTGCATCTTGAGCCCAGTTCCTGCTCCCGTGAGCAAGGGGTCGTCCCCTTCATCTCGACATTCGAGGATCTGCCCCGCAGAACGAAAGTGGCCCATTTTTCGTCGTCAAGTTGTACACGTCCTGACGCGTCGCCCGTCGCCAGTATGGCGGATGCTCACTCATCACTATAACCGTCGAATATCGAATGTACCTGCCACCTAAGACTGCAGCCTGTCGCAACTCAACTGTACCAGGCTTCCCGACCGCCTACGTATTAAGGTATGTGTCTTTGAACTGATTACCGTTGTGAACGCGAGTGTTCCTGTCCCGCGGGGAGCATTAAGTCCCGCGTGCGAGTTGTTTTGGAACGCCGCGAGCGAGCCCGTCACGTCTCTTGTGCCTACAGGCACTGTCGTCATATTTGCCCGCATTTCCAAATTACAGACTGTCTATTTTACAAGGGCTTGCATTACTGTATGTTGCATAAGGCTTCGCGCCCGCATGCTGTGCGTTCATTCCAAATTACAGACTGTCTATTTTTCAAGTGCTACTTTGTTCATTACTGTACGTTGCATAAGGCTTCGCGCCCACATGCTGCGCATTCATTTCGAATTTTAGGCTGTATCTTTGCACGAGCTTGCGCCTAGTGCTACCTTGTTTATTCTGTACATCTGTCGCTAGGTTTAGAGCGTGCGCCAGCTGGTGTTTTCTTAGATATAATATATATATATATATTGCTATGGTACATAGAGAAAAAATAATTTAAATATATCGAAAATTAAGTGCAAAGAATGGAATAGTATTCGTATAGTAATTATTGAAAAAGGCTAGGAAATATTATAATGCAAACAACTTAATGTTGCAGGATAATGAATCAAAGTCCTAATATAAAATGTCTAGAGTGTGGCATTCAATTTAAATAATGGTAGTCAAGAGATAGAAAAATATGTTTTAGGGGATTATTAAATAAACAAACTTGAAAACTGAAATGTAAAGTATTTTTCAACTAATAATCTTTAATATACTCTAGTCCTATTTATCTAAGAACTATTTTGGCATGATAAATGGACTATACATGAAATTTACGTGGTACTGAAGTGAAAATATAACTTGATAATGTAAATGAATTTTACATGGTATAACTACAGGAGTGCAAGTAAATACAAAGATAAAATATAGCAAGAATGGAGGATCAAGATTATTAATTGGAACTATATAATAAAACATCAGTAAGAGTAACAATTTGGATATAATTGATTGGAATTTTAATACAAAGGATTGGCGATTGGACGTTCTTTTGGGAGTGTTGACGCTGCTTGGAGTTTCTGTGTGCTGCGTCGGAGGGTGTTTGGACTTGGTGGAGAACTGTCATCTTCCAGCTTAGGACGAGGTTGCTGTTTGGAGTTTTGTCACAACAGACTGGGTCCCATTGAACGGAGATCAACTTCCTGACGACTGAGGGAACATACATGAGGATTTGGATTGTTAAACAACGAGATTATTTTGAGGATACTCACAGCTGGACAGTTTGAGTCGACAACGTGATGGATGCAGCGAGTTTACAAGTGAGGTGATTAGTGTTTATTTACAGATAGAACTGAAGGAAACAGGCTGATTCAAGCTACTTGGAAGTTTGAGCGTTGCAGGTTAGTTAATAATAAATACATGCTAATGTTATCTGTAACAAAGAACATTTAAAATTGGTTCATTAAGACAAAGAAAGTCATACTTACGAATTGATTTATGAATTTTATATAATTTGTAAAGGATCTTGATTAGTTATCTGCACAAGCAATTGAAAATGACATAAATGTCAAATTTATTGAAGTTTTAACATAATTCAAATTACAATTAGATTACTTGATATTTCAGAACCTACCCCTGAGTTGAGATACATGCTATTCCTTTTTATTAAGGTCAAAACCATTATTATTAAATGAATATAAGTCTATAATCATAGCATAAATTATGGACGCCGCATACGTGGGGCTGTTTGCTAATTGTTTATTGCTATAATAAGGGTACAAGCTATAAGTTTAAAATAAAAAAAATACGCTGAGTAACATTTCATTTTATAAATATTGTTCCTTATAAATAAATAAAAGGATAGAACAAACAACAATAAAACTTGTTAAAGTTTTTGGATAAAAAGTAATTATCAAATAAATTGCAAAATTTACAATTTAATAAAAGGTGTTACATTAGAATTTTAATAATTTGTAAAAGGTTAAATAATAAATATGGCAGATAAAAGAGTCACACGGAAAAGTAAAAGGACAGAAGAAGAACAGCAGGAGATGGAAGATATTACAATCCCTACTGAAGTAGAAGTGGAGGAAGCGGAAATGGAAATACAAGGAGACCAGGTAAGGCTTCAGCAAAAACAAACAGCAGAAGAAGACAGGTTCAAACAGATAATGGAAACGATGATGCAAATGCAAATGCAATCACAACAGTCAATGGAAAATTTAAAGCAATCAATTGAGGAAAAAGCTGAAGAAACAAAGAGGCAATTACTACAGGATGCAGAAGAGAGGGAAAACAGGTCAAAGAAGGATGCAGAAGAGAGGGAAAACAGGTCAAAGAAGGATGCAGAGGAAAGAGAAAGAAGGTCACAACAGTTAGCTGAGGAAACAAAGAGGGATCTACAACAATCAATAAAAGACACTGCAGAAAGATTAACAGAGAAGTTGCAAGATCAAAAAGTCCAGACAGAAAAGATGAAAGAAGCAATGAAGGAATTGAAAGACGAATTTTATAAAGTTCAAATTGGAAATAAGGAAGAACTACAAGCACAAATCAATAACATTTGTTTAACATTAGAAAATTATAAAGTTGAAGTAAAGAATGAGGTGCGACAGGAAAGACAAGAAGCCAACGAACAGCTAGAGGAAACCTTGAAACAAACCATTGGACAAGAGTTAGAACGCAATAAAGAAGAACTAGAAGGAAAACTAGAGGGGATGAAAGTAACATTGGAAGATACAATGAAAGTACAATTAGAGTATACGGATCAAAAAGTAGATGTCTTAGGAAGGAAGGTAGATGAAAATAGAGTACAAATACAAGGAGAGATTTTGAACAGCACAGTAAAATTCAAGGAAGTAGAAGATAAGTTACAAAGGATACAAGATAGTACAGAAAATTTAAATGGGAGTTCAAGAGGGAGTTACCTGGGATTTCAGACAGAAATGCTACCAATTTTCGAAGGGAGAATAGGTGAACAGCCTATGACATACTTGATTAAATTAGATGATATTATGAGGACAATACCATATGAAAATAAGAAGCTGCAAATTATAAATATGAGCCTGAAAAGTTATGCAGATGTATGGCATAGTATTATAAAATCAAGGTATGACAGTTACAAAGAGTTTAGAAAATTATTCATAGAACAATATTGGAGTAATGCACATCAGGCGCGAGTAAGAACACAGTTAACAACTGGAAGGTACATGGAAAGAGGTAGTACACGGGAAATATATGTCATTAATAAATTTAACAAAGCACAACATCTTACTCCAAAATTATCCGAAGAAGAAATAGTTCAACATCTATCAAGACATTTAGAGGAGGAGATTACGAGAGCTGTTGCAGTACAAAATATAAAAACCATGAGGGACTTTTTAGAGATAGTTCGAAATTATGATATGGCAAATATAAATCATAGAAGTAATTACAGAAGAGAAGTTTCGAGTTTTCCAAATTCTAGTAAAAGAAAATTCGAGGAAATACAACAAAATCAACATAATTTAGGCCAAAATAATTTTAATAATTACAGACAAGGTGAGAGGAATTTTAATAATAATGGATACAACAGGAATTATGATAGATGGAGAAGCTACCAAAATAGAAACAATTACCAAAGGAATGTTAATGACAGATATTATAATGGCAATGAACGGAGAAGATATCAACAAATGATCGACGAAAAGAATAATCAAAAATCAAATCAAGATGATAACAAGAACAAATTCCCTAATAGACAGTACATTAATACAGTGTATAGAACAGAATATGATAGAGGAAGACCGAGGGAAGAAGACCGAAAGCAAGAGGATGAGGTTTATGAAGATTCCTCAGAAGAAAAAAAAAAACTTCAATTTTAATTAATTTAGTTAAGAACCATACGTTTATCAACACTAGTTTGGAGAATAATGGACAATTTTTATTAGAAGAGGAAGAAGAAGATAGCCAAATTTCAACATTACCATTTTTAAAAGTTATTTACAATTAGATTATTTGATATTTCAGAACCTACCCCTGAGTTGAGATACATGCTATTCCTTTTTATTAAGGTCAAAACCATTATTATTAAATGAACATAAGTCTATAATCATAGCAATATATATTGCCGTGATACCCGTTAAATTTACACCCCCCCTTGTTTAATCGCTAATTACTTAATTGCTTATTAAGCCCTCGCACAAAAGGGGATGCCTAAGTGAAATTTACACCTTACCTGTACTTTTATTTTAGCTTACGAAGCACAGCCTTGGGATACCACAAACAGCTCTTATTTGTTTAGTAAATCAATTGCATGTGACTCAATTTGAAATGCAATAATCTCAGGGTTATAGAAATTTATTCAAAATTATTCTTATTTCGCGGGTTCCTAGGGTTTGATGGTCAAAGGGTTCCTAGGGTTTGATGGTCAAAGAGACGATTGCTTTAATTTAATATTATCCTCAAATCAATCCTTACACTTTTCTAACGGCAATAAACCAAAACTTTCGGGCAATTCATGCAGCAGAATAACTGATATAACGTTACCAAATGCGAAATACGGTCCTGGACTCCCTGCTGTGCGCCGGCGCGAATCGATCGTGAATCGATTCGAGATTTGCAAATTTCAATGGCGAAGCTCGTGGTGTCATCAACAGGTGTCGTCCGCGGCTTGGTGATTGTTTAGTTGCCTTCACTCGTGGTTTGTGCCCCGCAGGATCGTAGACGCTTGTATGACGAGGTAAGTTGACTTAATTTTTTCTCGCGTGGAAACAAACAACACTTACAAAAAACATTCGTTTTATTTTCAACGCTTGTCAAAAAAACAACAACGTGATACACATTTTCGGCTTATGACGTAACAACCCGCATATCAGCAGATAAGCCAAGCGAAGTTAAGTGAAGTTAAGTCCCCCTCAAGGGCGCGAAAAGGCTTATATACAAGGGTTGAAAACCCCCCATACTCGGGCTAATCCTTTCTAATTGGATCGTAACATGGCGCAAATTTCGGTTATGTCAATTAGGTTCAGTTTGCGTCAAATGGCCGTTACAAACGCGTCTAAATTGGCGGGAAATTTTGACAAGATTCGTTCCTGTCTTGATCTTGAAATATTGCTTGTCACTAAAATATATGGCAGGAAATAGCCCCCATTAACAAATGCTGTATCTATTGTGTAATTTCGCGGCTTTTTTTATGCACGCCACGCTCACAAAAATAGAGCGGGAAAAATGAACCTAGTAACTAATAAATACAAACTTAAATCTATCCATTTAGCTAATTTAATTATATGTACAGGTCGCTCTAATTAATATGCACCTTGGCACACTTTTCTGGACCATATCTTGTTGGAGGACCGCTAACAAACACCCCGTTTCGGATGCGTTTGGATTGCTGACGATCCATGCACCTGGTGATTACGTTATCTTGCTTTGGAGAACGCTGTCTGCAACGACATCCCGGCCTCATTTGTCCTTGGCGTTGAGATCCCAGTTTAACTCAAGTGTTTAGTGTTGCCACAGGTATGATTAACTTTTGTTGATGTTTCCAACTATTACACGTGGCTATTGTTATTTCAGGAGAATTCGCCCTTGATTGGAACTGCTCCATGTTCTCCTGTGGCCTGCGGTCTGCATCCGAGCGTTCGGAACCAGTTTCTCGAGCCGTCCAGCTTCCCTGCCTGCTATAGTGCCTGGAACTGTGCAGTTCTATGTGCAGATGGTCCTTCCACCTGGATGTCGACTTGGGATTACCGCGCACCACATACACTGCATTACCCGTTCACCGGAAATACACTTGTCGCACTATATCACAGGTGTATTGCACCTCCTGCGTGCACTTGCCCATTATAATTTTGGTGTAATCGAATGCTCGTTAATGGATTGATTTGAGACTATATTTGCATTATTGTGTATTAGTTAATGACAATCTAACCCTTTGGCCTTGCTAAGAACTATTAAATTGTATTTGTTTATGACCACTGACGTTTAAATTACTGTTATAATCCTTTCACATGGAGTCACATGCCAGCAGTATTTATATTCATTATTTAATTTGAAACACTAGTACTAATTGCTAACAAAATTAAAATGTTTGACCTTAAAAGGCTGTAGTGATTCGTGACCTGTAAATAACACAGCAACATCCCCCCTTGTGTCATGTGTATAATTTTGAGACGTAAGCAAAATTTACATATGCCACACAACTAATGCTATGACAAATGTAAGCTAATCTAACTTATCTACAATGTATTTTCGCATATAACGTTAATAATCCGTAACCTATACTGATCCTACTCTTGTTTTCACCTTTGCCTGCAACTTTTCTACATTTCATCTATCTGTTGAAATCATAATATTCTAACTTCATCCTTATTTTTTTTTTCTAACTAGAAATTTGTTTACTCAATTGGCTGTAGCGTCTTTATTTTCTTTCTGTGTTAAATGCATCCCCATAAATACCAATCATTCATGGCTTCTCGTACCAGTATTACAATACATAACCCCATATAGTGTGCTCATCGGCTACCTCCTATATTTTATTCATTATTCATACCTTGGCTCATAATTGGCCTACTAATAAAACATATTCCCCTGTCGATATAGTGTGCTCTCTGGCTACCTCCTATATTTTAATCATTATTCATACCTCGGCTCCTAATTGCCTATACATCAAAAAAAATATTCCCCCTCGATATAGTGTGCTCTCTGGCTACCTCCTATATTTTATTTATTATTCATACCTTGGCTCCTAATTGCCTATACATAAAAAAAAATATTCCCCCTCGATATAGTGTGCTCTCTGGCTACCTCCTATATTTTATTTATTATTCATACCTTGGCTCATAATTGGCCTATACTTAAAAACTATTCCCCCCATGTAATACAATATATAACCTGGACATCTCCCCGATGCCTGCCTTCTTTTAACACAGCGTTACTTAACGTCACCTTTCCTGCTACTATGCCAATTTAGTTTTAAGCACTTACTTGTCCTAATTCACTAACATTCTGCTTCTTTATAAACAAATCCATCTACTTTGTACTTCTAAATTCTTATTTCCACACATTTTCTCAAATTTGCATTGACTTTCCTTTATTTCCAACTTAACCTTTACAAATATTGTTTCTATGCCCCTTTCTTAACCTAGAGTAGTTTCAGTTTAGTTTTTATTCTTATAATTTTGCTCATTTTTAAACTCATCCCCCCTATTCCATTTTATCTTTATATACCCATTCTTATCATCTTATACGTGTAACCTAACTGCCTATCACCTATTTAGTTTATTCCTACTCTGCTACACAGTACACATAGTTATAATATTTTTATTCTAAATGTAGTAATTTTCTATTAAATACTTCCTATAATTTTTTTGATTACCTACTTCCTATGTTTATCTACCTACACCTATTATTACAATTTACACTGGACTTTATTCATCCCTATCGCTTTTATATGAATAAATTTGAGATAAGTGAAATTTTCCCCGAATTCTGTCCGAATTTGGAAATCGCAATTCATATGTGTCCCGAAACTTGCTTTGAACTACATACGGTCCCATAAACGGTAAAACGAACTTGGCACAAACACCTGCCTGCCTATCTGCTACTCTTAAGCTTCGCACTACTACCTGTTCCCTAGTACTGTTAAAATTTTGCTTGTTATATGTGACCTCTCCTATTTTTAATTTAACCATTCCTTTAAACTGATCGAAATCGTAACATTGTTCCTCGGCACTCTCGAACCATGTATTCGAGCTTCCTTTTAATATGGATTTTAAACAGTTAATTTCAGTCACCCTGTTGTGGTTGTGTCTTAACCGCTCTTTCGAATTATCTAAGTCCACCTGTAAATTTTTAATGACAGGCTTCGGGTGTATCTTACCGTTATGGCTATAAAATTTAATATTAAGGTTGTTTGTAGTATCATCAAATATGATGAGTCCTACTCCCATGTTATATTCGGGCCTATTATTCCCCTGCATACCCAAATTTTCTATTCTATTCTCTAATTCAGTGTTAACTTGACCACAATGTTTTTCAGTGTAATTTTTACTTTCTTCCCTGATTATCCCTATTTTATTTTCTAATTCACTCCTAACTTGACTACACTGTTTTTCAGTGCATTTTTTAGTTTCTTCCCTTATTATACCGATTTTATTTTCTAATTCAGTCTTAACTTGACTACACTGTTTTTCAGTGCATTTTTTAGTTTCTTCCCTTACTATACCGATTTTGTTTTCTAATTCAGTCTTAACTTGACTACACTGTTTTTCAGTGCATTTTTTAGTTTCGTCCCTTACTATACCTATTTTATTTTCTAATTCAATCTTAACTTGCTCACACTGTTTTTCAGCGTATTTTTTACTTTCTTCCCTAACTATCCCTATTTCATTTTCTAATTCAGTTCTAATTTGACGACACTGTTTTCCAATGTATTTTTTATTTTCTTCACTAACGATCCCTATTTTGTTTTCAGTATTTATCTCTACCTGACGCACTTCCTGACTTATTTTTCCTTCAAGCCGTTCGCATCTTGTGTTTAATTTTGCTTCTATTAAAACCTGCTCCTGATCTAATCTGATTTCAAGATTCTCTATCTTGTCATTACTTTTTATAAACTGTTGTTGTATTGTTTCCCACCTTTCCTGAGCTTTAAGTTCAAATTCTTCCCATTTCTTATCACTTTGCTGTATTTCCTGTCTAAGTTCCTGGTTATTTACTGCTATCCTATCATTTATTTCATCTAGCTTTTTATTCACTACCTGTGTGATTTCTTGTTTAACTTCCTGACCAAATTTTTCTATCTTACTATTCATATTCTGAATTTCACTATTTATATTCTGACTTATTTCCCTCAACATTCTCTTTATGTCGTCGTCTCGTCCCCCCATGCTTTGTTGCTCTAATTGTACTGTTTCTAATTTTTCTGTTTCTACCTGCATTTTCCTATTTTCCTCTACTACTTGACTTTCCTCTACTTTGTCTTCCATATTATTTTGACCCTTTGACCTCAACTGATATTCATTATTCATTTTTACTATTTTTATATAAACAAATTACCCCTCAGACCTAACGCCCCACGTTGGGCGCCAAAAAGTTGCCGTGATACCCGTTAAATTTACACCCCCCCTTGTTTAATCGCTAATTACTTAATTGCTTATTAAGCCCTCGCACAAAAGGGGATGCCTAAGTGAAATTTACACCTTACCTGTACTTTTATTTTAGCTTACGAAGCACAGCCTTGGGATACCACAAACAGCTCTTATTTGTTTAGTAAATCAATTGCATGTGACTCAATTTGAAATGCAATAATCTCAGGGTTATAGAAATTTATTCAAAATTATTCTTATTTCGCGGGTTCCTAGGGTTTGATGGTCAAAGAGACGATTGCTTTAATTTAATATTATCCTCAAATCAATCCTTACACTTTTCTAACGGCAATAAACCAAAATTTTCGGGCAATTCATGCAGCAGAATAACTGATATAACGTTACCAAATGCGAAATACGGTCCTGGACTCCCTGCTGTGCGCCGGCGCGAATCGATCGTGAATCGATTCGAGATTTGCAAATTTCAATGGCGAAGCTCGTGGTGTCATCAACAGGTGTCGTCCGCGGCTTGGTGATTGTTTAGTTGCCTTCACTCGTGGTTTGTGCCCCGCAGGATCGTAGACGCTTGTATGACGAGGTAAGTTGACTTAATTTTTCTCGCGTGGAAACAAACAACACTTACAAAAAACATTCGTTTTATTTTCAACGCTTGTCAAAAAAACAACAACGTGATACACATTTTTCGGCTTATGACGTAACAACCCGCATATCAGCAGATAAGCCAAGCGAAGTTAAGTGAAGTTAAGTCCCCCTCAAGGGCGCGAAAAGGCTTATATACAAGGGTTGAAAAACCCCCCATACTCGGGCTAATCCTTTCTAATTGGATCGTAACATGGCGCAAATTTCGGTTATGTCAATTAGGTTCAGTTTTGCGTCAAATGGCCGTTACAAACGCGTCTAAATTGGCGGGAAATTTTGACAAAGATTCGTTCCTGTCTTGATCTTGAAATATTGCTTGTCACTAAAATATATGGCAGGAAATAGCCCCCATTAACAAATGCTGTATCTATTGTGTAATTTCGCGGCTTTTTTTATGCACGCCACGCTCACAAAAATAGAGCGGGAAAAATGAACCTAGTAACTAATTAAATACAAACTTAAATCTATCCATTTAGCTAATTTAATTATATGTACAGGTCGCTCTAATTAATATGCACCCTTGGCACACTTTTCTGGACCATATCTTGTTGGAGGACCGCTAACAAACACCCCGTTTCGGATGCGTTTGGATTGCTGACGATCCATGCACCTGGTGATTACGTTATCTTGCTTTGGAGGAACGCTGTCTGCAACGACATCCCGGCCTCATTTGTCCTTGGCGTTGAGATCCCAGTTTAACTCAAGTGTTTAGTGTTGCCACAGGTATGATTAACTTTTGTTGATGTTTCCAACTATTACACGTGGCTATTGTTATTTCAGGAGAATTCGCCCTTGATTGGAACTGCTCCATGTTCTCCTGTGGCCTGCGGTCTGCATCCGAGCGTTCGGAACCAGTTTCTCGAGCCGTCCAGCTTCCCTGCCTGCTATAGTGCCTGGAACCTGTGCAGTTCTATGTGCAGATGGTCCTTCCACCTGGATGTCGACTTGGGATTACCGCGCACACATACACTGCATTACCCGTTCACCGGAAATACACTTGTCGCACTATATCACAGGTGTATTGCACCTCCTGCGTGCACTTGCCCATTTATAATTTTGGTGTAATCGAATGCTCGTTAATGGATTGATTTGAGACTATATTTGCATTATTGTGTATTAGTTAATGACAATCTAACCCTTTGGCCTTGCTAAGAACTATTAAATTGTATTTGTTTATGACCACTGACGTTTAAATTACTGTTATAATCCTTTCACATGGAGTCACATGCCAGCAGTATTTATATTCATTATTTAATTTGAAACATATCGTTTTAACCTAGTACTAATTGCTAACAAAATTAAAATGTTTGACCTTAAAAGGCTGTAGTGATTCGTGACCTGTAAATAACACAGCAATATATATATATATATATATATATATATATATATATATATATATATATTAAAGGTAAACATTTCAGGGTGTCATACCGCTTAATAAATTTGAAGATTTCTTCAACTGGTTGAAGAACATCTTGAATGGCGTTTGGGGTTGGACGACGTTTCGACGAAATCACATTCGTCATTTTCAAGTCCTTGTAGTAGTCCTGGTTTGGCTTCTAGTTATGCGGCAACACGACGGACTGTCAACTTGATGTACAGCTGACTGAATAGGTTGTTTATCAATTACTGTGGCAACTAGCATCGAGGGAGCTGTACTGCTATAACGGATGGCTGGTGTTCGCAGAGAATGGCCGGCCGTTGCTTGTAGTAACGTTGGTAACCACGATGCAGGTAATCGGCTTGTGTCGTCGCGGGTGTTCATACAATTCGGACGTTTCACGATTTCGATGGCTTCTCGTATGATGCATGCGTCTTTGTGTTCGACGCTGGCAATGCTCTTGGTGTTGTCGAAATCAATCTTGTGCGAAGTATCCCATATATGATGCACTAGCGATGAAGTGTGTTCCATCTTCTTAACATAATTCTGATGTTCCTCCTTGCGTGCCTTTATTCTCCGGTTGGTGTGGCCTATGTAGCTGCTATCGCAATCCCGACACGGTATCTCGTAGACTCCTTGGTTTTCCAAAGGGATGTACTCTTTAGGATTCCTCAGTATGGACTGGATTATTCTATCAGTGGTAAAGGTTGTCCTGATGTTACATTTTCTAAGGATTCTTCCGATTTTCTCTGTCGTGCCTCGGATGTAAGGCAGGTACGCCGTGCCACAAGGTCTCTCCTCTTCTGCGTCTTGCGTTTTGGTCTTCGGTGGTCGGAACGCTTTCCTAATCGCTGCTCTGCCATAACCATTTTGTTCGAATACTCGAGCAAGGGTTGCTAATTCTTGTCTTGTATTCTCCTTGTCGGCTATCCTTCTTGATCTACAAACCAGTGTTGTCAGGACTGATTGTAGTTGAGCAGGGTGGTGGTGTGAATTAGCATTTAGGTAGCGATGGGTGTGCGTGGTCTTCCTATAAACCGTGTGCCCCAATTTTCCATTCTTCTTGGTGATGAGAACGTCTAGGAATGGAAGGTGGTTGTTCTTCTCCAATTCCATCGTAAACTGGATCTTATTATGGATGCTATTGAGATGGGTAAGGAAATCAGCAAGTCGATTCTTACCATGACCCCATATGGCAAAGACATCATCGACATACCGAAGCCAAAGTTTCGGTTTGTAAATGGTGCTGTCCAGTGCTTTCGATTCGAAGTCCTCCATGAAGAGATTCGCAATGACGGGAGACAAAGGTGAACCCATCGGCGCTCCTTCTACTTGCTTGTAGCGTTGACCATTATAGATGAAATATGTATTCTGGAGACAATGATCGGCAAGTTTGATTATGTGTTGAGGTGGATCATACTTCTGTTTAATGACGTTTAGAGCTTCGGCAACTGGCACTTTAGTAAACAGAGAGACGACGTCAAAGCTCACGAGGATATCGGTCGGTGTAATTTTCTCCTTTTGCAGCATCTCGATGAAGTGGGTAGAATTCATAACGTATGAAGCCGCATCTGCCACATGCGGCTGCAGATGTTTAGCTACGAACGCTGCAAGTCGTTGGATAGGTGATCCTATGGAACTAACGATAGGCCTAAGCGGTGTTCCATCCTTATGAATTTTTGGGAGACCGTATATCTTGGGACATTTAGACGACTTTTCTCTAGGTATAAGTTGATTTTGCACTTCAGTTTCGATGTTACTCTCCTTTATCTTCGACTTGGTGGTCTTCTCCAAATACGTTGTTGGATCTGTGGAGATACATTTGTAAGCACTGTCCTGCAGTAAAGAAATCATTTTAGAGTGGTAGTCATCGTTGTTCATGATAACGGTGACATTTCCTTTGTCTGCAGGAAGAATAATGATGTTGTTGTTCTGACGAAGATTCTTGAGTGCCAAAGATTCATCACGGGATAGATTCGATTTGGGTGGTTTAGCCAATCGTAAGATTCGAGAGGTATCTTGTCGGATGAGATCGGCGGTATTCTTATCCAGTCTCGAAATCGCAGTTTCTACTCCGCAGATGATAGATTCCACTGGAATACGTTTTGGAGCTATGGCGTAGTTGAAACCTTTAGCAAGTGCAGATATCGCAGATTCATCCAAAGTATTATCAGAAATATTACGGACAACTTTAGACATATCCAGATTAGTAGTACGATACCCTTTTTGCGTTGAATAAAGATGGTCGAATTTCTTCCTTTGCTTTATCGTGTAGAGGTTTCTGTCAGTTTCCGCTCGAAAGTCTGCTAATTGGTCGATGATGTTCCAGATCATAGGGTGGATGATCCCGCTGAGGTGAAGATGCAAATCAAGAAGTTCTTTATTTATTTTGGCCAAAATGTGTCTCGTCTCTTTGATGGAATCTCGAAGAAGAGCAGCACTCGCCTTGTTCAGAATGTTCGTGATCCGATACGTTTTTCGATGGAATGACAATCTAGCACAGGTCGGGATGATGTTCTGATCTCTGCAGCGTTGCAGGAATGTCAAATTGCATAGATTTTTACATTTCTTGGACCGCAGTTTTTCAAAACTTCTGGTTTGATGGAATATATTCTCCCCGTAGAGACGTATAATAATATTACGAAGGTTTTCGCGGCTGATATGTATTAAAGGTAAACATTTCAGGGTGTCATACCGCTTAATAAATTTGAAGATTTCTTCAACTGGTTGAAGAACATCTTGAATGGCGTTTGGGGTTGGACGACGTTTCGACGAAATCACATTCGTCATTTTCAAGTCCTTGTAGTAGTCCTGGTTTGGCTTCTAGTTATGCGGCAACACGACGGACTGTCAACTTGATGTACAGCTGACTGAATAGGTTGTTTATCAATTACTGTGGCAACTAGCATCGAGGGAGCTGTACTGCTAGAACGGATGGCTGGTGTTCGCAGAGAATGGCCGGCCGTTGCTTGTAGTAACGTTGGTAACCACGATGCAGGTAATCGGCTTGTGTCGTCGCGGGTGTTCATACAATTCGGACGTTTCACGATTTCGATGGCTTCTCGTATGATGCATGCGTCTTTGTGTTCGACGCTGGCAATGCTCTTGGTGTTGTCGAAATCAATCTTGTGCGAAGTATCCCATATATGATGCACTAGCGATGAAGTGTGTTCCATCTTCTTAACATAATTCTGATGTTCCTCCTTGCGTGCCTTTATTCTCCGGTTGGTGTGGCCTATGTAGCTGCTATCGCAATCCCGACACGGTATCTCGTAGACTCCTTGGTTTTCCAAAGGGATGTACTCTTTAGGATTCCTCAGTATGGACTGGATTATTCTATCAGTGGTAAAGGTTGTCTTGATGTTACATTTTCTAAGGATTCTTCCGATTTTCTCTGTCGTGCCTCGGATGTAAGGCAGGTACGCCGTGCCACAAGGTCTCTCCTCTTCTGCGTCTTGCGTTTTGGTCTTCGGTGGTCGGAACGCTTTCCTAATCGCTGCTCTGCCATAACCATTTTGTTCGAATACTCGAGCAAGGGTTGCTAATTCTTGTCTTGTATTCTCCTTGTCGGCTATCCTTCTTGATCTACAAACCAGTGTTGTCAGGACTGATTGTAGTTGAGCAGGGTGGTGGTGTGAATTAGCATTTAGGTAGCGATGGGTGTGCGTGGTCTTCCTATAAACCGTGTGCCCCAATTTTCCATTCTTCTTGGTGATGAGAACGTCTAGGAATGGAAGGTGGTTGTTCTTCTCCAATTCCATCGTAAACTGGATCTTATTATGGATGCTATTGAGATGGGTAAGGAAATCAGCAAGTCGATTCTTACCATGACCCCATATGGCAAAGACATCATCGACATACCGAAGCCAAAGTTTCGGTTTGTAAATGGTGCTGTCCAGTGCTTTCGATTCGAAGTCCTCCATGAAGAGATTCGCAATGACGGGAGACAAAGGTGAACCCATCGGCGCTCCTTCTACTTGCTTGTAGCGTTGACCATTATAGATGAAATATGTATTCTGGAGACAATGATCGGCAAGTTTGATTATGTGTTGAGGTGGATCATACTTCTGTTTAATGACGTTTAGAGCTTCGGCAACTGGCACTTTAGTAAACAGAGAGACGACGTCAAAGCTCACGAGGATATCGGTCGGTGTAATTTTCTCCTTTTGCAGCATCTCGATGAAGTGGGTAGAATTCATAACGCATCTGCCCCATTGTAACCCGTGATCCAATATATGACTTGTTAATTAAGGGAACTATTGTTTTGTTTCAACTTGTGCATGTTCTGTTTCAGATAAGCGCCCCTTCAGTGTAATGATTATTGTGCGACGGAACGAGGGAGCCTTGAGCGTACAGGTGGGTGAGACAGCTGCGTAGTCGCGGTCGGATTGGCACCTAATTACAATCTTCGCATAAGGTAATCCCGAAATTGTTATTTGTACTTGCAACTCTTGAGTAATCCTATCGACGGAGTGTGTTGGATACTTCGCCCCCGTCTAACCGCCCAGGTCCGGTTAGTCGGGTTAAGACAGGCTTGGTGGCGCCCTCATAATTTTGACGTACCCTATATATATATGCCTCAACACGCTTGCCCAGAACGTATCGTGTGACTCACGCCCGACTCCCTGAGCGTTCCAGCCGTGGCCTTTAGCCTGTTTTTAGCAGATCTCAGGGCAAGTGTGCCAGTTTTCCAGGACTGATTCCGTGGTGCGATGCTCACCTTGGGTGGGTGTCGTAAAGTTCTTTTAATACCGTAACAGGCTAATTTTGGCGCCCAACGTGGGGCCGCTTTGTGGCTCCTTTGTTCTCGTCAAGACGCCTAATTTTGGCGCCCAACATCTGGGGCCTTGTATGCTTGTTTTTGGCACAGTACTGTCGGTAACCATTGTTGGTCGGTAGTAAACTCGTTAAGCCATTCGTTGGCCGCCTAGTTTTTGGGATTTGTTCTTTTTCGTTTGTATTCGGTCTTTTCGCAAAGAATATGGACAGATAGTCCCTTTAAGCCATCGGTCGTGTGAAAGGTAGCAAACCACTTTTTTCCCGATTTCTCCCGTCTTGACCGCCTACGATTTGGTTCGGATATCTGACGTAATTGACTTACCAAACACGCGCTAACGTTTTCCTTTTATACGACGTATAATATAAGTCGTTCCTTTTCCGTTTGTAAACATGGTGCTAAAGCTACATATTGAACGTCTGCTTCGCGCGGAAGCTGAATACGAGTTGAGAATCAGAGGCCGTGATGCTTCCGGCGCGGTTACCTTGTTGCGCTCCCGGTTACGCGACGTATTGAGAGAGGAGGGACGCGCAGATATGGATACGCGACCGACGTACCCGTATACATTCGAGGAGGGTCTCACGGCCGTGACAATATTGATTAGCGAATTAGAGGAAAAGATTCAGATATATTTAGCTAACCCGACTAAAGAAGTAGCGGCTACGATCGAAACGAAATTTTATCACGGAATGAACCGTTTGACGAATAGTTTAGCTACAACTGAGGAAGAGCGAGCGCTCAAACAAAAAGCATTCGCGGAATTGTCACTCATACGTTCAACCTACGAACTTAACCAAGTAAAGCTAGGGTCGTCGACGACTACGACTGAGGAGGAAAGCGCCGTAACGCTGCCATCGACGTCCGGTGTCGCACCTATCATTACCGTCGCGACTGGCATATAGAAATACACCTCTAGAATGTGGAGCATCCCCTGCTCAATTATTAATGGGTCGTAATCTGAGGGAAACATTGCCAGTTAATAACAAATACAACCAAGATTAGCTGATCATGAAGAGGCCAAAGAACATATGAAAAGGGGAAAAGGAAAAACAAAAGGCGCGGTATGACCGTGCTCATCGAACGAAACCTCTAGAACAAATAAAAGAAGAAACACGAGTGTGGATTAGAAACGAAAATAAAGAGGGAACTATTATTACACAATGTGAAGAACCTCGATCTTATTTGGTACAAACAGAAGATGGACAAATAAGAAGAAATAGAAAACACCTGCAGCACTTACCTGATAAAAGAAACAACAAACCGGACAGACAAGAAACTCAACCACAGAAACCGAACAGACAAAAAACTCAACCACCGAAGGAACCTCTCACAAGACGAAGCAGTAGCCACCAGACGTCGACACGTACTCGTAAGAAACCCAGTTATTTAAAAGACTACGTGCGTTAAAATATGTTAATCATGTTGCATTATTAGCTTCGATAACTTTGATATGTATTGAAATGGTATTTAGCCCGTTGACCAGTTAGACAGTTGAGTGGCGGTTAAAGTTGTCCTTCTTTTAAGTCGTTTGTAATTCTCCAAAATGGCCGCCTAAACGTGGGGCAAAAGTAGAATTAGCTAAAGTAAATAGATAAAAACGAATAACAGTTGGTCGCCATTGTAGTTAAATGTCGATCCCAACGTGGAGCAAGAGTAGAATTATTGCCGTAGTATCTAACAGGCATTAATACGGGATAGGGCAGTTGTGACAAATTGTATTTCGAAAAGCGTTATTTCTGTGGGTGATTGTTGTCGAGTGGGCAAGCGTTTTCATTTTACTTACGAGCAACAAGAAATCAAGCAAAATGACTCCAAGGCAAAAGAAGAACGAGGAAGAAAAGGAAGAGGAACAGCAAGCCGATGAGATTATAGAAATACAAGAAGATCCATACCTAGGCTTACTGGCATATAGAAATACACAGAAATACACCTCTAGAATGTGGAACATCTCCTGCTCAATTATTAATGGGTGGTAATCTGAGGGAAACATTGCCAGTTAATAACAAATACTTACAACCAAGATTACCTGATCATGAAGAGGCCAAAGAACATATGAAAAGGGAAAAGGAAAAACAAAAGGCGCGGTATCAACGTGCTCAGAAACTTCTAGAACAAATAAAAGAAGAAACACGAGTGTGGATTAGAAACGAAAATAAAGAGGGAACTATTATTACACAATGTGAAGAACCTCGATCTTATTCGGTACAAACAGAAGATGCACAAATAAGAAGAAATAGAAAACACCTGCAGCACTTACCCGATAAAAGAAACAACAAACCGGACAGACAAGAAACTCAACCACAGAAACCGGACAGACAAGAAACTCAACCACCGAAGCAACCTAACACAAGACGAAGCAGTAGCCACCAGACGTCGACACGTACTCGTAAGAAACCCAGTTATTTAAAAGACTACGTGTGTTAAAATATGTTAATCAAGTTGCATTATTAGCTTCGATAACTTTGATATGTATTGAAATGGTATTTAGCCCGTTGACCAGTTAGACAGTTGAGTGGCGGTTAAAGTTGTGCTTCTTTTAAGTCGTTTGTAATTCTCCAAAATGGTCGCCTAAACGTGGGGCAAAAGTAGAATTAGCTAAAGTAAATAGATAAAAACGAATAACAGTTGGTCGCCATTGTAGTTAAATGTCGATCCCAACGTGGAGCAAGAGTAGAATTATTGCCGTAGTATCTAACAGGCATTAATACGGGATAGGGCAGTTGTGACAAATTGTATTTCGAAAAGCGTTATTTCTGTGGGTGATTGTTGTCGAGTGGGCAAGCGTTTTCATTTTACTTACGAGCAACAAGAAATCAAGCAAAATGACTCCAAGGCAAAAGAAGAACGAGGAAGAAAAGGAAGAGGAACAGCAAGCCGATGAGATTATAGAAATAGAAGAAGATCCATACCTAGGCTTACTGGAATATAGAAATACACAGAAATACACCTCTAGAATGTGGAACATCTCCTGCTCAATTATTAATGGGTGGTAATCTGAGGGAAACATTGCCAGTTAATAACAAATACTTACAACCAAGATTACCTGATCATGAAGAGGCCAAAGAACATATGAAAAGGGAAAAGGAAAAACAAAAGGCGCGGTATCAACGTGCTCAGAAACTTCTAGAACAAATAAAAGAAGAAACACGAGTGTGGATTAGAAACGAAAATAAAGAGGGAACTATTATTACACAATGTGAAGAACCTCGATCTTATTCGGTACAAACAGAAGATGCACAAATAAGAAGAAATAGAAAACACCTGCAGCACTTACCCGATAAAAGAAACAACAAACCGGACAGACAAGAAACTCAACCACAGAAACCGGACAGACAAGAAACTCAACCACCGAAGCAACCTAACACAAGACGAAGCAGTAGCCACCAGACGTCGACACGTACTCGTAAGAAACCCAGTTATTTAAAAGACTACGTGTGTTAAAATATGTTAATCAAGTTGCATTATTAGCTTCGATAACTTTGATATGTATTGAAATGGTATTTAGCCCGTTGACCAGTTAGACAGTTGAGTGGCGGTTAAAGTTGTGCTTCTTTTAAGTCGTTTGTAATTCTCCAAAATGGTCGCCTAAACGTGGGGCAAAAGTAGAATTAGCTAAAGTAAATAGATAAAAACGAATAACAGTTGGTCGCCATTGTAGTTAAATGTCGATCCCAACGTGGAGCAAGAGTAGAATTATTGCCGTAGTATCTAACAGGCATTAATACGGGATAGGGCAGTTGTGACAAATTGTATTTCGAAAAGCGTTATTTCTGTGGGTGATTGTTGTCGAGTGGGCAAGCGTTTTCATTTTACTTACGAGCAACAAGAAATCAAGCAAAATGACTCCAAGGCAAAAGAAGAACGAGGAAGAAAAGGAAGAGGAACAGCAAGCCGATGAGATTATAGAAATAGAAGAAGATCCATACCTAGGCTTACTGGAATATAGAAATACACAGAAATACACCTCTAGAATGTGGAACATCTCCTGCTCAATTATTAATGGGTCGTAATCTGAGGGAAACATTGCCAGTTAATAACAAATACTTACAACCAAGATTACCTGATCATGAAGAGGCCAAAGAACATATGAAAAGGGAAAAGGAAAAACAAAAGGCGCGGTATGACCGTGCTCATCGAACGAAACCTCTAGAACAAATAAAAGAAGAAACACGAGTGAGGATTAGAAACGAAAATAAAGAGGGAACTATTATTACACAATGTGAAGAATCTCGATCTTATTTCGTACAAACAGAAGATGGACAAATAAGAAGAAATAGAAAACACCTGCAGCACTTACCTGATAAAAGAAACAACAAACCGGACAGACAAGAAACTCAACCACAGAAACCGGACAGACAAGAAACTCAACCACCGAAGCAACCTAACACAAGACGAAGCAGTAGCCACCAGACGTCGACACGTACTCGTAAGAAACCCAGTTATTTAAAAGACTACGTGTGTTAAAATATGTTAATCAAGTTGCATTATTAGCTTCGATAACTTTGATATGTATTGAAATGGTATTTAGCCCGTTGACCAGTTAGACAGTTGAGTGGCGGTTAAAGTTGTCCTTCTTTTAAGTCGTTTGTAATTCTCCAAAATGGTCGCCTAAACGTGGGGCAAAAGTAGAATTAGCTAAAGTAAATAGATAAAAACGAATAACAGTTGGTCGCCATTGTAGTTAAATGTCGATCCCAACGTGGAGCAAGAGTAGAATTATTGTCGTAGTATCTAACAGGAATTAATACCGGATAGGGCAGTTGTGACAAATTGTATTTCGAAAAGAGTTATTTTTGTGGGTGATTGTTGTCGAGTGGGCAAGCGTTTTCCTTTTACTTACGAGCAATAAGAAATCAAGCAAAATGACTCCAAGGCAAAAGAAGAACGAGGAAGAAAAGGAAGAGCAACAGCAAGCCGGTGAAATTATAGAAATACAAGAGCCACCGACAGAACCGCAAATACAGGGGGATCAGGTAGAAGCACAACCGCCCCAAGCTTTGAAGCTAGAGACTGAATTAAGAAGAATTATTTCGGAAAATGGAGGATGTAGAAAGAACGCCCCGAAAAGAAGCAGAAAGAACGGCACAGAGCGTTAAAGAAATTCAAGAAATAATAACAAGTAATGTACAAGCAGCAATTACAAGCAATGTGCAGGAGCAAAGAAAAGAAGCCGAAGAAAGGGAAAGAAGATTAGAAGAAGCAATTAGAAGCAATGTACAAGAGCAAGAAGAAAAAGTCGAAGAAAGGGAAAGAAGGTTACAAGAAGCAATCAGAAGAGATGCGGGAGAGAGAGAGACAAGGGCGTACGATCACACCAATCTTATGGTCGAGGGCCTAAAACAAGCATTAGTTAAAATGCAAGAAAAAAATAAAGAAGTACAAGCGAAGATTGACGGGTTAGAACAGAAATTAGACACATTCAAAGAAACAGCTAAGAATGAAATTAAGCAGGAGGTATTGCAGATAGTGGATGAAAGCTTAAAGAGGAAAGGAGAAGGAATCGAAAACAGAATGGACTCGAGATTAAAACACAGGGAAGGTTGGTACAACATCAGGAAGAGATGGAACAGGAATTAGGCAACTTAAAAAAGAATGCAGAGGAAAGGTTCAAACAAAGCACATGAAGAACGAAACCAGAATGCAATCCGTATTGCCATGGTGGATAATAGACTGACGAGAGAGCTACAGGGAATGAACGAGAGGTTTTAACAAACGCAAGAGTACCCTGCTAGCGTGGCACCACCCAGTTTTAGCATGGAATTCATCCCGAAATTTGAGGGCAGGTTGTTAAGTGGTTTTGACGTCATTAAGCTATCTTTGTTATCAATTCCACGATTGGGTATTATTAGTGCATTTAAGCTGAAATTATTCTATTTAAAATCTCACTGGATTCGGCCCTGTGCTAGTTACATTCGAATTTATTCCGGCGGGCATTGAGATGTTTGCGTTCCGTATTTGTTTTCTTAAGTAACCAATTCTTTAACGCGGGCGCAAGGCCATAGTAAGATTTCCTTCCTCGAAACTATATTATAAATATCACCGTTTATGTTGCATTTGCCGAATTGGGTCCGTGAATTCATGCTTTAATGCAGGAACCGAACGCCTGCACAAAGCCGACGTGAAGTTTCATTCCTGGAAATTAGATTGTAAAATGATACCTTTTCTTAGCTTCTTGGATTGCGCCCATCGCTCGCTGAAAGCGCTGATTAGGTTGTCGAAGGTTCTAGAGTTGTTCGTGTGAATTGTTCCTTGTTTCTTTTGCAAGACTTGCAGGTTCTTTGTTCTGAAAGAATGAGATCATTCTGCGCGGGGGTGACCATCGTTTTTACCGCGCGTTTCTGAATTAATTGACATCGAGCTGTGAACCACAACGAACGTGAAAATTTTGTCGCCCCGGGCCGCGTGTTGCGGTCCGGGGAACTTTCTGTGGAAGCAGTGTAGTTTAGTGTCCACGTTATGTGAAATTTGTGATCTTCACGTACGCGGGCTAAGGGCGATGTTTCGTTAAGCTGTTTCGAATTATTGGCGAGGCGCCTTCTATCGGCTTTTGCCCTCCAGCCAGGAGTGGAAAAGCAAGTTGCACCCTTTTGCACATTCAACAAAGGTGTCCTCATAAGCCTACAATACTTTTCATATCAGTGGAAAAAGTTTCGGCAACCCTGTTGCGAATTCTGTGAAACCGTGTTAATTCGAAGCTACCCGTCGCCCGCCGCTGGCTGCCATCCTTCTTCGTGGGGTAAACCGACCCTCTGGCCCTCCGTACCGAATTGGCCCCTGTACAACCCTTTCGTTCCCATTTGGGGAGCCCGCTACACCTCTGCAACGTCACGCCGGCCTTCGCCGAAGTGGAGTTCGTAACTATCGCCAACCCCAAATAACATGCTGACAGCTCTCAGGTAGGATCTGTTTATTGTTTCTACAGCGTAACTGACGTGCCGAGTTGAGTGGCGTCTATAATTTTATTGTGTGTTTTCCGAGTGTTCATAAACATTGCGCCCGTTCACTCAAGCCTATAATTTGATGTATGTGTTATCAATCAGGGGCTTCACCCCGGTTATGTACTTCGTGTTGCCCAGCGTGTAACTATATATTCCTTCTCTTAGATAATAGGGTAATTGTTTTTTTTGGGGGCTCCGATATTTCATGTGAATATTTGTGCCATTTAATTCCTTGCAATAATAAACTTTATTAAAGTTCAACTTATTCTTTTAGTGAATGCTAAACCTTCCTGGTAGGGGTCTTCAACCCATTTAGCATGGCAAAGGCCACATGTAATTAATTTGTAAAGACGACAGCATGTCCTTGTTGATAAGTGAACCCTAAGAACTGGGGTTAGTGTCAGTCATTGTGTTTTTATGTTAAACTAGGCGGGTGGCCAATCAAGGTAAGTCATTTGCTACGATATTGACTAGAAGAATGGGGAATATGAATAATGTGGGAGATTTGGAGAGGATTGAAATAGCTGAGGTGCACGAAGAGCCTTCGTGGGTTAAAAAAAACCCAATTTATGTAAATTTTGTAAATAATAATTTAAGTTCATGGGCAAGTTTGCCGTCACTTTTGATAGAATAGGGGAATATTTATTGAAGGAAAATGAATGAAGATGTTACAAACTCATGTTTACAGTTTGTTAAATTGCGAATTTTAGATCATGAATACTATGCGCTACTTGATAGTGGAGCAATGGTTTCCTTAGTACAAGAGGAAGTTATAAATAATCATCTGAATATCTTACAAACCAATATTATTAAAGTTAACAAGATCGATTTATTGTCCGCAACAAGAAAGAAAATCTCAACTACCAGTAAAGTATTTTCAATCAAAATAAGCATAGAGGGAAAACATTTTGATGTCCGATTTTATATAGTAGCTGCCTTAAATGTACAATTTGTGATAGGTGTCGATATTATTCAGCAAGTTGGAATTAAATAGATGAAATGCGAAAATGCATTGAAGTTGGAGAAATGAAAAAGCCTTGGTCTGTTGAGGATCGAGAGCAAATAATTTGTTGCCTAGCTGAGATAACAGCAGGAGACGATATGAATTGTTGCCCAGCCAAGAGAGCGGGAGACGATATGAATTTTTGCCTTGCCAAGTGTGCAGGAGACGAAGTTATTATAAGTAATTATGCGATATTAGAAAGAATGCTGGATGATGAACAGATAGGGAGTGATTATCTACAATATAAAGGCAGAATTATAGAAATCATAGATAGAAATAAAGATATAGTAAATCAGAAAAACGGACAAGCAACGAAATATTGCCATAAGCTTCTTGTCGACAAATCGTTGGGCTTTAAATCGAAATCTTATCCCATACCATTTGCACAGCGCGAGAAAGTGAAACACGAGTTACAACAAATGCTAGATGATGATGTGATTGAACCTTCGAAAACAAACTTCGTTAATCCAATGGTGGCGGTAAAGAAAAGCGATGGTAGTTTTAGGTTGTGCATAGATGCACGTAGGATTAATCAGATTACTAAACCCCAATATGAAAGTCCGCAGACAATTGATGCCTTGTTAAGTCAAATTTGGGACAAGAAGATGTTAACGAAATTAGATTTGAAAAATTCATTTTGGTTGATCCCATTACACGAGGACTCAAGAAAATATACAGGATTCTGCATAGAGGGGAAAATTTTTCAATTTAAGGTGGTCCCGTTTGGTTTGACGTCATGTGCAGCTTTAGTGAGAGCTATGCAACAAATATTAAACAAATATGATAACTTTTGCGTGCATTACATAGATGACATTTTAATTTTTTCAAAAGATATGGAACAGCATTTGGAACATTTAAATTTAGTAATAAGTACTTTAAACGAAAACGGATTAAAGTTGAATTTGGCCAAATGCCATTTTATGAAAACAAATGTAGCATACTTAGGCTACGAAATTAGCAATAATGGGGTCACAATCACTAAAGCAAGAATAGAAGAAATAAAGAATTTGCCCCGCCCCAAGAACTTGAAAACATTAAGAGGTTTACTTGGCCTATTAAATTATTATAAGAAGTTTATAGCGAATTATTCGGAATGAACATTGCCCTTGGTCGAATTGCTGAGGAAAGATACGAAATGGGTTTGGAGCGAAGAAAGAGAGAAAGCGTTCAACAATTTAAAACAAAAATTTCATGAAGGATTGCTACTTAAATACCCGAATTTTAAAGAAGACTTCATATTAAGAAGGGACGCATCGGACATGGCAGTCGCAGCAGAACTTACACAGATACAGGAAGGAGTCGAAGTCCCGATTTGTTTTATCTCACGAATCTTGAAGGGTTATGAAACAAGATACACAATCGCTGAAAAGGAGATGTTGGCTGTCATATTTGCGATCAACAAGTTGAAATTCTATTTGACAGGAAACAAGTTCTATATCGAAACCGACAATGCAGCCATATCATTTATGAAAAACAAAACATTCCATAGCGATCAATTAAACAGGTGGGCGTTGTACTTGCAACAGTATGACTTTGAGATCAGGCATAGACCAGGAAACATGAATGTCATAGCTGATTTCTTGAGTAGGAAGGACGCAGTGAAGAGTAGGAAGCAAAAACAATTAATAATAGGGATAGAGAAAATTTATCGATAAGGGAAGTTTTCAAAAGAAGAGTTATTAGCCAAACAGGAAAATTTTGAACTTCAGCAAGTGAAAAATTTGGTAGAAGACAGCCCGAACCAAGAATATAAAGGTTTCAAGATAAGTAGAAGGGTTATTGGTAAAATTATTGAGTGGTAAAGAATTAATAGTTTTGTGCAGAGACGATGTAGTTAACGTTGTTAAAGAAATTCATAAAACTTTTGGACATTGTGGGTGAAGAAAGACATGTCTAATATTTCGCGAATGTTTTTACACCAAAAACGATTTGAATTTTATACCTCTTAACATTAAAATAAATCAAAAATAATTATACCGGCGTCATCAGGAGTTCGCAGTGCACATGTGAGAGTGTGGGTGTAAAAGTCCATCACATAAGAAATATTTTCTCGGGTGATCGCTTCCGACAACATCGGCAGTCAGCATCCAGTATTCGAGCACCAGTTACGGGCTTCAATAAAGGCCCAGAGCCTGAGAGAGGGTGTCAGCAGTTCCGCCCGGTGTGTACGAGGCCAGCACAGCAGTTGCAGCATCCCGGGGGCCCAGCATCCAGCAGCAGGAGAAACTGCCCGAGCAAGTTGCCGCAGCCTAAGAAAGGTCAGGTTAGTGGTGCCAAGCAAATAAGCGTGCTAGAGCTACGAAATTTACCATGAGAAACGAGCCCTATGAGAGCAAGCCGATCCCAGTATTACAACACGTCAAAATAGAGCAGGTGTCCCATAAATTGTAAAAATGTAAGTTGAGGTTATGTTAGGGACGTCTTAAAAACATCTGAATTGCCAAGGAAGCCGCGAACGATCTAAAACAAAACACGATTAGGAACGCTTAATAAAGCGCGAGATTTGAATTACCTGATAAGTTGTTCATAGATTTCCTTTTGAATTCACTATAATCACACAGAAATGAACTGCACGTAAAATCGATTTGCTGATAGATAATATTGACAGCGCAGCGAGTTTGCGCGTTTGCTGCTTCTAAATTTCACAGCCCAGTGGCGTAACACGGGATTTTTATTTTGAACAAATGGGTGAACCTAACCAGATTTTGACTTTTCGTTGCCTACCAAAAGAGCTAGCAATAATTTATCTAACTTGCAGATGTGCGCAATACTAAAAAGGGCAAAACACAGATTCAATGAACCCATTGATACAGGTATAATTTATTCACTTTTAATTAGTAAAAGATTGATATTAAACAAAATAAAAATATGTGTAGGGTATTTATTTATTAAATTATAAATCATAATCATAATATAACATTGCCATTACAGTGTATTACAAAATGTTAACCATGTTACATTATTAACTTTGACATGTATAGTACTTAAGAAGGGGAGATGTGGGGAAAGTTAGTTAGTGATTAGGAGGTTGGTAACGCGGGGTAGGAGAAAAGAGGTCACGTTAATAAACCACGTTTGAAAGTCAAGTGTTTTTATAAATTAACACGTGTTAACGAACATATAACACATCTAGGATGGAGTGATCTATGTTCATTCTATTAATTATCACTTCATTTCGCACTCTTTCTACTCTTGATACTCCGCAGCTTCTTCTCCAGAAATCCATTTCAAGCGCTTTCAATCTTCTTTCCTGCGCTTGATTCAATACCCATTCCGTTATTGTCTTAAATATGTTTTTTTCTTTGTAATTTTAGTGCTCCATAACACAGAATCTAATAGTTCTCCCTTGTCCAATTTTGTTTGTAATTTCCTTATTTCTGATTTCCTTCCTTTGTAAAAGTTACTCCTAGGTATTTAAACTCTAAGCAACTTCGTATTTCATAATGAAATTTGTCAAGAAAATGCTTAAAATCCTACGACCTAGCAGTTCCAAAACCTTTAAGGCCGGGAGAGCATAACAGTATTTGAAATTTAAAAAAATATTTGACAAAGTCTTCCCAAAAAATGCAACGCAAAAATATGCGACGCTCAAACTGAATTTCCACCGATGGTTTCAGAATATGTAAAGTATATTTTGATAGAAATCAATGGGGAAAACTTGATTAGACGTAAAAAAGAAATTGAGGTAATCTGCGGTTTCTACTTTATTAACTTAGAATATAACTTTCAACGTTTGTAATGTAAGTTTAAATAAGAATAACCATCCTCCGCTTCACGGAGTAGGACACCGGGCCTGTTTCAACTTAATATTCCATCTGATTCAAGGTTACTCGTAAAAAATTAATGCGCCCCAAAACACAAGTAATCGGCATCCAAACTGATCCAATATCCACTGATGAAGTGACACATCTTCCGCATACCGTGCAAATTCGTAGACAAAAGTAATTGGATATTTGTTCGCTCTTTGAGGATATTTTTGGTAAAGCTGCGATGCTGCGAATATAACACGTGTATGTATTGCAAACAGTACAGCGGAACAACATATTGCGATAACGAAGCTGCTCCTTTGTCGGGAGAAGGTGCACTGCTGTAGTACGGCGCAGGTATGAAATTAACTATGTGGAATAAGTAGACGAATTACGTTTTTATTTCTAGAAGACCACAGCAACTATAACTGATATATACATTCCTGCAAAATAAGTTGTAAGAAGCAGAATGGGTAAAAGAACTGCGACAAGGGGCGAGCAGTTTCCTAGTGAAAGATGCAGCTATTACAGGAATTAACAGATGCATTGAAAAAGTTTAAAACGTTAAATAAAAAGCTGTAACTGTTTTAATGTTTTATTTTTCATACATCAGCTGTCTCGTTGTTTATTTAATGTGGAAATTAAAATTATAGGACCTGTCCTCTTCTCATAATGTAGGTACTTAATATAATTATTATTATTGTATGTATTTATTATCACCAAACTCTTTTTACCGAGCGGTGTGGAGGCTGATGCTTTGTAAGCCTATGAATTATTACTAATATTATTGTCCGATTCGACGACAAGATAAGTTTCTAGAGGTTATATGTTTACTACACCACCAAAAAACCGCTCGTAAATTACTCAATCCGATCTATCTACCGCAAAATCAGCTGACCACCAATTGGTAAACGGTAGATACCTACCAGTGTAGTTTTCGTAAATGCATTAAGTTAACCATTTATTGACAATGTCAAACTGACAAGTAATTAAATTCATCAAAGTGGCACATACTAAAGAAGACAACTCCGGCCTTGAACGCTTTCATTTATTTTTGGAACACTAATGGCGGCTGACATTTGTGTTTGCCCGACTCTTATAACACTATATACAGGGACTCTAATATTTGACAAGCGCGCGAAACGTATTGTTTTATGTACGTAACCTCAAACAGCGTCCGAGTATTTAGTGGTAGTTTGCAAGAAAATTTGACTTTTTGTTCAAGTTTTTTGGTTTGAATTGCAACCATATTCTGTTGTTACAAAAAGTTAAATTACCCCTAAAATTAGTGTTGCACATTTGCAACATCATATAATAATAGTGTATTATACATCAAGGTAGCGAAGCCCAGTATTATATCCTGAGCGCATATTAGATACTGAGTGCGATTTGCTACCGTGGTGTATATACTATTTTTTGCACTACCAAACGGCTTAATACCTAAAATTCCCAACAAATTTGGAAAATATTTAACTGTCAACCTGACGATACAGCTTTTTAAATCATCTGATGGGGACAAAACATATTTGGTAACTTAACAATTTATTAGTTACCACAGTGAAAATTGTTTATTTCACTTTGTCTCTCAAGGTGGAGAAAAACAACTTCACGACCTAAAGATAGGCCAATAATGGTGCGTTCTGAGAGTAGTAGTGCAAAAACTAATCTTACTATTTAGATCGGAAGAGACCATTGCCAGGAACTGCAAGAACCGGTAGACAATAATCATTTGTCGGAAAGCGAAGATGGCTTTAGTGATGCATCTGATGATTTTCATGTTGATTATGTACCCGACGAAGCTGAATGTGACAGTGAAGATGAAAATATTGAAGAAGAGCATAATCTGGATGAGGGACCTACAGGTACAGAAAACCCCAATTTAGATTTGGAAGAAGATGGTAGTCGTAGCCGAAGTGATCGGAAAACTAAAAGCAGACCTCGAGAAACCATGCAAAGTACAGTGGTGTGGTAAAAAAAATTAGAAATTGATGAAGATGCTTTACAATTTCTAGGGAATTCCAGATTGTCACAAAATGTCCTTGAACTAAGCACCATCTTTATTCTATTCAAAAAAATCGAAACAAGCCCGCAAAATTGTTATTTGTTGATATAAAAAGATTTTTCGGAGTTTGCACATATATGTCAGTTTCAAAACTGCCTAGAACTAGATCTTATTGGAGAAACGACATAGGAGTCACCAATATTCAAAACGTAATGACAATAAATGATTTTGAAAAAAATAAAAACACGTTACCCTTCAATGACAATAAAGAATATCCAGAGTATGATAAGCTTCATAAAATTAGGCCCTTAGTTGATCATTTGAACAATACATTTTCTCCAATTGCTCTTGAATCTCGGCTAGCTACTGATGAACAGGTGTGTGCAACAAAGTGCCGCCATCATCTCAAACAATACTTACCCATGAAACCTCACAAATGGGGTTTTAAGTTTTATCTGCTTTGTGGGGTTACAGGCTACTGTTTTAATTTTAAAATGTACGCAGGGCGAGAAAATCTTTTTTACTAAACTAAAAGATGACGAACTAGATCTTCGGGTAACTGGAAATATTATAGCACGGCTCACCAGAATTGTTTCAAACAAGCAAAATTATTGCATATACTTTGATAATTTTTATACGTCTCCAAATCTTGAGGTTTATTTAGCAAATAAAGGTATATACAGTTTAGGAACCTAAGAACGAAGGGAATACCAAATAACAAATTGCCTAACGAAAAAAGATATGAAAAAAATGGACTGTGGTACAAGCGTGAAATATGTTGCCAACATTGATGGAATAGACCTTAGTGCACTCGCCTGGAAAGATAATAAATTTGTGTCTTTATTATCAACTGCTTACCGGAAACTGCATAAAGTGGAGAGGTATGATAAGAAAGAAAAGAAGACTATTGATATAGATTGTCCCAATGTGATTATCCAGTATAACAAGCATATGGGTGGCGTGGATTTGCTGGATAGTCATATTGGAAGATATAAAATATCGCTACGTTCAAAAAAGTGGTACATGCGGATTTTCTTTCATACACTTGATCTTACGTTAATAAATGCTTATCTAATTTACAAGAGAATTCAGAAAGCGAAAGAAATTTCAGATAACATGACGTCACTGGAATTTCGGTTCGAGGTAGCCGAATGCGTCTGTATGATGGGACCAATTAATAAAAATAAGCGGGGAAGACCACGCGATACTCAACAGCTTCTTCAAGCAAAAAAGAAGAGAGGCCCTGCAGTCCACATTCCAGCAAAGGATGTAAGAACTGATAAAACAGACAATTGGATTAAGTATGATGCCTCGCGATAGAGGTGTACATCACCTGGCTGTAAGGATATACGCATTTCAAGTGTGAGAAGTGGGGAGTATTTCTGTGTCTAACTAAAGACAAAAACTGTTTTCAGTAATTTAATTTATAAAATATATAATTATTAAGGTAACAAAATAATTCTAAGAAAAAAATATAGTTTTAAAGGTTACTATTACATGTTGTAGCAAATTTGCAACAATTATATTTTTTCGAAAATAAAGACTTTAACATTAACTTAGATTTTTTTAGCATTTTTCAAGTATACAGCAGTATATATTATTATGATACGAACATAATGTGGTTTAAATAAAAAATTGTTAAAGAAATTGGGATATTACAATGGGTTGATAATGTTTATATCGTTCTCTGAATAAATCCGAGATAAGGCAGATTAGTATTTCAAAGATAGCTATTGGAAAGTTACAGGTGGATTAAAAATTAAATAAAACATATAAAATACAGTTTAGAAATCAATAACAAGTGTTACATTCGAATAAAGTTAAAATTGAGTAGATTACTATCAAATAAGTAGAGACTAGAAGGCATCGATAATGATATGAGGTAGTTAAGGAAATTGATTTAGTGGTAGAATAAATAACAAACTGAAAACATGTAAAAAACTAAGTTTTGGTATCATTAAAATATAGAAGATAGCCCTGTTTTGTTAGTATATTTTTTATTGGAATAAACAGGGTACTCAAAGTAAATCTACGTGGTAATTAAAATGAAAATTTAAAAGACTAAGAACCGAAGAAGAATTATTTAAAGAAGATTATTCGAAAATGGTAGACAAAACTAATGGATAGAAGAATAGTTACTTACAAGTAAAGTACTAAGGGAACATACTGGATTAGTTTTATTTTGAATGTTACATTTGACATGTGACGGGAGTAAAATGGAATTACATCAGGATATGTGTTGTTGAGTGGAGCTTCCAAAGGGGTGACATCCAAGAGGGAAGGAGCGTTCCAGGTAGCAGTAAACTGTGACAGGTGGAGTTCCAAGTATGCTGAGTGCTGACGGGAGTTTGAGCTTGCTGGTGTTGAGCAGTTGGATCGAGTGGACTGTCAGTGAGCGGTGCATTGCAGTAAGGAGCCTAAAGGGGTCTATTTGCAGATCTCAAATAGGTAGCTGTCTTGCATGTTGAGTGAATAACGATACGAGGTAGGTGATTTCTTAGTATATCCTAACTAGCAAATAAATAAAGACGTTAAGAAGGTGAAATTGATGAACAAATAAGTACTTACTGTGTTATTTAATATTATAGTGTACTATTCTACGGATTGGGTATTTGTCATTGAGATTTGAGAACTGTTTTTGACATTTGGTTGACATCAGAAGTGACGTTTGAATTGAATGATTTTTTTTTTAAATATTGGAAGATGAATTTTTCAGAACAAGTAATTAGATAATAGATCCCACCCCTGTAAGAATTTCAGGAGCTATCATAAAAAGAAATTATTGATATTATCATTCAAAGAGGACAATTTGTAATTCAAAATACCCAATTAACATCAAGATTTGAAACTTTCACACATTGAAAGGCACAACAAAGAGTAGCCAGTGCAATATAAACAAAGAAAACAGCAATAAACGGATAAAATGTTGAGAATAACATCAAAAAATGTTTAAAAATATCAGTAGATCTACCCCATTTTAATCTAAACGCATGTTTGAAATGTACAATTTTAAATAAATAGATACCACTGTCCAACTTGGTAGGATTTTCTACTGACATCTCTTTGGTGATTTCAGTTCGGTATGTTCTCTCTTAAAAAACATTGCGACCATAAAGTGTGTTGCCATATGATCCATTTGTGCGCATCTAACGCTTGTTTGCCCAGGTCAGTGAAAGATTTACTTCGAAACTTAGGTGCCCAATTTAATACAAGCTGTTTACGAGATAAATTCAGAGAATTCCAGGAATTTTTTCATAGCTCTACTCACAAAATTTTGTCTCCCGCCATAACTCGATTGCTTGCATTGCAAGCATGAGTGAATCGAGTGATAGAGCAGTACATTCCTTTAATTCACATCTTTTGAAATAAAGTCTAAATGGACTTCAGGTTTTCAGTTTTGGGTAATTATATTGATATATAAGCCGCAAACAATGAACAGCGACATGATGCTGTTTTAGATCAGAAAACTCTCAATTTAAATTCAGAGAGGATTATTGTAGAAACTTGTTTCAATTAACAAATGCTGCCAGGATTCAATTGCATCCAAATTTGAAAATAATTGCTTTCTGTTAAGTATACCGGTTTTCATTGCTGCTGTTGAAAGAATTTTTAGTAATGTTAATAACATAAAAACTTCACACTTCAGTAGCGACACCATGACCTCCACTTTAATAAGCAAAGAAGGAGTGAATGAAGCTGACGATTGTGTTGCGTTTAAACGCACCTCCAAATTCATTAAGATGAATATATGGAAAGGAAAATAATCTATTGATAATAATAATGAAAATTAGTTAGAACGTTACCTGTATGTGAGTACTTACTTACTAACTGCAAATTTCGTTCAATATAGAAATCACAGTTTGCATGGAATACTGCTCAATCACAGCAAATACGCACGTTATTTGCAATCATATTGACGTGTTTCCCATCCAATCCAAAAGATCTTTGGGAAAAATACGAAGACTACATGAGTGAAGGACATCCTACATCGTTTGCGTGCAATGAATCAAAATCCGGACATTCAATTCACACCTAACATGTATAATGAGGCATTGGTTTCGATTGAAGACGTATGTTTGGTAATCGCTAACAAAGCACTGGTACAATTGGGAATGGCTGCGCCGAATCGGACTGCAAACGACCTTTTCGATATCGTGTTTTGCAACGACAAACACACTTTGATGTCGACGAATTGAGTAGATTTGTTCAAACGAATCTTCCGAAATTGGTCCCAGAACAACGCATAGCGTATGACAAAATTATGCATGCATTTACAAGCCAATGCGGCTGTTTGTATTTCGTAGATGCGCCCGGAGGCACAGGCAAAACTTTTCATTTCACTTATTTTGGCTAACATACGATCACGAACAAATATTGCACTGACAATCACATCATCTGGAGTTGCGGCAACTATTTTGGATGGTGGCCGAACAGCGCATTCAGCACTGAAATTGAAAGCGCTTTATCGTACACTAAAAGAGTTGAGAGGAAATGAACAGGTCTTCGGTGGAGCACTCATTTTATTGTCTGATGATTTTCGACAAATTCTACCAGTTATACCACGTTGAACAACCACTGATGAACTTAATGTAAGTCTCAAATCATCAGTTGTATGGTGACATGTACAGAAATTGACTTTGAAAACCAATATGCGTGTAGAACTGCACCATGATGCATTCTCTGAACGTTTGACAAAACAATTGTTGGATATTGGGAATGGGAATTGGGAAAAAATACCAATCGATGAATTCGCACAATGTATCACATTGCCAACAAACTTCTGTAAATCACAGCAAGCACAGAAGGATTGATTCACAAAATTTTCCCAAATATCGCACAAAATTATAAAAATCATCAGTGGCTCAGTACACGTGCTATATTAGCAGCCAAAAACAACGATGTCAATGCCATCAATTTCAGCATTCAAAACGAAATACCAGGCGAAGCGACAACGTATAAGTCCATCAATACTGTAATGAATCAAGACGATATTCTCAATTATCCAACTGAATTCTTGAATTCACTTGATTTGCCAGGCATGCCATGCTTCTCACATGGACAGCTGTATGTGAATTCGCGGGCCTTCTGCTGTATTGCAACAGTGGGTAAAGTGGGCATTTTCAGCATGTGTTGTGGGTATCCAGCAATTTTATGAACAGTAACTTAATGCACCCCAGAGCATATTTTAGTAATAAAAAGAAATATTTGTGCTTAAATGTGAAAACCGAGCGTGCGCATTATTGTAATAGTGTGTGTGGTGCCATTGTAATTATATCGCTGCAAGGCGTGCAAAGGGGTATAAGCAACACTTTGTGCAAAATGGGATAAATGCATCAAATCGTCTAAAATATACCATACAGCAATATTTTAATCTGGAAGATCCCAGAGATGTAGAAGGTGTTCTGAAGTTGATTTTTGATAACGAAGCGGATGAAAATCCTACCGAAATAGAAGATTTTCAAGATGTAGCTGACACTGACGCGGAAGATGAGCCAGCAGAAAAAAAAATGGCGATTCTGATTCAGAGCTGAGTAGGACAGATGAAAAACCTGATCCAACCGATGATTTGTATATAAAGACAAAACCACAAAATTGATGAAAATTCCATTCAACGCGAACTGTCGATACGCCCAAAAACAAAACCTTGTTACACGTCTCCCAAGTATCGCTGAAGCACGACGAGCTACATTGGCTGTCGAATGCTGAAGTAATTTTTTCTCAGGGGAAATATTGCAAAGTACTGTCGAATACATAAATCAGTACCGTTGCGGCCAACTCAAAGTGCACGGCAAATTTTTAGCTTGTAATACGATATTCTAATCATAGACGTCGAGTTTTGACGTTTACGTTTGTCATCAAAACAAATAGAACTGAAAACTCGAAAAATGCCCAAACATTTGTCAGAAGCAGAGAAAATGCAGCTATTGCGAAACTGGAAGAGAACTGGTCGCTGAGTTGATTCGCAGCAGATTTGCATGTGAGCAAGAGCTGCATTTTCAAAAATTAAAAGTCGTTGACAGCAGGGTCTTCCATTAAGAAGAAGAATGGTTTGCGTTGAGAAAATATCCACCGTAGAAGAGGATAATGATGTAGTCTAGTTCGATCGAGAGAAGCCCTTTTCAATAGCTGTGCAAGCGAGAACTGACACCGACTTCCCCGAATCAATTCGAACGACTCGCAAGCTCCTAAAAGATGCCGGTCTGCGTAATAATGCAGCTTCAAGAAAAGTTTTTTTACACCAGAGAACAAAGAAAGAAGGGTACAGTTTGCAACCGACTATTTAAATGAGATCGATGACTTGAAATACGACTGTTTTCTCGGATGAAAATGTGTTTCAATCAGTTACCAAATCGTGATTAAGGGTGTATAGATCTAGAAATTCAAGATTTGTGATGCTGTCATATGTAAGAGATATCTTTCCTAATCAATTTACTTTTCAACAGGGAAGATATTACCTAATTGATTAATTTGGTTTTTCGTTGACCGTTTGTTAATTTCAATATTAATGAATTATTTTTCCTAAAAAAGGATGGACTAATAGACGTCATTAATACACTGTTTTTGATTAATACACTCTTTTTCATTAATTAACTGTTTTTTTAAAAAAGATGTATTAATAGATCTATTAATATACTGTTTTTTATTAATACACTCTTTCATTAATTAATTGTTTTTGTGATTTTGACGTTTTGATGATATTTTGCATGGAGGTTAGTTGTATTAATCAATTTTTTCGTCACAAAAAAATATTTTGCAGTCAACGAAAAATTTTTTTAATCAACTCGTTTGCTAATGGGCGGTTAATAATCTCAACTATTAATCGCTTTCATTAACACACCTGTTGGTTAAATAACTATTATGTTAATGTAATTTAAAACATTATTTTCACAGGATAACTGTCCTGTGCATGTAGCAGGATTGTTCATCGATGGTTTTATGAGAATAATATCAATTTATTACCATGGCCTGCAAGAAGTCCGGATTTGAACCCCATCGAAAATGTTGGGGGGGGGGGTATTAAACTAAAAAAAATATACCAGGGATTTTACACCAAACAACGGGGATGAATTATGGGAAAGGATAAGAAATGTTTGGAAGAAACTGAGAGAAGGATAACATATGGAAACATTGGTCAACTCTATGCAAAACAGACTGCAATTGTAGCAATTGATGGAGCTGCTATAAAATACTGATATATATTTATTAAATACTTATTATTATATAGTTGGTTTACTTGTGGAACTTTGCTAAAATACAAGCATTAAAAAAGTAATATCTATTCTTATAATCACAAGCAACGCCACTGGAGAAACCATCGGCTGCGCCTAGGGTTATTTCTAGGCAAGCACTTTCGGGTTGTTATTTGTCAAAATTATTGCGGGTGATTATCACTGCCCTTGGTAAATTATAACTGATAATCTCCCCAACTTTCATATCACTAGTAATAACAGCGACATTGCAAATTTATGCAATTTTGATTACCTTTTTTCATTTGTAGAAAACGGTCCTCCTATTTAACCACAATTAAATGTGCATGCAGATGCTAGGTACATTGGTGATTAACACCACATCATTTTAATAGTCCTCGTAAAGGAAAGCGCCACATAAATATGATAACGACATATGTTGATGAACAAAAACAACAAATAAAAAATTAAAGACTGAAAATACTAAATTTATCACAAAAATAAATAGTTTAGATAATTTGTTGGATCACCTAGTTGAAAAACAAATATTAGCTGAATAAAGACAAGAAACTATAATGGTACAAATTTATTATTAACAGTATTTTTTAAATTATTATATTTAAACTTTAGGACTCGGTACCTGACGCCGTAAAAAACATTTTGAGGAGACAATTGGCTTCAAAAAATGTTAAATTTACGCCAGAACTCAGATCATTTGCTCTAACGCTCAATTTTTATTCTCAAACTGTTGTTTACATCAGTGCTTCTCAAACTATTTAATGTGGCGGACCGGTATTATTTTTACTAATGTATGACGGACCGCTACATTTATTAACAAATGAACCAATATATATATATAAAAATGAATCCCTATTTCATTTGGTCACGCCATAACTTGAGAACGACTTTACCGATTTCATTCATCTTTTTTTTTGTTTTCTAATACTTTGTAGAAGGTTCTTGCGGAAAGAAAGATTAAGAAATTTGCGCAGAAAATTGGAAAATTTCAGAAAACTTAACGACTATTTAACCTTCGCGCGTATGACAGTTCGGGAAGGGAACGGGGCGGGACGGGACGGGACGGGACGGAACGGGGACGGGAAAAGAGACGGTGGCGGGCAAAGGGACGGGGATTGGATGGGATGACAGGAAATAATTAGTCATTATTTAATACACAAATAAAGAACCTCGCGTGTACGAAGTCGCGGGTAACAGCTAGTAACGAAATATAAGTAAGTTATTCATAGACGTTAAAAGATGTAACGAAATCTTTAATTTGTATGAACGTACGTTTAACCTTGCATTATTTTTTCCTTTCCGAATTACGGTTCCGCCTGTATGTAAGTATCTCAAATTTTGTGCATGCATTCAGTTGTTTTCTACTGGCACACATCTTTGTTATCTATCCAGTCTGCGTGCCCGCCACGCACGTGTTTCTTATCGATCCGCCGCAGACGTGAATTTGTCGAATAAGCGCCTACGCTTTGAGTCAGAATAAAAGACAGTTGCCGTGTGTTAGAGAGAGCGAGTACGAATGTTGGACCCCACTATTTATCGCTTGCGAAGCTCTTCGCGGGTTTTCTAGACAGAATTGTCCCCGCGTGACGAGAAGCAACAAGTGATTTGGAAGTAGTCGTCCCGCCACGCACCCTTCGGGGTGGCATAGGCGAGGATTTACGTTTGTTTATTGTGTGATTAACGGCTAACGGCTTGTTCCTTTGGTGTGTGTGTGTGTGTGTGTGTGTGTGTGTGTGTGTGTGTGTGTACCACCTGTTGTGTTCCATTATTTGAACTCCCGCCGATCCAACGCAAGTGTTGTGCGTTTCGCATTTTATGGACTCATTGAACTACACGTTGTTGCGGTGGTTGTTGGGCGAACTTAACGTAGTTGTTTATCGATGTGAGCCTTGAGGTTTTCGTTATCGTGGGGCGGCAACCCCTAAAACGTCGTTTGGCGGACTCTCCGTAAAAACCCAGTATCGGCTTACCAGGTTTCGCGAAGCTCTCTCTTTTCGTTCTGCCAATTTCCGTGCGGCTTCGATTTTGCCCTTATTAGGGGGATTACCTAGGTTCCACCTCGTCGGCCATTTACAGTTGTTTTGAAGCAGTTTTACTAGATGTTAGAGCAGCCGTTTGCAGCAACGTAGGACGTCGATTGCAGCTAATCCAGGCTTCTTAAAGGTACCATTTCTATTGTAGTAGCTTTACAGTGCCGAATTTTAAGTGTACCTAGTGTTTCGGCAAAGTGCCGGACAGTTTGAGTAACGTTGCGGTCATTATAACATTTATTGTTTGCACCATTGCATTTGCTAAACCTGTTACAGTTGTTTACCTGTCAGTTTAATTCAGTACCATCAGATTACATAATCCTTATCAACTTTACGTAATGGCAAATAAAGTATGTGTCGCATTTGTACCATGTTTAGTTGATTACCGCCTTTTATTGCTGTTTAATTGAGTCAGTGTTTTTAATGGTCAAATGTTAATACCGTTCATAAGTCATTTCTGCATTTGATGTCAAGTTTACCGCGTAGTTACTAGATTAAAACGTTACGCAATTTACATATTTAACAGTTCAACCAACTTCGTACAACGCATTAATGTGATAAATGGGCTTCTTATTATTGGTCAATTTATCTATCCGTGGTTCAACTGATGACAGCGCCACGCGAAATATATGAATTTTCATACTTTTCCGATATTTTGGGGTGGTAGGCTAACAACAGAATTGACTCGATTATCGAAATCAACAATCGACTTCGCGGACCGGCAACATCTTGCTCACGGACCGGCACCGGTCCGCGGACCACCACTTTGAGTAACACTGGTTTACATGGTTTTGATTGCTATTATTATCAAACGTAAAACTCAAATACTCTAGCAAATGAATATCCTGCACACCCTTATCGAGTGAGGTTATAAGGTGTTGACTGTTGAGGTTATATTTTCTAATTTGTGTTTATTTATACCATAACTTCTTTTCTACATTTTGTAGCACCTTTAGACCAAAAAGACTATTTCTGGCACCATGTAACACGAGTTAAATGTATTTTATCAGAATTTCTCTCAATGACGAGTACTTCTCTAAAGGATAGCGCTATACGTAATTCACGCACTGAGAGTGACAGAAATAGATGGTACGTCTTGTTCAACTATAGCAACGGCACGCCGTATCTTGTAGTTATATATCTATGTCTCATTTTACAATGCCTTTATATAGACAGTGGCGACAATGGGGTGTCCTATTTTTGATTGGCTCCTTACATCACGTGGTTTTAGCCGCCATGTTTAGGCGAAATCACATGTAATTCGTGTTATACTTTTGGGAGTATACCGTTACAACCCGTTACAAATTTGCCTAAATATGGCGGCGGGAGAGTGGCTTAGTTGTATTGTCGCCACTGTCTATATAAAGGCACTGTATTTGATTTAATTCTGATTTTGACATAATTTTGACGATTGCCGTGCATATATTATAGGTATTGTTCTGTGCGTGTATGTGAATTGTTTATTTCCATAATATAAGACGTGTATAAAATGGAATTACACGATAAGTGTACGTGTTAAGTGTAGTAACGTTTGTGCGGTCAAGTTTTGCCGTTCAAACGCAAATTCAAAGGAAATTAGCCTATTTAGATTTCCCAAGGATGTTGAACGGTAATTATTTAATTGAATTTAGAAAAACTTTCTATAACTAACTAAATATTTTTAATGCAGGTGCAAGCGATGGGTGATTAATTGTGACTGTGAATATTTGTCAAGTTTGGGTCCACATTTGTTTTCGTCGATGTATCGTGTGTAGTCGACATTTTGACCAGCAAAATTTTGTAAAAGGAATTGGACGCACACCAAGGTTGCTAAGAGATGCTATTCCAACACTAAACCTTCCTGAGAGACAAGCAGATTTACATTGGATAATAATGTAAACCTAATTGACCACTCATATGGCAGTGTTATGCCAACTACAGGTAATTGTTACTTAAGGTTTATATTCCGTTGTTCAATAAACACAACAGTATATTTACCTACTGGTAACCTCGTAGATAAACCAGCGGAACTACGGTCAGTTCCTTTCCGGGAATCTCAGCTAGAAGCATTTCAAGCTGAAAACTAACTTTCTGTTTCCGTTAACTTGTCAGCTATGTCAGCAGATACTGTGTTACCACTATTGACAAGTCCTCCAAGCAGCACACAAACATCTACGCACTTAAGTGCATATACGGCGTTCCTTGCACGCAAAAAATTCATATATGGCAAAGAAAATGGACGTCAACACAGAAAAAGGTATGTCAACTGCAACTATTAAAGATTTTAAATCTTTATGTGACAAATATTTACCCAGTACCTGTCCCAATTTTGTTAAGCTGCAAGCCGAATTGTATAAAAAGGTGCCAAATCAAAGAAGATATTCAAAGGAATGTCCAGTTGTGCCTAAAAGTTATTTTATGGGCCCAAAAGCTTACAGGGATCTGTCTACTTTATTTATTATTTCTTCAAAAAGGACTCTAAACAGAATGACGAAAAATTTTCAGTTTCAACCTGGTTTGAATGATTCTATTTGTGAAGGTTTAAATCAAAGTGCAGACTTTTAAAGATATTGATAAAAATGTTTGCCTCTGTCTTGATGAAATGGCCATTAAATCTCATTTGTTTTATAGTATAAACAAATATAAAGTTGTTGGGTTGGTTTATCTTGGGGAAGAAAAAATGTTAAAACGTGCGTTGAACTGTTTAGTTCTATTGATTAAGGGTATTTATAGTAACTAGAACCTGCCCCTTGCTTATTATTTTGTGTACAACACTTGTACACCTACAGAGTTACTCTGTATAATTCAGACGAGTATTCGTAAATTAAAAACGATTGGTCTTTTTGTAAAGGTTGTAGTACCATATTTTTTACTTCGACGGAAAATCTACATCTTGGTCCCATATTGTTGATTTTTACAACCAAGACAAATCGCAAATGAATAGATTGGCTCCTGAATTGCAAGATGCACATATACATCCTTCCAATGCCGAAAAAATGAAAGTATTTTTGGCAGCGCAAGCATTAAGTGCTACTGTTTGCGCAGCAATGACTACGTATGGCAGTCTAAATAAGCTCCCCCTGCTGCCACAGCAACAATAGAAATTATTGAACGCTTTGATCAACTTTTTGATATTCTAAATTCGATCACAACTAAGAATACGAAAGAGTTTAACACAGCTTTCAAAGGGTTAGATTATCAAATACATTTCTTAAATGACATGCTAATTTTTTTGGATAAACTTAAGGTGTTTAACAAAAATGGCATCGATGTGACAAACCGTGTTAAGTTTATTAGGGGATGGAAGATATTAATGGAATTATTCATTTATGGGTACATAGCTTAAAGCCCTGTGGGTTCGAATTTTTGCTCACTAGGAGATTGTGCCTAAATGCATTGGAAATGTTTTTGGATCAGTTCGCAAACAATGAGGCAATTCAATTAATCCGACCCCTATACAATTTCAACGGGCATTTAGAAAACCATTTGGTATGAAATTCTTATATTCTTCTGATTCAGAAAACTGCACTCCAGATTTAGGGAAAATATTAAGCGTAGAAATCAACAATATTAATAAGTTTGAAGATGGTAATGATAATATTTTACCAATTACTGTGGCAGTTACAGATTGTGATTATCACTTACACGACGTAGAAAAAACTCGATACGATACACTTGCGGATACCTCATTAAAAAACATTTATCGATCTATACGTGTGATTGCTGTGAGAAGTATGCGAAGGAGTATGAGGAAATGGACGAAACTACACTTTATTCACATTCTCCGGCATATGAAAATAAATATATGGATATTTTTGGAAATTTGTATATGCCAAATAACAACTTTTTTTCATATATTTGTCATTTGGAGGACATGTTCAAAAATAAATTTGAAGAATTGGTTGCACAAAAAGATTGTTTAGCGCATTGTGTATCCTACTACTCCCAAATTATTTTGCAATACCCGTGCGAGCATTTTCCTCATACGTATCTACTCAAATTGTATGCTAGAATGCGACTTTTTTATTGCCTAAAATTTGTCAACAGAAATTTCAAGGTAATGAGTGCCAAACGGAAACGAGTTAGCAGAAAACAAAAATATTTGGCAGCATTTATGAAAGCTTATTTTAAGTTGTGTAATTATGATAATATAATTTTAGTTTTGTATCGATAGGTATGTAAACAATTTTAAAAATAAATATTTTTATAAAATTTTTAATTTAATTACTCCATCGTAGACAACCCCGGCCTGCTGGATGCAAATAAAGTTTTCACAAACGAAATGCTTTGAATGCATAAATTTAAATTATGGTACTGATCTTCAAACAACATATCTGTCCAACATTTTCTATATTTATTCAACAAATACAGATAAACAATGAAAATTCAAAAGAGGTGTCGCTAATAGCTTGCATTTTGAAGACTGTTATTTTGGAGTAACTTCTAGGCGAAGACTATTAAAAGCATCCTGCAGTGCCTGCACTTTCTTTGGTACATTTTTAATACTGCATTTACAGATTTCCCAATAAAACCAGAAGATAGAACAATTTCTTCTGAAACTCGGAAACAACTCTACCTAAATAATTTTGAAAAGATGAGTATACAAAGAGCAGTAGAATTGAAGAGCTCCTGGCAAAAAATTTCGCAATCACGTTTTATTAGCTAATAAAGTTTAAGCAATTAATTCCATGCCGTTTCACTCAAAAAGGTGATATATGTCCAGTTTTTCTGTAATTTTATAAAGATAGTTTTTACAACACAATTAGTGTGCCAAGAAGTGTCAGATTCTAAATTAAATTTGTAATGTTTGTTTTATGCAATGTAAACGTAAATTTTTATATTCGTATAGTAGTAGTATTTACTACTCGCGATGAAATACGTTCGTGAAAAAAACGCTGCATTCATATCTCATAAAATATAGATACTATCTATATTATACAGGGTGTATTAAAACATGCTGCTAATAATTACACCACGCAATTCTACGTAGAAAAACAAGCAAAAAACTCGAATACAATTTTAGTGTTAAGTCGTTGGTTAAGGAGTTATTAATGCTCAAACTTTGAAATTTTTTTCGACTATGGTTGAGAAATAGATTTAAATAGTATCAACAACACATAATTCAACAATTAAAATAAGTAATCAAATATAAATTATAACATTTTGGTAATTAGTTTACGTATAATTTAATATTTAAGAATGCATATCTTCGCGATTTATAGTTTTGGAAGACGTTGCAACTATGCATTATAAGATGGGTTTATTTTTAAAATGTAACAATAAAAAATTCATAACTGGATGTATTAATGTCATTTTTGACACTTGTAAAAGTAACGTAACTGTAGATGAAATGTTGGAGTCGTTCAGGGGGCGCTGTAAATTCCGACAATATATTGCAAATAAGCCTGCGAAGTACGGAATAAAATTTTACGCACTAGTGGATGCAAGAACATTCTATACAGCAAATTTAGAAATATATGCCGGAAAGCAACCACCTGGACCTTACCAGCTTGACAACAGCGCAGCTAAAGCCACTAAGCGGATAATCAGTCCCATCTTGACACAGGTCGAAACGTAACGATGGATAACTACTTCACATCTATGCCCTTGGCGATGGATCTTCTAAAGAACCATAGGACAACAATCGTCGGAACTGTAAGGAAACACAAACCGGAAATACCTCCAGAGTTTATCAACATAAAAGAAAGAAAGCCTCGGAGCAGTATGTTTGCTTTCTCCGAAGGTGCTTTGCTTGTTTCCTATATTCCTAGAAAAGGCAAACCCGTACTGCTAATATCAACCATGCACGATGACGACGCTATAGACCCAGATACAGGAGACCAAGTAAAACCAGAGGTCATTACTTTCTACACCCTTACCAAGGGCGCAGTTGATGTGGTTTATGAAATGAAAACATACTCAGTTTCTAGATTGAGCTGTAGGTGGCCCTTGACGACATACTTTTCAATGTTGAATATTGGTATCGTAAATAGTTTCATAATTTACAGAGCCAACAATAATAATGGAGACTTCATAAAGGAGAGACGTCTGTTTATAAAAGATTTAGCTCTTGCACTTCTCAGACCCCAACTCGAGACCCGTATACAGATTACAAATCTATCATTGGCATTGCGTACCTCGATAGGGAGGATTGCTGGGATATCAATGCCAAATCCGCCACCAGCAGGAGATTTTAAGGAACAAGCATAAACTAGACAAAACTACTTACAAAGATATAAAATTGACTGATGACAAAACGCCGAATCAGCTAAAATATTTGAGTGGTCTTAGGGAGGAACTGGAAAACCGTAAAACAGCCGGAGAAAACGATCTGACGATTGGGTATGTTAAAGGAGTCCCAGTTATTAAGTCCGTCACTCCACCGACTGCCCCAAACGGGAATTAAACACCGCTTTCCTCGAATGGCCTCTAGTTTATACTAATATCGCATCTGTTACTGCCAAGTTCAATGAGTTTGTTGTTTTTGTTCAGCAATCTGATCCTGCAATTATATGTTTGTCTGAGACATGGCTGTACCCAGAGGTTCCCAACTCACTTGTAAATATAAAGAATTTCGACATATACCGATCTGATAGGGCAACCAGAGGAGGAGGAGTCTGCATATATTTAAATAAGGTATACTTTAAGGAGTTCCGGATTGTAGAAGCAGATTGTCCATGTAGTGGAATCGAGATTGTCTGTTTATCTATAGCAAGTTCTTCAAGTGAATTAATCTTTTTGTGCGTTTATCATCCGCCTAATGCATCTGCAGATCAAGATTTGGAGTTTTCTAAGAAAATAACTGAACTGGTATCTCGTTATAAAAAGTCAGACATTGTTTTACTTGGTGATTTTAATTTACCTAGGTTAAACATGTCGATGGAGACAACCCCAAATGCAAATCCCGAAGCTTTATACCATGACTTGTTTGTCAACACAAATTTACAGCAGCTAATTACAGAACCGACTCGTTACCGAAACAATCAGATACCGTCATTGTTGGATCTGCTTCTCACCAACGATTCTCAGCTTTTCACAGAAATTAAATATCTGTCTCCCATTGGTAAGTCTGACCATGTTGTCATTTCTACAAAACTTCAATTTTCACACAGTTTAGCAACACAGAAGTTGGTAAATATAATGAAGACTGTTATAGATTATAATTGCTTAGATGAAGAACTAACAAACCTTCCCTAGCAAACCCTATTGAGTGATAAATCAAGTCAACCAACAGTGGGAAACTTTCTGCGACGTTGTGAATAAATCAATTGCATCAAACTCACGTTCACGCTCTGTAAAATCAGTTCCTAGCAAACCTTGGATAAATGAAAACATTATTCAAGATTTCAAAAAGAAAAAAAGCCTATGGCAAAGGTTTAAAAGGTCAAAATTGCAGACTGACTATGAAGTTTATAGATATTTTTCGAACTCTTTGTCCAACAAAATTTATAAATTGAGGCAGAATTATGAAGATGATTTGGTTGTGAATGGTGACAAGAAACAATTTTATTATAAGTACATTCGAAGTTCGCTGAATTCTAAAGTAGGAATACCATTAATTAAAAATGAATCTGATGAACTTTGCGAAAATAATTTACAAGTAGCAAATGTCCTGGCAGAAAAATTCTACTCGGCTTATACCATTGAATTAAATAAAGATATTCATAATATACTTACCCCGACAAACGTGAGTACGATTGATGAAATCCAGTTCACTCCAGCTGTTGTGCTCAAACATCTCCAAAATATCAAAAAAGGAACATCGCCTGGTCCAGACGGTATTACTTCTTAAAAAATTGCTGCTCATCACTTTGTTTGCCCCTATCGATTATTATGGCAAGCTCTTTTGTTGAAAAATCTCTACCAGATATGTGGCGCATTGCTCATGTTACTGCTATTTACAAAAAAGGTAACAAGCTAGATGCCGAAAACTATAGACCCATTAGTTTGGTGAGTATCTGCGCGAAGGTTATGGAATCCATTATAACGGAACATTTGACCAAATTTTTCCTGGAAAGTGGCGTTGTCCCAGATGCTCAACACGAGTTTTTAAGTGGACGCTCGGTGATTACTAACTTATTAAGTTGTGTGAACGATTGGACAAAATCGGTGGACTCCGGTGCCTCAGTAGACATTGTTTACCTCGATTTCTCCCGCGCATTTGATCGTGTTCCACACTACAGACTTATATCCAAACTGAGACACTTTGGAGTGAGAGGAAATCTTTTGAATTGGATTGAAGACTTTTTAAAAAACCGTACGTTCAAAGTGAAAGTGGGTGACTGTTTTTCGAATTTCTTTCCTGTTGTCAGTGGCGTTCCACAGGGATCTGTTCTCGGACCCCTTTTGTTCCTTGTGTTCGTGACTGACCTGCCAACGTTAATTAAGACCACCTGTTTCTTTTACGCCGATGATACGAAAATATATGCAGATCCAAATACCTGTCATGACGAGCTGCAAGACGACCTGAATCGGATCTCCAAGTGGTGTAACGACTGGTTACTTCCGCTGAATACTGGTAAATGTGTTGTACTCCATGTGGGTAAGTCAAATCCGAATCTAGATCACACGTTACTTCAGCAGATTTTGAGAGTGGTTCAGTTGCAAACTGATCTTGGAGTTACAGTAACTAGCGATTTGTCGTGGTCCACCCATATTAGTAAAATATGCAAAAAGGCAAATTCCATTATGCATCTACTTCGGAAAGCATTCTCTCGGCCATCTCCACATACAACCAAGATTTTGTATACCACATACATCAGGCCGATTTTGGAATACGCAGGACCCGTGTGGTATCCGGTACTCCGTAGAGATGTGGAATTGTTGGAATCAACACAACGAAGAGCAATAAAAATGTTCTACGGTGCCAATCGTCCTTCTTACGAAGAAAGACTTGCGATCATGGACCTAGGACTATTCGAGCAAAGGCGTCTTCGGGGAGACTTAATCATAAGTTACAGAATAGTGAACAATTTATTTTCTGTGAACATGGCGTCATTGTTCGTGTTAAATGCTGACGATAGACTTCGAGGCCATATGTATAAGTTAGTGCACGAACAGTATCGCACCAGACAAAGACAACACTTTGCAGAACCGAATTTTTGACCTATGGAACAACCTGCCAAGTAATGTTGTAGAAGCTCCAACGGTTAACACGTTTAAAAACAGACTGGATGATACATTATAAGAATGTTTAGTTAGTTTTTTTTTAGTTTAGTTTTAGTTTTATTTTAGTTTAGTTTTTAGTTCTTTTTTCCCTTTTTTGGGTTTGTTTTTAGTAGGTACAAGTGTACACTGTACACAAATGTTTGTTTGAAAACTATTACGTAATAAGAGTTTATAGGACTTGTCTTCAACTCTTCTCATATTCTTAATAATAATAATGTAGCCAGCCGCACAGAAAAAGCAAAAAACAGTGTACTTCTTGCCAGGGGGCTATTTGCCAGGAGCACGCTTCCACTATTACTTATACATGTTCTAATTGTTTAGAGGGCTCATCAGGCTCCGACTAAAATTAAACTGTTATAATTAAAATAAATACAATACATATATGAACTTTAGATTTATTTTATTTATTCACACACATTGTATATTTTATTTATTCACATACACATGCATTTCTAATATGCAATTTAGAGGCGGTAAAACAAAATGTGTAGCATGAAGGTTACCTTCGACGCGCGACTAATGGCGTTTTGAAGAACCTAGCGACTAATACCGGGTTTTAAGACTCTTCGCCTAAGACCAAATTGATGTTAAAGTTTTTTGCTTGTTTTTCAACGTAGAATTGCGTGCGGTAATTATTAGCCGCACGTTTTAATACACCCTGTATATATTATATATCATCTATGGCATTTTTCACGAAGGCCCGCCAGCACCGCCATTCTGTTAAGAAACTTGGTAAGAAAACTTCAAAGGTGCCGACCCCGTGGTGTCCCTACTGAATGTGTAAATATACTGTGGTTACAGAGTCTAACAGATTTTAATTCGGCCAAACACCGATAGATGGATCTGTCGCTGTAACTTCTGTAAGGTCACTATATCAAAAGGTACCGCAATTGGTGATTTTTTATATCTATCGTTGTCGCACAATTTTCTCCAACATTTAGTATATTAACTTAGTGACATTAAACTTCTGACATATTACTAAAGTTTTCGTTTGTGCATTGAATCATTCGACGTTTCTCGCGCGATTTAGTGTGCAGGTGTTTTTACTGTAATTTATCCGTAAGTAACCTAAGCAAGTAAGTAATTCTTGAAACTATCCATGTTTTTATAATTATTAATGATACGAGTGTGAAAACACAAGCTTAAAGTACGAGGGTGTTGTTATGCAACGAGACGCAGTCGACCCGTTTTCGCAAGTGTCATTCAAATTTTTTTCCGTTAATCAACCACGTTGGTCACGAGTCGCTATGGATATGTTGTTTATTTTATAAACGAAAATGTCAAAGTCAAATCAAATTCCTGAAAATATTTTAAAGAAAGGGAATCTATTGAGAAAAAAAATGTTGCCCGTGAAGTCTAAAGCTGCTTATGAGAAGGTTTATTAAAAGTTCTGCCATTGGTGAGAAAATAACAAAGTCTTCTCGGTAACAGAAGAGGTAATTCTTGCCTATTTAGGCGAGAGGTAAGTCTACGATTATTTTCATTTCCATTTATATTTAATTCATTTGATTTGCAGCAAGAAACGTCACATGCTTCACTTTGGCAGCATTATTCGATGCTGAAGTCATCCTTAAAAGTGAAAGAAAACCTGCGCATTGAGCAGTTTGGGAATGTAATTGCTTACCTTAAACAAATAAATGTAACACTTCAAGATACAAAAACGCATTTAATAAACCCTTATTGTTGCTATATTTGTTTCGTGTTTTAAAATTTTTAAAACACGTTGTTCCGGGAAACGTGTTTTAAGCTGCTGTTTTTATTCTAGGATTTAGATATTAAAAATATTACTTAAAATATGACCAACAGAAATAGTATATTATTATACTAGTGTATAAGTACGCCTTTAAAGCACGTGCGACTAGTTTAAAAGCACGACACGCTAGCGGAGTGCTTTTAACGTCACTAGTGCTTTAATGGCTCTTATACACGTGTATCATACGCTATTTTTTCTACGATCGTAACAGAAATATAAAAACTTAGTTCAGTGACACTTTTTCTGTCACATTGTGTTAGATATTCTAGGTTATGTTGAAATTCAAACTTACGGCAAAGCGTCTTCTAATTTAGTATTAAAACACTCCTCCAATGGCAAAGTCCGAATAAGACGTATTTTGGGCGCTAATATTAAGAGTGCTACAAACGTCGCTTTTGACACTAGAAACAGTGTAAAAATTGTCATTTTGACACGATCGTAGAAAAATTAGATTTATGCTTTAGGTAATTTTTTAAATATTAATTTGCATGGTTATTATACTTTTTCGGCACATGACGCAATTTAGGTTGGGAAACGTGCAGGTTTCCCCGATTGGACCACTTGTTTCTACAATTGGACCGGTCCAATCGAGGAAACACTTACATGAATTATGTAACGTTTTCGTTCTTTTAGCATGCCAAAAACCAAAATATTGCAAATGGACAAGTGAGGAACTAAATATGGCAACAAATTCTTTTCGAAAGGACGAACTCCATTTAAATGCTTGCACTAAAACTTACCACGTGCCCAAAGCAAAACTTTAAAAATACATTTGGAGTCAAAAATAAAATCACTAAAGGAGCTGTAAAATTTCATGGGGGTGTTACCACGTTTTCAAGCGAGACAGAATCCGAAATAAAAACTCATTTATTAAAATTAGAAGAAATGATGTTTGGCTTGACAACAATGGACGTAAGAAAACAAATTTACTAAAGAGTGATATGCAGAAGTAATTTGGCGCAAAAAAGTATTTTTAATAAATTGTTTAATGTAGTTACACTTTTAGGTTTTTTGAAAACCTCAAATAGTCTCGTCTGTATCTCGAAAACTAGCTATTCTACATAGTTGGCCCTGTGAGATGAATTGTTGTACATAACCTCAACAAACCATTTTATATTTTTTGTAATTAAAAATATTATACCTGCCCGAAAAAATTCACAAAACTAAAAAGTCACGTTTTTGCAGGGTTATATGAAACGCCAAAAATTTTAAAAAAATATAAAAACGTTAAGCCAGAAACACCAAAATGTGTATCAAAAATATACCTCCAGATATCCCCTAAATGACCACAAAAAATTGAATGTGTTTTGTTATTTCAGAACAGTGATAATTAACAAAATGCCAAAAATCGTTTCATATGTACCAGGATGACGGTACACGAATATTTAATGTCGATGAAAGCGGCTTTTCGACAGTTCAAAAGCGTTGTCACAAAGTTGTTGCCTCCAAAGGAAAAAACAAGTTTCAGGTACGGCTATCGCCTTAAAAATCTGGTACACCAAATTTTTCCCTTTGTGAATACGACTGAAATAACATAAGTATCATAGCAACCGCTAGATTTAAAGTATCCGTCACTGCTATCACTAGTCCCTCTTTATAAGCTGTCAGCACGCTGTCAGTTTCTGTCACTTACTCGTCTTTAAAGGTGCTTGAGAGATTTCAGTAGTCTGCTGAATGAAAGATATGCCACATCATTTGAATAAGTTCGAAAAAGGAAGAATTATAGAAAGGTTGGAAGAAGGAGTTCCGATAAGGGTAATAGCTGTGCAGTTTAATATAAGCAAAACTACTGTAATGAATTTAAAAAAGAAATGGGAACGGGATGGAAACGTTGAACGAAAAGAAGGGTCTGGTCGACATAAGTCCTCCAATGCAATAGAAGATGCAGATTTAATAAATTTCCTAAATGATAATCCGTTTGAAACTGCTGTTAGGGCAAAAGAAGCTACAAATTTCCCGGGATCTCATAGAACTGCACTAAAACGAATCAAGGCGTCGAATCTGAATAATCGTTGGGCCGCGAAAAAGAGTGTTCTTACCGAAACTAATAAACAGAGCAGATTAGATTTTGCAGTTAGATATGTAGATATGGACGAAGAATTTTGGAGTAACATCATTTTTTCTGATGAGAAAACATATCAGTCGACTTATAACGGTCGGCTGAGAGTTTATAGGCCAGTGAATTGCAGATTTGATGAAAAATATGTGCATGAAACACGTCAAAGTGGACGATTTTCAGTCAACATGTGGGCATGGATCGGAGCACGGGGACCAGGTATTTGCTGCATAATTGAAGAAAGATTTACTGCAGAAGTTTATAGAAGATTACTTCAGAATATGATGCTTCCATCAGTTACCCAAGTTTATGGTAACAATTGTGTGTTTCAACACGACAATTGCCCCGTCCACAAGTCAAGAATTGTTACAGAATGGTTCAATGAGAATCAAATTGAAACTCTTCCTTGGCCTGCCAAAAGTCCCGATATTAACCCAATAGAAAATGTCTGAGGGTTTCTAACTAAAAAACTGTATTCAGCGCATTTTCGACCACGAACAGCAGAAGAGCTGAGTCGAAAAATTGCTGAAGTTTTGACCGATTTAACGCCTGAATATATAGGTCGCCTGATATCTTCCATGCCATCGCGTTTCCATGCAGTGATAAGAAATGAAGGGGGAGTTACAAAATATTAATATTATTCACTTGCTTTTGTTTAATTTCGTTGGATTGATGATAATAAATATGTATTTATTTTATTCTCGTTTTTAAGCACATATGTACCTACTTAAAATATAATTTCATACAGTAATTCTTTCAGAGAAAATTTTAAAGCCCAAATAACAATGTCCACAATTTTTAAATTCAAGTCACTAGATTTTCGACCTTGTACCAGATTTTTAAGGCGATAGCCGTACGTCAGAAGTTAAATAACACTGTGGTTGCGTTTTCTGTTTCTATATATGCATAACATCTATTACTTCTGAGGTAATTTCCTGGTTTGTAAGCATTTATCATACTTTAGTAAGTTTTCCCAGCTAAATTCCGAATTTGTAGTCATTTTTCAGTATTTTGACTGTAAGATAACCTTCCCAATGTGGCGAAAGTAGAGGAACTGGTCCGAATATGGGATAGGGTTTTAATATGAGCCCCCGTCTTTTTTTTTACACAAGTAGAGCCATCTATCTATCTAGTAAGTAAGTTTACACTGTCACGTGTTGCTGATCACAGTTGCCAGCTCCCGCCATAATTGCAGCTGTTGTTAATGTACGGTGTGGGTTTGTGTATTTTCTTGCTGCCAATAATTTTGCTAGGTAAGTTTAATCAGCACAATTTTTATATTTCTTGATATTATTCCATTGTTTACTCCGCTTAATATGACAAGATGGACGTCTAAAATTGCATTCTAGCAGGAATTTTAAATGTAAAACGGATAGCTTGATGATAACCTATAATTTAAATTCAACATAGACATTGTGCAATATGGGCCCCCTGAGGGAGTTAAATTTGGACAGGGGCCCATATTCTGAACATGTTATCTTTATGTACATGTATCTACATTTATTTTTAGATACTGGTTACAATGAGTTCTCAAAGCACAAACCGAAAATTTTTATGCAAAAACTTAAGAAAACAATGGGACAAGAAAAATATGGAACAAGCTATAATTTCTGTTAAATCTCGACAAATGGGCTTGAAGACCGCATCCAAAACATTTAGCGTGCCAAGGGCTACATTGCAGAGAATGGTGAACGCAGCCAAAGCTAGTGATCTTTCTGTCAGCGACATAGCAAGTACCAAACTGGGCCGAAAGACAGTTCTTGGAAATAACGTTGAAGAAGTATTGGTAGAATATATTCTTAAAATGGAGGCCCAGTTCTATGGTTTAACAAGAAATGACCTCTGCAGAATGGCCTACACAGTTGCAATTAGAAACGGCATTAAACATCCATTCAAAAATGGAATAGCTGGTCGCAGTTGGTTAGAAGCTTTCTTAAAGAGACATAACGGTCAACTATCCATGCGCAGACCAACTGGGACTTCATTTGCAAGGGCTCTAGCGTTCAATAAGGAAAATATCACAATTTTTTTAATAACCTCGAAGCACTATATGAAAGACACAACTTTGAACCACACAGAGTATTCAACGTAGATGAAACCGGTCTTTCTGTCGTCCCAAGTAGACTACCAAGAGTCATTGTAAGGAAAGGAAAACGTCAGATAGCCTCGATTACGTCAGCTCATTACGGGGCTCATTAGTTACTTTAGTTGCAGCGATGAGTGCAGGAGGGCGATACGTTCCGCCTATGTTCGTGTTTCCAAGGAAAAACAAGAATGACCAGCGTATGCGTGGGGCACCACCTGGATCCATCTATGCCGTTCATCCGAGTGGCTGGATCCAGCAAAATCCTTTTACCCAGTGGTTAGAGCATTTCATTCAGTTCGTAAAGCCAACCGAGGAGTCACCAGTGTTGCTTGTATTAGATGGGCATTACAGCCATATTAGGAATTTAGACTTAGTAAACCTTGCAAGGCAAAATCATGTAAGCATCATATCCCTTCCTCCACACTCCACTCACAAACTGCAGCCGCTTGACAAGACGTTCATGGGGCCACTCAAAGCGTACTATAGCGAAGAAATTAGGACTTGGTTAAGGATAAACAACAGAGCCTTAACACAATTTGATCTGGCTGAACTACTGGGCAGAGCAATTCTGAAATGCTAGACTACAGAAATAGCTGTTAATGGATACAGAGTTACGGGAATCTGGCCAATATCAAAACATATTTTTTCAGATGCTGATTTTATTTCCGAAAGAATTGAAGCTGAAAAAACTTGTAGCTCAAATCCAGAAGTTCAGCTGCAAGAACCACAACTGCACTCTACCATTAATGCTCTTCATTCAGAGCCCACACCGGGCTGCTAAAAAAATTTGCATTCCCAGCCACATTATTCGAATGATGTAGAACCTCACCCAGGTCATTCAAGACATCCAGATCCTTTTTTGAGGACTCCCAACGATTAAATCAGGCAACTGTTTGAAAACCCTTATTAGTCCATTCGATATTTCACCTGTTTCGCTAGGAAGCAGACGTCAACAAGGGGACGAAAGCCTTCAAAGTCCCAAACAATAACTTCGTCTCCCTACAAGGCGGACCTTGAAATATCTGTCAACAATATAAGCAAGTCAAAACAAGAAAAGGGAAAGAGAAAAGTGTTTCCAGTAGAATCGAATAAAAATAAAAAGAAGCCCAAAAAAGTAACCAGAGTTGAAGATGTGACATATTCGGCAGGCAACAAGCCGCGACTTCGTCTTGGCTTGTACTTGCCTACCTCAAATGTTAATAGGTCCTTACATTCCTTGCTACTTAAATAGCTGTTAAGTAAAAAATTAATAAGACTGAGTTTTATTTCAACCAAAGAATTAACATTAACCTATAAATAATATACATATAGTAAGTAATTAAACTTATTAAAATCAATGTAGATTACTTAGTTATACTTTTTTATTATTAGAAGACTATGTCAGATAGAAAAACCAAGCGAAAATATGGAGGTTTTTACAAAAAGAAGAGGGAAAAACAAGGGGAGGAACAGAAGCTCCTGCAAGGTTCTCTAGAAAAATTTCTTCAAGTTAGAACTGAAAACTCGGCTCCCAAAGATGCAAACGTTGATAAACAAATGGTAATTGATGCTGACAATACTGACGTTGACGTAGAAGCACCACCATCATCACGCGAGAATAAGAAGGGCGTTCAAGATAGAGATGAGTCGTTGCGCACGGAACGTTCTTTCGGAACGGTATTTTTTAGCAACGTGCCGGAACGTTCCTAACATAGGATGAACGCGTTATTCTGGAACGACGGAATAAAGCTGAAACGGTGAAAACGTGAAGAACGCAACACAAACAGATAGTGTTAGTGTTGGTTGCGCGTCGCTGCTCGGAACTAATCACGATTCCCGTTCCACGTTCCATTCTCCCAGTTCCGCAAGGAAGGACGGAACTGGGAACGCTTCTTTCACGTTATGTTTTTCATTGTTAGAAACGAATAATTGTAAAATATTATAAATGCTAATTTTATTGTAACATGTAAAACGACAAATTAATTAATTTTTCAGCATAATAATCGTCGTTATTTACTGATAGAACTAAAAATAAGAACAGTTTAAAATTTTTATATAAATGGGAATTTCATCAAGGCATGAATATAAGAGTTTCACTAAAGGAATCTAACAAGTTTATTTTTTAAAAACAAGTGTACATGTTTCTCAATCTCACTGATATTTCTTGAGGTACAAGAATATTATAACAATACTTAAAATGAATTTTAAAAAACACCTTATTAATATGTCGCTAATAAAATAATAATAAACGTTCTAAAATGACGTCATAACCAGTAATGTCATTTGGTTCCCTCGTTCCGGAAGAATGTTATTTTGGAACGGTATTTTTTCAGAACGAGAACGTGTGTTCCACCTAACGCATCGTTCCGCCCATCTGTAGTTCAAGATGAATACCAAGTTCTTGGGAATAACGAAGATGGTTCCTACATATCTATGTTATTGAACTTTAACAATGATCCAGATGATTACACGAAATACCCGACATCACGCATGGACGTTGATAAAGAAGTGAATACTGACGATTAGATAGATACAGAAGAATCGCGCGAGACGGACGAGGAATTAGATTCCTCTAAGTTGACAGACTTAAATTATCCAGGTACTTGGCCTGAAATTATATCGAACAAATTAATGCAAACATTAATAGAAATAGGGTCCGTTTATGTAGATAATAACTATAAATGTCCCGTAGATGATGAAACTGGTAGGAAGTTTAATGTCCTTTATTTTAAACAATTATGGAAAACGGAGAACAAATTAAAAGAAATTGGCTTGTTGATTCTGCCAAATTAAATCGCGTTTTTTGTTATCCGTGTAAATTATTTAGTAGAGAAACCATAAAAATAATTAATACTGACTATTCCGATTAGCGTCATTGTTCTGATTATTTCAATAGACACGAATCTGGTTTTCAACATATTCAACGTGTAAAGAAGTGGTGTGAATTAAAAAAAGATAAAAAATGTACAATTGATAAGAAACAACTAAATTTATTAGAAATTGAAAAGAAGCGCTGGAGGGCTATAATTAAATATTTTTTCCACAGCCGTGATTTTAAACTGTTGCCAAGTGTCATATGTATCGTGATTTATGTTGTCTATAAAACACGCCATTCCATTTAAAGCACGGAGTACTTTAAGAGTTTATAAAACCTTATTATTTGTGAAGATTAAAAGTAGTTATTATATTGGACCGATTAGTATGCGGATTCCCGAGGGCCCAATTGGAGAGGGGCCGAGCCCCGAGGGCCCCCTTGAAAGGGGGCGGAGCCCCGAGGCCCCCTTGGGGAAGAGCGGAGCTCCGAGGGCCCCCTTGGGGAGATGCGGAATCCCGAGGGCCCCCCTGGAGAGGGGCGGAGCTCCGAGGGCACCCTTGAAGAGGGGCTGAGCCCCGAGGGCACCCTTGAAGAGGGGTGGAGCCCCGAGGGCCCCTTGGAGAGGGACCGAGCCCTGAGATCCCTCTTGGAGAGGGGCCGAGCTCCTAGGGCCCCCTTCGAAAGGGGCCGAGCCCCGAAGGCCCCCTTGGAGAGGAGCGGAGCCTCGAAGGCCCCCTTGGAGAGGGGTGGAGCCCCGAGAGCCGCTTTGGAGACGGGCGAAGCCTCGAGGGCATTTTGGCTAACAAACTCTTCGGCTGTAGAAAAAATATTGAAGCCAACTCGTGTTTTACAGTTTAAAAATCTCGGTCGATCATAAAATTCTCGCTTCGCTCGAATTTTAACATGATCAACCTCGATTTTAAAACCCTCTGTAAAACACTCGTTGCCTTAATAGCTATAGCTGGTCAGTGTCTGGCTTTTAGAGGGACAAGTTCGGATCTATATCAACAGAACAATGGTAATTTAAAAAAAACTGAGATGATTGCTAAATTTGATCCTGTTATATTAGACCATTTAAATGATGTTAAAAAGTCAAAGGAACTTAAAACTAAAATGCCACCTTACTTCGGAAAACATTTTCAAAATGAAATTATGCATTTATTGGCTGCAGGTGTTAAAAAAGAAATAATGCAAGTGGGAAAATTTTCTAAATATTTTTCAATTATACTCGACTGTACACCAGACGTAAGTCATACCGAACAAATTACATTTGTTGTGAGGTGCGTAAATATAAATATTTCAAATAAAAATGTCAAAATACGCGATTTTTTTTTTTTTTATCCTATCACGAACACAACTGGTGAAGGATTGTATAACTTATTAAAAAAATTGATTGATTACGAGTTAGATTTGCAAAATGTTAGGGGGCAAGGTTACGACAATGAGTCTAATATGCGAGGTAAAAATATTGGACTTCAAAAACGCATCATAGATATCAATCCAAGAGCACTCTTCGTCCCTTGTAATGCTCATACTTTGAATTTGGTCGTAAGCGATGCTGCAAATATTAGCGGGGTAATATTTGATTTTTTTGGTATAATTCAGGAAGTATATAACTCTTTTCTGCTGCCCAATACAGATGGAATATCTTTAAAAGCTACATTTCAAATTTAACTCTCAAAGATCTTAGCGACACAAGATAGGGAAGTAGAATACAAGCTATAAGACCTCAACCTGAAAAACATCATTGATAGTTTAACAGAATTAATGAATGATCCTGATCCTACCCGAGACTTTCTACTTTCAAATTTATTTGTTCCATAATTATTTGGCATAGTTTACTTTCAAAGGTAGATATTGTTAGTAAAATGCTTCAAAACTCAAAATTATGAAAGTTTCGCTTCCCTCGTTCCGCAATTCATACAAGTGCCTTAAACGCCACACTGAAATGGGTGTGAAAAGTTTAGCTTTTCACACGCTCGTGGAAAAAATACTTTACCTCACGGTTACAAAAAAAATGGAATTCTTTTAGGTGCATAACATCCTTTTTTCAATGTTAGATATATAGATAATATTAAATAAATTTAAAATATTCGTTTTTGCTTTTTAACAGTTTTCTCTATTAAAAGTTAAGCCTCTTAGGCTCGTAGGACAAATATTGTACGTAATTCATGCGGAAAGTGTCTTTTCTGCCCTTGTTAAATAAATAACTTATTGTGCCTATCTAATGTAGGAAAGAAAATTATGGCGAGCGTACAATTAAAAGCGTAACTAAAAAGCTGCAAGAAAATATTCCAAACTTCGAAGTAGATGGACTCCATATCAGTGTTAGCGAAGATCCCTTCTGTTGTGTAATTCTAACCCCACTAATGTTACGGGGCGTATGATCTGAAATTTTCGAGTGAAATTGTTTTTTGTGGACTCCAGTGCATCCTACGATCAAGGTGGATCTTCTGTAACTTTTTTTTGGGGCGAGCAAAGTACGTGGTGTACCACTGGGGTGCATTATCCATAACTATCAGACTGAAGAAGTTTAGACATACTGCTTTCAAAAATTTTAAGATCTTTTAGGAGCTAAAGGATTTCACGGCAAAGGATATCCTATGACATTTAAGACCGACGACAGTGCAGCTGAAAGAAATGCATTAAATCAAGTTTTTACAAATTCCAATACATTAATATGCACATTCCACGTATTACAGACAACTTGGAGGTGGTCATGGAATACCACAAGTGGCATTGAAAAAGAAGATCCACGACCAGTGATGCTGCAATTTCGTGATATTTTATACGCTAAAAATATAGGTTCTGAACTTTTTAAGGAAACGCTCTGCAACAGTTCCATAGCAATGAAGTATAAATAGTATATTACAGCCCGAGATGGGAAGTGTTTCATTACTGTCGAGAGATTAGCTAGCTGATTGAGACGCGAAGCGTCGAAATCAGCTATTATCTCGAGACTAAGGAAACTTCCTGTCGAGGTTTGTATACTATTTTATTTACAACCATATATGTAATGTACTTCCCGCACACAGTTCCCGCACTCGAGTGCGGGAAATAGCGGGCGGAAATGTACAGCTTCCCGCACTCAAATGAGGTCAGTAATGTTAACATTACATATATGGTTGTAAATAAAATTATTTTCAATATTTTAATCACATGTGGGAAAGAAGATCGGAATGGTGTCATTGTTATCACAATAAAGTGATATGAACTCAGGCGCTAATTACACGCGAGGCAGGGCCTCATCGCCATACGTGTAAATTCAAGCGCCCAATTAAAAACGCCTCGCCGGCCACTTGGTTCAACAAAAGCAAAGCTGAAATCGGCAACATGACATATCTCCGAAAACTCAAGTAAACAGCATCATAAACAAATCTAGCACAATAAGCGCCAAGCCTCCAATAAACAAATACCGCTACCGATCGAACAAAGGCATTCGCAACCAAAACAGGGACAATTTTAAAACCCCGGACACCGCACAAAAATATGCCCGAATACACACAAATCTCGGACGCAAATTCAATGCCACCCGCTCAAGTTTTAAAATAGACGGAAAGGCAAGTATAAAATGCGCGTTTGGAAACCCACAAAGGAAATCAACTTAAAGCATTCAGGCGACGGATTAGCCAGGTAAATAATAAGACGACAGTGTCAACTCGAGATGCTAGGCTTGCGCCGGGCCAGATTAACGGGGATTAGGTCAGCACAAGCGAACCGCGCCCTAATTAAATTTAAAATCGCGAATAAAACACAGCTCGGTTAATACTGATACACATGTGGACGTGTGTAGTATCCCCGAATGCGCCTTTGTATAAGGAAGACGATGGAGAAACTTAAAAAGGCCGCAACGATTAATTAACCACGCTACGAAACAAAGTAATTAAAACAACAAATTATCTCCCCCTTGCGGCCAAAAATTGCAATCCGGGAGAATCGCAGAGGGGTAGAATGCCTTTATAAGAAGAGAGCGCAGCAATATTCGATATTCGATCGATTTCTAATCTCGAACAAACACCTCCACTCTCCGGCTAGACCCAGGTCGCCGAAGATCCGTCCAGGACTGCACTAAGCTCCTCGCCATCGCCGTCGAGCTCAGCCAGCCCTTCCAGCTGCTCTAAAGCATCCAGGACTTCTCTCGAATACTCGCCTTCGCAGCCGAGCTCACGCCAGCTCCTCCAGCCGCCCCCAGGCCCTCGCCTTCGTCACCAGCGACCCCAGAGAGGTCACCGCCGCCAACATCAGATCCCTGACGTTCCGTGATCCTGAGGTCGATACCATGTCGCCCAAGTAAGCACTTCGCTCAGCTGCTAGCCACTCTGCCTCCAGGAAGACCCATCACAAAACCTTCAGCCGCCCCCAAAGGTACGGCGCACCCTAACCCAGGTCAGTTTTTCTTTTCTAGCACTCAAGCTTTGGTACAGCGATTGTTCGGGCCCTCACCACCTAGTCCCCCCGAGTCCCCATTAGTCCAGGAGGCTCGTCGGTGCCTACACTTGCGAGTAATCCCGGAAGCAGGACCGCCCCGGGCCGCCGTCCCCGAAGACACGCCGTCCCCAGCTGCCCCCGCACGCCCGACCCCGAGAACACTCCCAGCGGGCACGAGGCCTCCGAAGCCGACACCCCGGAGGGTCGCCCGTGGCTCCGCATCCCCGGGTCCGCCTCACCTGCCGCCCCCGCCGACTCGACGTGGAGTTTTTCCTCAGCCACGAGGAAACCGCAGAGTTCGAGCGATTGTGGGAGGACATCCGCCAAGAGGCCTCCTCTCGCCCCACACTGCACGAGGCACTGCTGCCCCACGCCGCTTCCCCGACGCCGCCGCCCGCACCACCGAACGAATGGACCCTCGGAGGAACGCGCGATTGCGTTTACACTCACCCCTGCCCATCGTGCCCGCGCAACGTTGCATTCCGGGAGCCCGACGCTCTTCCCTCCGCCGCCGCCCCCAGACGAACGCCAGCGCGCGTCCGCAATATTGTGAATGCACTCCGTGGCAGTGTTGTGTGACCGCGGTCGAACCTAAGGCGAAAGTCACGAGACCGTATGTGAGCGTAAGCCGTCGCTCTTATACCCAACACACCAAAGCGAACCAACGAGGAAATGCCGAGAATGACGCACCCAAGTGCAAGTCTACACAGCTAGGAGATAATAGGAGCCAGCGCCTCCCTGTTCCAGTGTGGACAGAGGACGCCTGCTGGAGATTGCAGCCCAATGCAGCAGAGATAACAGCAGGAGGAACACCAACTAGCACAACGCAGTGCGAACCCAAACGTTCCCCTACAGGGAGCAGTAACTCCACCTCCATTTCTGGGAATGGATATAAATCCCCAGGGGCGCCCAACTACTTGAAAGATTTGCAGGATACAATCTTGAACTTGTAGTTCTATTTCTAACCGAAGAACGGAGCAAACAGAAAATAATATACTTTGACAACTACTTTTATTCAGTAAAATTCCTAGAAAAACTGAAATTAGAGAATCTTAATCTAATTTCTAACCCTTGTATTTTAGTTATAACACATGTTAATAATTACTGATGAAGCCATCTAAAGTGGCGAAACGTAAAATATTTTATCAACTTTTACATGTATGACGTTTGGACCTTAAGGAACAAAATATTTTTTATACTACAATAAACTTTTTGGCTATCCATCTCCCACAACTTTATTATGAAATTAGAGAATACTTTGGCTTGCGGCACTATCAGAATTAATAGAGCAGGAAATCCAAAAAAATTCAAAACTGACAAACAATTACAAAGAGGAGATTTTGATGTTAGAATTTCAAATACTGATATAACATTCTATAAATGGAAGGACAATAAGGTCGTTAAATTGGCACCAAATTTTCATGGCACAGAAGAAACGACCGTTACAAGAAAGGAAAAAACTGGAAAAAAGATTGATGTAAAATCACCTGCAGTTATAAAAGATTACAACGCTTATATGGGGGGAGTGGAGCACCACGATCAATTACGTTCTTCTTATATTATTGATCACCGATCCAAAAAGTGGGGGTTTTTAGAAATTACGTTTGTAAATGCGTTTGTAATTGCAAAAAAATATTAAGAGAAGAGACAAAAACTCTTTTAGAATTTCGCCGAGATATGACATTGGGACTACTCAATTCAAAATCAGCTAAACGAAAAAGGCAGTCAGCTAGCGGGTATGGACCTTCAAACAGAAGGCGTTTTAATTATGGTGTTCCCACAAGTGTTCGTCTAGATAATCTTGGCAACCACTGGATTAGGTTTGGCAAAACGCGCGGAAGATGCGAAAACTGTAGTTCCAAAGGGATACACTCAAAACCATTTTCGATGTGCTCGTCTTGTGGAGTTCACTTATGTATTAATGAAAAGAATAATTGTTTTGCAGAATACCACCAGATTGATGTGTAATCAATAATAATTATACTAGTAAAATTTTTTTACCAAATATAAACTTAAACTTTTTCAATAAAAATTATTTTTAATTATTCATTTTGACCTAAATATATTCCAATGGTACTTTCAGGTACTACCTCCAAAAAACTAAGAAACTAATCAAATATATAATTCTTGTTTATAGATTTAAATAAAGCAATACTTCTTAAAATGGAATCTAGGTCGCCACTTACACATTTTCAATACTTCATTGCCTGGGATTTCAACAGCATAAAAATAGTGGTACTTAAAAGTACCGCCAGTACATAAGGGGTTAAGGTTACTGTTCGAAATTATAATTGAAGTGTGAATTGTGAGCTTTATAGTAAATATGAGAAAAGGTGGAAACGGGATACGGAAAGTTCGTATCCCACATTTCGTTCCCCACATTTCGTACCCCACATTTCGTTCCCGGGATATTTCGTCTCCCCACATCTCGTACCCGGAAACTTCGTTCCCGAGCGAGCTCAATTTGTCTCCTAGATTACCGTGTGTTGAAAAACGAGTGCAGCGATCGGAATGATAGATAATGAAAGATATTTTAATTAATTTATTCATTATAATAAACTTATAAGAATAAAATAAATAGTATTTATTAAAAATGACGGTTTAATCTGAGTATGATAGATAATGAAAGATATTTTAATTAATTTATTCATTATAATAAACTTATAAGAATAAAATAAATAGTATTTATTAAAAATGACGGTTTAATCTGAGTATCTTCCTTATATCTTGTATACGGCCATATTTTCTCATTCTGAACAACTTTTCTTAGTAATATTTTGCCGTATTATGAACAATAAGGGTAGTTTACCTGAAAAGAAAATAGTTTTTGCTTAACTGTCAAGGCCGACTTGTTTTTGAAAAACTGAAAATTTTCTTAAAATTGTCTACAAACCAAGCAGGAATTTTAATTCCTATAACATTTATATTTCAAACTAAAAATAAAATTTAATTCCCTCTTGTAAACTCAATCCGGGGATATATTGTTCTTATAAGTTTATTATAATAAATTAATTAATTAAAATATCTTTCATTTTTCTAACTGCATTCCGATCGCTGCACTCGTTTTTCAATACCCGGTAATCTAGGAGATAAATTGAGTTCGATCGGGAACGAAGTTTCCGGGTACGAGATGTGCGGAGACGAAATATCCCGGGAACGAAATGTGGGGTACGAAATGTGGGGAACGAAATGTGGGGAACGAACTTTCCGCAAACCGGTGGAAACTGGTGTTCAGCTCTTAATTGTACCAGTAACTCGAATACTGACAAAAACGTCAGTTTGTTTCGTTTTCCTATAGATAAAGAGAGGTTAGTACATTCTTTAATTACCAGCGATGTTCTTAATTCGTTTTCTTTTAATTTAGATAGGGTTATTTACAATCCACAAATTAAAATGTGTTTTTCTTAAAGGTCAAAACGCCGGGTCATAAACTGCAGGCGCGAAGATTTATTAAACAGAGACGCGAATTATTTGTACATAAATTGTAAAATATGCAGTGAGCATTTCAAACACTCTATGTTTTTACATTTTCCAAAAAATAGACTCAAAGAAAATGCTGTGCCAACACTATTTGAAATTTCCAATCCTCCTCCTACTGTAGCGTCAAAAAAAAAAACCAGCTGAGCGAAACGAATCTTCGAAAAAACCAACGAATTAATGAAAGTGATAACGTGTCCTTCCTATACAAACCTGCATAAAAACCAGTATGAAGTAAATGTATGTATTATCATTACCCTCATTTTACCTTGCGGTGTAGAGGCTGGTGCTTCATGTGCTTGCATCTGGCCGTACAATGCTCAACTTGTCCCGGATTCGGGATACAAAGTTGGAGCGCGCCTTTTGTGCTTGCACAGCAACCATTGTGTGAAGTGTGTGTCATGTTTATGTGTTGACCTTGTTACTCTATCTCTTAGGTCTGTGGTTCTGAGTAGAGCACAGTTAATTTGGTGCCCAACTGTGAATGGTCTCACTGAGCCCGATTCTAATCGCCAAGGATACGGAAAAATTCCGACCCCAGCGGGATTCGAACCGAGGACTTGCGTAATGCAAGCCTGGCGCTAACCCATCTGCGCCACGCAGATGAAGTAAATGTAACATTATTTAATTCAGTAATTCCAACAGTACTCTTGAAAATGGATGCATTAATATCCAAATGTAATCGATAAACGCCACAGTGCAGTCGTAACTTTTTTTATTCTAAGAAAACCTTACAAAACTCATATAAATATTCAAAGAACTGTTCAGGATTGTTACCTAAAATATAGGCAACGCAATTATTTATTACTGACTAATATAATTAAATTCTACATTAATGGCAGGCTAACGTAAAATCATTTTCTTTATAGACGCTGATGCTTAAAGTCAAACACCGAAGTCGTTGACTAGATTATCTCCCAGAAAAGAAAAATTAAGGAAAAATCTAATAGCAAAAAACCGCATTATTAGAAAATTTGGCAAATTATATTATAACCCAGGTCAGACTCTTTAAAACAGGAAACAAAAAAGGAAATAAGTATGCGATCCAATTTAAACAATTTACATTAACTATTTTCTTTTTGAGTCCGAAGGCTTTACAGTTTTATTGCAAATACCTTTTGTTTGCCGACAAAACGCAGTTCACAGAGATTCACTCAAAATCTTCAGTATTTACCAAGACTATACGACGAGGCACTTGCGTTAATTAAATTTCAAATTGATGGTTTAGACGACAAAGCAAAATATTGTACTATTTGCATAGATGAAATGTCACTGAAATCACAACTATATTATAATATCTCTAATGATACCTTGATTGGCATACATGATACAGGTAAAACTAAAAAAAATTGCAGCAGCCAAATCGGTTATGGTAATTACGGCAAGAGGAATTTGGTAAACTAGAAACAACTTTCTACTTATTTTTTTGTTAATACAACTTGTTCAGCAAGAGAACTATTTAATATTGCAACAGAATTTATTACCAAGCTTGATGATATTAGATTAAATGTATGTGCTGTAGTTTCTAATCAAGGTTCCAATTTTATTGAACTATCAAACAAATTAAATATAACTCGAAAAAAGGTCATTTCAGGCTAAATGGTAAAAAAATCTTTTACATTTTTGATGTACCCCATTTAACTAAATCTATTAGATATAATCTTATGAAATATAACTTTCTCTTCGATAATGATCAGGCATGGTGGAAATATATTGTTTCTTTTTATCAATCTGATAATCTGCTTAATTTAAGATTAGCCCACAAACTGACTGAGGCTCATGTTTATCCAAATAATTTTCAAAAGATGAGGGTCAAACTAGCAACCCAAATTTTTAGTCAAACAGTTGCTGCTGCTATATGAACATGTGTAAATTTGAAAACCTTGCCTATAGATGCAGCAGGAACCGCTAGATTTATAGTTTTTTGACAAACTTTTTGATATTTTAAATTCTTCTAGGATGTCCGACTCTAAACGGTATGCTAGAGCTTTTATGGGTTCGCAAATGCAAATAGAATTTTTCAAGAACATTAAAATTGTTAATTTTTAAAATAGAGAAGTGACAAAAACAATAAAATGTGTAACAGGTTGGCAAATTACTGTAAGAAGTACATTAGACTTATGCGAAAGTTTAAAATCAAACGGATTTGCCTATTTATTAACAAGACGTATTAACCAAGATTCACTGCAAAATTTATTAGGCTGACTAAGACAGCAAGGTAGAAATTCAGTGAATTCAACCCCAATTCAATTTATCAGAGCATTTAAAAAACTCTTTTGCTTAAAATATTTTTATTGTGCTCAAGGAGGAAATTGTACCAAAGATTTTGATTCTGTATTATCAAAAATGATTACTCTCCCTACATCACAATTACAGCCTCAATCAGTTTATACTGAATCGTGGAAGCAATTACATTTGGTATCAGTTGAAACAACTGACTATAAACAGCAATTACCAGAAAAAAAATGCACTTAGGTATGCATGCGGTTATTTATTGAAAAAATGTTTTAACTATTCATCCTTGCGAGAATTGTACCACTTTAAAAAGGCGAACGCGTCATTAACGGAAGGTTCAGCATACTTTTGCCACTTTAAATCATATGAAAACGCCAACAAAGACACCTTTGGTAATTTACGCATGCCAAACGAATTATTGAAAATATATTATTCGTTAAAATATTTAAATATGAATATTAATATTCCACAGCGTAGACATAGAAAACTTTTAATTTTAACCCATATGTAAGAATATTAAAGATTGCACAAATAAAAATTTATGTCGAAATTTATTTTTATTTTCCTTCTTGTCCGATTATTTTACACATTTATACTTACCAACTTAATGGCCACCAGTTTATACTATTAACAAAATCAGGAAACATATAGCAGGAATAAAACAGTAAAATATAAGTGGTGTTATACTCAATCCTGCATTATAATTTATTACAAGTCTGGCCTCTCAAAACACGCTTCTAAAATGATGGGGTGTGCGCTCGAAGTATAGTTTTAAAAATAAATGTACGCTATCTGGAATTACCTTGCGGATCTAAACGTGGAGTGCTCCATTTTTTGGGATTATAAAAAACCGAAAAATTTTTTCCGATTTTTTTAGCGACACGAGTAGCAATCAAAACACAGCGGAAAACAAATCGCATTTTTTACAACACTAAATCAATGCAGATAGTTCTTTCACTAAATATTTCTTCATTCTGTTATACGCATTTCATACACTGGAAATATGCATTTATGTGCAGTAGGCAGTAGTTTTCAAAATACTTCGATGCTTAAATTTATAAAGTGCACTCCCGGTACGGTTTGTTTAAGCAATTTCTATAGCATTGTTAAAAATAATTTCGAGATCAATTTGACATCATCTGTATCTATAAAGAATAGGCTTTCCACTCGTTTAAGAATTATTGATAAATATTCAAAACTAAGCTTACAAATGCGATGTACGCATAAAGTTCATAAATTTTCAGTAATAAAAAAAACGGAAAATACTTTTTTCTGGTTTTTTGCAATCGCAAAAAGAATGGAGCACACCACATTTAGATCCGCAAGGTAATTCCACATAGTGTACATTTATTTTTAAAACAATATATTCAAGTGCACACCCAATGATCGACTATATGGTGCCCGATTCCTGACGTACGATTATACTGTACGCCAATATGGCGAACGGCAAGAGTCGAGTCCAAACCGTGCTACAAGAACTTCAAAGGCGCAGCCAGTAGTGTCGCTTCTGATTCCGGAGGTTAAGGGTATTGAATACGACTTTATTCGACATTTAAAGCCTCCACACGTAAATTATTTACGCCGTCAATTTCCTTCTACCTATAAGTCTACGTTAGTTAGAAAGAGATGAATGTGAGTAACACACTGCTTTTTGTAAAAAGTGAATTATGCTGGAACCAGTCAACATAGAATTGAAATTTTTGTTGTATTGTTAAGCTTATTAAAAGTACTTTGTGGGCACCTCATTTAAAAGCAAAATGGTTCAACGAATTCTTCAAAATTAGGATTAATGTAAAAAAAATCTATAAAACTATAATTTAAGGAATATAAGGTTTGTTTTTAGGATTCTCCATTTCTTAATTAATCGTACACGCAATAGTGTAATAGTAATTTACGATACAAGTAACGTTATCAAGGTTTTTACATTACAAGAGAATAGTTTGAATGAACGAGCGACGTTAGGAGCGAGTTCTTTAAAATTCTCGAGTAATGTAGAAAGCGAATAACGTTACGTATATCGTAACACGGTTTATTTTATCCTAAAATACTAATCTTGAAAAAATAGGAAAAATGGTTATTAATGACACAACAGCGAGTGGTGGTATCACTAGTAAAATAAAAACTCAATACTGTATTGGTGGTAGCACTGTCAGGTTATGTTAAATTTGAGATTTTCAGGTTAATTTTTGCGTCAGTTTGTGTCAAATAACAAACAAAACCTAACCTACTAACATCGAATTTGACATAGACTGACAATACATTTCAGTGCTGTCAACATGTGATTAATGCTAATAAAGTATCGTTATGTTATTTTTCTTAACAACACTAGTGTTGTTAAATGCATCTTAACGCAACTCGTTGCGAAGGAGTTATTGTCATAATAACATAATAGGATAAAATAAAGAAAATTAGATAATTTCTTTCGGTTTTTCTATGATTTTGTTTTGCATTTTTCTTGCATTTCATTTGTCCCTCACAAGCATACGCGAATCTTTATAGCGCTCGCTCACTCGAACAACCCTCCAACAATAAAGAATCGCACAATTACACGTTACAAATAGTCAGAATAACGTCGCTGCATTGTCCAGAGAAAATCGTTGGTTAATTGTACGCCTACTGCATCGTTACAGTGCAGCATTCAGCAGTATTTGGCGACTACCTGGCAATCAGTATTATGCATTAAATATGCGAAATATGGAAATTCCAAAAAGGTCTATAAAATAATATTCATTGTTTAGTATAATTAATACATAGGTATCTAGCAGTATAGCAGATTTAGTATTACAAGGCTTAGAAGAAAACATTTTAACCCTAGAACCACACTGTGGGGTTGCCGGTGACCCTACCCTGTGCAAATCTCTTACTGCGCATGTACAGTTTGATACAGGCACTTGCCGTTCCATATACCTTCATTGTGAAGTATTCAGTGACAGTAGGTGCAAGCATATGTGTCTTGTATTTTATTTTCATATTTATTTTAGAACATTTGTGCTACAGGGTCGTATACAACCCCACAGTGTGATACATTAAACAATAGTGTTTGATAGGTATTTCGCAGATTTTATTATTATTTGTGGTTATTTCTTGATATTTCCTATTTCAGTCTATAGTAATGTTTTCAAATGCTAAGCGGCCTATAACTGATAAGGAACTGCGCCGTTATTGGGAGGAAGAATTTAGCAGTGCCGACGACGGTGGCAATGACCTTATCCAGGAAGAAGTAAGTGAGGAAGAAGATAACATTCTAGAAGATGATAAAGAAGACGACGAAGTAGATGCAGATTCGGAAACAGAAGATGCTCCCCGAAGGAAAATAATATATGGTAAAAATGGACATAAATGGTTTAACAGTCCCGTCACTTCAAATAAGTCAAGAACGCCAAATAAAAATATTGTTATTCATTTACCAGGTTGTAAAAGTGACGCGCGAAATATAACAAGCATAAAAGAAGCCTGGAATTTATGCATAACGGATGAAATGGTAGAAAAAAAATCCAATTATACGAATCAAGAAGTAGACAGACAGAAGGTAAAATATAAAGTTGATCAGAGTTATTTAGTACCTACAAATGTAACTGAATTGCGCGCTTTACTTGGTATTTTGTATAAGTGGCGTTTTGAAAGATGCACATCTTACAGTTATAGATATGTGGTCGAAAGTTTTAGGACCTCCACAGTTTAGAGGCACAATGAGCAAAAATAGTTTAGAATTCTTAATCAACTGCCTTAGATTTGACGATAAAACTACACAACCTGAACGAGTGGTTGCTGATAAATTTTCAGCAATCAGAGAAATTTGGAACAACTTCATGAAACGCTGCAGCTCCAATTTTATTTCTTCAGAATACGTAACAATTGATGAACAATTGCTAAGTTTTAGAGGACGGTGTCCGTTCAAGATGTACTTGCCAAGTAAGCCAGACAAGTATGGAATAAAGATTGTGATGATGTGTGACACGAAAACTTCCTACATGTATTCTGCAATTCCGTATATTGGTAAAGAAATCAATAATTCCGATCAACCAATACCAATCGAATACGTTTTGAAGCTGACGGAAAATATTCAAGGAACAAATCGAAATGTGACATTAGACAACTGGCTCACTTCATATACACTGGCCAAAGAATTAGTTAGCAAGAGGCTTACCTTAGTGGGAACCATGAGAAAGAATAAACCACACATTCCACCACAGTTGCTGGAAACTAAAGGAAAACCAGTTTCATCTTCTCAGTTTGTTCTCGACGAAATATCAACTCTTGTTTCATACGTTTCAAGAAAGAACAAGGCAGTAGTGTTACTCTCCACAATGCATGATCAAGGGAACTGTCGCAAGAAAAAACCGTAGATGGCCTTTGAGAGTATTTTATGAAATCCTTGATGAGGTTGGCATTAACTCACTAGTAATCCACAAGCCGAATAAAGGAGAGCCACTAAAGAGATCAGATTTTTTAAAACAACTTGCTTTTTATCTTGTTGAAGATCATTTGAGAGCACGAGTTAATTGTCAACGAATTCCACTGGAGCTTCGTGCTTCTATACGATGAATTCTTGCAATAGATGAAGAACCAGTAGCTAAGAAAAAGGATTTGAATCAACGACCAGGTCAATGTGCCTTTTGTCCACGACACCGGAACTTGAAATGTGTTTAATGCAGATGTGAAAGCCTCAGAATTTCCAATTAATTTTGTTGATGTTAAACCATGTTCACTTTCGTTGTTGCTCGATTCCAAAAACCCAAAACTCTGTAGGTATTTGATAACTTCACCTGTTTCGTTACAGTTCTGTTGGCTGACAACTGCATATCCTACTACTAACAATAAAACAAACATTTGATACATTTTACGTGTTTTAATAGATACACGTCGCACAGAATGTTGCTACACACTAATATATTTGTTTAATGGTACCAACATTAAATACTGTCTTAGAACTCTTCTTTCACCTTTCTATTTATTTTACCTCGGTCAGCTGGTTGCCTAACCCGAGGCCCTTCATCAGGTTTGGTTGTTGTTGTTTTTCTACAGGTAGGAGACTTAACTAATTATTATATAAAAGCCGCTTCTTTTCGTATATTTATTATTGTTAGATATACAAAATTTCAATGCGAGGCAAAAGATAATAAGGAGTCAATAAACTATTATCATATGAAAGTGTTTTTGTTAAATCTCGGTCTTTTGTTTCTTCATGTCTGCATATATTGCAAATAGCGTTTCTATATTATGTTGAAACCTTCACTTTTACATTCTAGTATGAGCTGTAATAAAAACGACAACTTTTTATAAATGTTTTATTTTTAAAAATTGGTTGTTTTACATATCTTAATGGTCCATAAATTAATAGCATAAGCAATTGGTTGTTTTGATAAATCTCAGTATTTTTGGAACACCGGTATTGTTTTTCCACATCTGCGTAGATTGAAAATAGCGGTTCACTTTTACATTCCAGTTTGAGCTGTAATAAAAACGGCAACTTTTAAAAATGTTCATTTAAAAGATTAGTACAATAAGCAATTGGTTGTTTTTCCTGGACAAATTTACTAAGTTAGTGCCATACCCCTTATAAACTACAATAGCGAGTTTTACCTGTATACATCCTAAAGTTCCACAAATTTGACCAAGTTGGCATCGGACCCTTTAGACACATTTTTTCGACCAATAAAAACCAGAGCGTATTTTTTCTCGGATTTGTTAATTTTAGTTATATCTTCATCAGTCATTTTTTCGGAAATTCGTTTTGGAAGGTAAATTCGTACATCCTCGGTTTCAATGAAAACGTTCCGTCCAAATTGTGGATGATTACCCGATTGAATATTTTCGATAATGTAGTTTTTATTAATTTGCATTTCGCGTATTTTTAATATTGACTTGAGAAGCCCGACGCTGTTAACTTGTTCGAAAAATGAATTCATTTTATGATCGTTTTTAACTAAAAGTATTAGTTGGTACTAATATAATATGAACAAAGAACAGTCCTTTATATAGGAATAAGCTGCCCGGAAAAATGTGGGTGTTAGTACATCGGTTGGCCTTTGCTTTCTCTAGAATTATTAAAAAATCTACTCCGCAATAAACAAGTAACCACCTTTCTAATTATGCACAGGTAGATTATCCTTCGATTCAATTGATTTTGCATGTGTTGTCTTTGGGAGTATAAAGCAGCAGAGAAAGGTTTTATTACTGGAGGACATGAAGACACATCGAGATGATAAACCTTATTCATGTTTGATTTGCGAATAATACTACTTGAAAGGCCAGTTAAAATAAAAAATTCTACTAAATAAACGGTATCCTTGTTAGCGCGTTATGCAACGAATATATTAAATACTTTTTACTTTTAAGTAAATTAGCTGCACAATTTTAGTTAGATTGTAAATATCAAGACCATTCGAATTATTCATTTTAGCGGACTTTTTTACTGCAGTATGCACTTTTCAATGTACCTGTTATTATTGTAATTAAATGTATTTTACTCTGTATCAATTTGAATCATTTTTATTACTGTTAACAGGGCCAATTTACTAAAATTCACTCATACATAGCGGGGCTAAAAACACATTAAACAATAAACGCTCGCTATATAGGTTGAAGGAATTGCACTCCATTACCGAGTAAATACGCGAAATAAATGCCTAATATTAAAACAATCTTTGCCTTCCATTTCGCTTTGTTCTTAAAATTGGTGCTCGACACTGTTAGCCTATTTCGATTTGTAATTGTTTCTATTTTAAAACTAGTGTAATATGAAATAAAAACCTATATATACTGTGCAACTAGCGGCCTAAAAATGTTAAAAATCTAAGTAAAAAAGGAATTAATTAAGCAAACGTGGCGGATGTAATAGTTAACCTATAAATAATAAAAATCTAAATAAACGGTTGCAAGAGTAAAAGGTATCCTTGATAACGAATAAATATAATTAATTTTTGCTTTAAGTAAATTTACATTCTCTATTTTTAAAGCGGATTTCCTATATACCGGGTGTCCGTTCTCAAAGTCGAACATAGGCGATTAACATTGTATTGAACGTTTCTGCGGATTCCTGCTCGCCAAATCAACTTACAGGGAAGGTAATGGTATCAGTGGAAAGATAAAATTATTACGCATCAAATGATACCAATAATAATATTCCAGATTCGATTTTTACTTTAAAATACTAATTTAAAACTTGGGAATTTTTAAATATGCCACGCCTTGTTTTTCAAGTTCGATAGCATTTGTCAAAAAAATTGGTAATTATTTGGGGTAAATCAGGTATTTTCTGTCAACGTCTGTTAAAATTATCTACAGAACAATGAATTATTTCAATAAAGAACGAGTGAATGCATTAATGTTAATTGCCTATGTTCGACTTTGAGAATGGACACCCGGTATACATAAATCGTTACGAGAGTTGGCAAAATTGTGTTTGCATCTGAATTAAGCGAATTATATTTTTAAAATGGCCGAAAACAGCAAGAACTTTGTTATAATAGATTTGCAAGGTTTTAAGATATCCGAAAAGAAGTTTTCGCCAAAGGAATTGGCTGGTTACGATGGAGTCGCCGTTTCGCACTATATCTTCAGTGCTCCGTTCAGCTTTTCAAAATTACCACCGCATTTACAAAAAGAAGCAAAATGGCTCATGAACAATCACCAATGCATTAATTGGAACGAAGGGTTTACTCCGGTCTTTATGTTTACAAAGATTATTCAACGACTTGTCCGAGATGCAGATGTTATATACGTAAAAGGACGTGAAAAGGCCGCATTTTTAAGAAATTACACCAACAAACGCATCGTCGAGATAGAAGAACAACCGGCCCTCACCCCATCACAGCCGGCCTGCATGCATCATTTGCAATCTATTTGTTACTGCGCCTTGTCCAATGTTTTTCATTTGCGAAAACACTATATATTGGAATAATGGCTCCTGGTATGTATTTTGTTTAACATCTAAAGCACCAGGACTTCGCGTAATTTTTATTACATTGTTATTGCAAGATTGGCGGTAATGAATTATTCCGGAACTTTATATGCAAATGTAGTTGTTAATACCTAGTATTAGATTGTTGTAATTAAATAATGTTTTAAATAAAAAAAACATGGTTCCTGTTTTAACATATTGATTTTAGGAGGTGTACGTAAAACAAAATATATAATAACTAACACCGCTGCTCTTAAGAATGTAATGCGAAATACCGGTTATTTATATTAGTCAACACATGTAAAAAACGACAATGTCGTTAATTGCGGCACGATTTGAATAATGTCGTTTCTCCTACTAATTATGTTGTTATGATATGCAAATTAACCAGATCTATTTCTGAAGCAGCAATGGTGTAATTTCTCTTGTATTAACGCTGCTGTAACTGATCTTAATAATTAGAACAGTGCTGACCTTAAATTCATACTTTCAAATTTAAGGCGGTTAATATCATACTAGGGCAATTATAAACTTTGGCGAATGTTAATTTCATTAGCGGTGTACTGGGGATGTTATTCATATCTAACGACTTTTGAAACCGGTTTCCACGACGACAAAGATGGTACTCAAGATAATGAAGATGACACCTTTGCCTCCTCTCTGTCCTCTGGGGTTGATGTGACCTAGAAACTACCTATGCGCTTGGCATTCAGCGACTAGCGCGACCTTCGATTCACATAACAAGTGCAAGTTCAACTTTGCCACTGCTAATTACGCCAGTGTTTTTTTAGCGCTGCCGGCATAGGATATAAATGAAATTTAAGACTTGATTTGGTTATAATGTCAGCCCCTTAACATTAATTTTTGGGGTTTGTTAGGTGCCCCCCCGTAAAATATGCAGATGTGGTTTACAAGCATAAGGGTTGAATGACAAAACGACAAATTGGCTTTAAATTTGCATTTTTATTAAAAATGTTCAGTACTGGGTATTCTATGTTAATATACAAAAGATGATGCTACATTGAATCTTCCTTCCACCTCCTCCCGCCCCGTGCAGTGTTGAATGACGAACGACAAATTGGTCTTAAATCAGCATTTTTATTAAAATCTGATGCCAAACCATGGAGGAGTGAGGCGGCTGGGGCTTTGCCTCCCACCACCCCTCCTCGCGTAGTGTGGTTTGTTCAATTACAGGCCCAATTTCTTTTATGGGTTTTAGAAGTTTCCTCAGGTACTGGTATTTTGGTTGATCCAGAGATTTACAATATAAATAAACGTTTTCGAATCGTAAACCGTTTGGATGTTCTAACAAGCTGATCATTATGTTAGTTTTGCCGCAGTTAGATCTGCCAAACTCCTCAATCTCCCTAACAACATTCATACTGGTGCTTGAAGACGACGCCGTTGTTGTGTCGCGCCCAAATTGCTTCTTCCTTTCTTCCCAAAGTAGTCTTGCAAATAAGCAGTTGTTAGACCAACGAATATGTTCAGACAGCGGATCGTCACCTTCTTTCCAATCATGAACTACCACGTGACATACAAAGCACACAATAAAAAAATCTGGCGCGGGCTAGAGAAGCAGGTAACACCACACTGTTGGCCCAGTCGAAATATGTAAGTAAACGTGTTTCAAATGGTAAAAGATTTAGTCTTATGTTTTCAATACACATTTCTATCTCTCAACGGCTGCGCACAGACTAAACTAAATAACAAGTTACAACAGGGACTCCGATGAACTTTGTCATTTGGCTTTTAAAAATTTACCCGAAAATATATACTTGGACATGGGGCCCCGGAGATGACACCTTTGCATCCTCTCTGCCCTCTGGGGTTGATGTGACCTTGAAACTTCCTCCGCTCCTACATTTTTATGTTATGTAGATAGAGACACCTATAGAAACCTATGTGTTAGAGAGAGAAAGATGGATTTTGTAGAAACCTATGTGTTAGAGAGAGAAAGATAGATTTTTGGAGTCTGACAGACTCCGATAACCTTTGACATTTGGCCTAGGGTTGATATTGCGCATGCGGGCCCGGCGGCTGGAGCTCTGCCCCGGTGTCTGACAGATACCGATAAACTTTGTTATTTGGCTTTAAAAAATTACCCGAAAATATATACTTGAACATGGGGGTCCGGCGGCTGGGGCTCTGCCCCTCGAGGTTGGTGTTGCGCAATATCCAGAACATGTTACGCAATATCTTACATTTCTACAATAAAAATTTACCCGAAAATATATACTTGCACAAGGGGACCCGGCTGCTGGGGCTTTGCCCCCCGGGCCCGGCGGCTGAGGCTTTCTCCGGCCTCTAACTTGCTCAAGGAGGCCCCACAATATGGCGGCACAGACTCCGATAAACTTTGACATTTGGCATTATGAAGATGGCACTCAAGCTAATGAAGATGACACCTTTCCGGTTCCCACGCTCATCAAAATTTGGCAGTTAACCGCAGCGCTGGAATAAATTAGCCTTAAATATACAAAAAACCTGATGCGGGCCCCCCGGCGGATGGAGCTCTGCCCCTCGGGGTTGGTGTGACCTTGAACCTTCCTCCGCCCCCTAACTTGCACATGAGGACCCCACAATATGGCGGCTGGGGCTTTGCCCCCCGGGCTCGCTTGAGTTAGAGAGAGAAAGATGGTTTTTTTGTAGAACCCTATGTGTTAAAGAGAGACAGATAGATTTTTTGGTGACTGACAGACACCGATGACCTTTGACATTTGGTTTCCTGCCCAAAACGACAAATTAGCCTTAAAAAATTGCATTTTTATTTTAAAAAACATGGGGGCCCCGGCGGCGGCTAGGGCTCTGCCCCCTGGGATTGGTGTTGCGCATGCGGGCCCCACAATATGGCGGCTAGGTCTCTGCCCCTGCGGTTGGTGTTGCGCAATACCCAGAACATGTTGCGCAATATCCAGAAGTGAAAGTCTGTCAGAGTCTATTCGGTGACCTTGAAGTGGCCCAGAACCCGTCCATCTCTACTACTGCCAGCCTAGAAGCGACGATGCATGATGAGTACCTAAAAAGCATAGCTGCTTTACCTAAGATCCGCCACGGCCACAGCGCAACTAACATGGACATCTTTAAGAATGCTGCGTTAGCAAGGCTAGAGCTAATCCAAGATCTGTTAGGTGTGGAGAGTGCGATTCGTGCAAGACGTCAGGAGCTCGATAAAAAAGCTAAGTAACGAGTAGATAATCGTTTAACATATCATACACCTCTAACACAAATAACCTTGCCCCTATCCTCTCCAGGGTGTCCAAAGCGAATCCTCCCCGTGGTGACACCTGGGTAATCCGTTCGAGGTTTAATTTGTTAATCAGTGTTTATAAATGAAGGTGTTCATTGCGTTTGTGAATAGTAATCCTCGAGCTGGGTAGCTAATCGCGCAATTAGTATATTAACCGATTGCGCGAGACTAATTTGCCATTATGTTCAGGTGCACTGCTTGTGGAGAGTCCTTCACCAGAGCTGACAATTTGTTTCGCCATCGAAGAGATAGCTGTCGCCACGAGCTGGGCCACCCATCGACGAGTGGTAAGTGGAAACGTGTTGATTGCTGTTGATTATATCGATTGTGTGTTTCCTACAGGTGACGCTATGGAGGCTTCGGTAGCAGCTGGTGAGGGACCATCGGCGAGTAAACGTCCAAGACCTAATGACTCCAGCGGTGGTGAGTGCGTCTCTATTGTAGTGTTTCATGTTTTCCAACGTTTGGTTTAACAGAACAGCTCCCCAAGACGCAATACTGCGACGTGTGTGATGAAAATGTTCCTCGAACTTGTTTCGTTGGACACCTGAGGAGCAATCGTCACACGAGGCGGTGTGATGTCATCCACCTGGAGAAAGGAGTGGTAGCCCTTCCAAGCGCCTTCAAGTCCCGTGTTGCCAGATACAGGGTGTCCACGGAAAATTATCATATAAGTGTTGTAGAATATATGACCGAACTGAAAGACAAAATTATAGGTCTTATAGAAGGGCAACTGACCAAATTAAACAGTATAAAATTTAATTTCGAACTTTTCGGGTATTTTATTTTGGAGACTCAAGATGTACAAGACGTCAAAAGTTTTAATACGACCAACGAGGTGGTCACTCGCGGTACAGACTTGAACGAATTATATGATAATTTAACGGGGATATTGGACCAGAAGGTTTCCGAATTTGAGGAACGCGATTCAGGTGTGTATTACAATTGTAATTCTTGTTAATGTTACTAACCGCAAAATTTTCGTATATCTCGCTCCCGGAGCAGATTCAGACCAAGAAAGCGATCGTGAACGTCCAAAACGTCAAGGACGAGCGTTGTTTCGGGTGGGCGGTAACCTCGGCCCTCTGCGAACCAGATGGACCGTCTAATCGAACGAGTTCGTATCCGGATTGCAGCGATTTTTTAAATTTTGAGGACATTAAATTCCCTGTTGGATTGCGCGATATTTCTAAATTTGAAAAAAATAACCCTCAACTTTCTATAAATGTATACGCGTTGGAAAAAACTTTTCAAAACGATATTACCATATATGAAGTTGTAGGACCTCTGTACTATTCGCCACGTATAAAGAACCGACATATAAATTTACTGCTTCTAACAGACGGCGAAGGTAATAGCCACTACTGTTGGATCGCTGATTTGTCTAGGTTAGTTTCGCGGCAAATAACGGCTAGGGCCAATGCGAAACATTTTTGTAATGGTTGTCTAAATTACTTTAGCACCGATGCCCATCTGGAGAACCATAAGCTTTTTGACTGTAATCATGTATGCACAAAGTTGCCTACGACAGAGCCGATCACGGATAAGTGTGGGGAGGTGAGGCCTCAGAACATTCTTAAATTTGATAATTATCATAAGCAATTGAAAGTGCCATTTTGCATCTATGCAGATTTCGAGACAGTTTTATCACCTGTCGATGGTGGGGATCAGGAGCCGGATCGCGAAAGACCTTATACGATCAAAACGTGCGAGCACAAACCGTATTCTTTCGCGTATTATTTGAAATGTTCTTTTGATGATACTCTATCCAAATTCGAAATTTATAGGGGTGAGGATGCTGTGGACGTGTTTGTTGAACGTCTAGACAGAGACGTTCGCGCGCTATATTCCAACAGTTTGAAGCATGTTGTACCCCTCAAGCCTCTGGCTCCGCAAGAAATTCAAAATTTTAAGGATGCTGCTTCATGTCATATTTGCAATCGTCCTTTTGGAGAGGAGAACGTAAAGGTTCGCGATCATGACCATTTGACCGGAGAATATCGGGGAGCTGCCCATTCTAATTGCAATCTAAATTATAAACTTCCAAATTTTATTCCCGTATTTTTTCACAATTTAAATTACGATTCCCACCTTTTTGTAAAACAGTTAGCTCAAAATAACGAAGAGCCAGATGTCATTCCCGAAAATAAGGAAAAATATATTTCATTTGGCAAACGTCTTTGGGTAGATGAAGTCGTTGTTGACGGAAAACGGAAAAACGTTTATATGCAAATTCGATTTTTAGATAGTTACCGATTTTTAAGTTCTTCTTTAGCATCGCTGGCCGCCACGTTATCAGATGATCAGTGTGTTGAAATTCATAAGCAATTCGGACATGACATCAAATTCGAACTGATGAGACAGAAAGGTGTGTTTCCCTATTCGTATCTGGATTCATTTACAAAATTAGACGAGCCGGCGTTGCCCACAATCGCCCAGTTTTATGATCATTTAACCGAGACGCATATTACTGAGGTCGATTACGAGCGCGCCGTTAAGGTCTGGAAAACTTTCGAATGTCAAACGTTGGGCGACTATTCCGATGTTTACCTCAAATGTGACGTGTTTATATTGGTAGACGTTTTCGAAAACTTTCGCAATTTTTATTTAAATCAATATAATTTAGATCCGGCGCAGTAGTTCACCGCCCCCGGTTTAAGTTGGGACGCCATGTTAAAATATACGGGGGTTGAGTTGGAACTGTTGACGGATATGGATATGTTTCACTTTTTTAGAAAGGGTATTCGTGGGGGAGTCAGTACTTGTGTCGGGCGAAAGGCTATTGCCAACAATAAATTTGCGGGAAGCGTCATTCAAAGCCCACTTCTTTTCTTGTTTTTTTAGACGCCACCAACCTTTATGGCCATAGTATGAGACAGTTTCTACCGCAAGGTGGTTTTGTTTGGTTGACTGACGACGAAATTGATAGTTTTGACGTATTTCAAATTTTGGACGACTCAGATACTGGGTACGTGTTGGAAGTTGACTTGCGGTACCCTGAAAATTTACATGACGATCACAATGACTTTCCCTTTTGCCCCGAGCTATTGGTGCCTCCACAGGGAAAATTTAAAAATGCAAAATTAATTCCAAATTTGTATGATAAACACAATTATATTATTCACTACAGGAATTTGAGGCAATGTTTAGAGGCCGGCTTGATTTTGGTTAAAACGCATAAAATACTTAAGTTTAGACAATCTCCATGGCTCAGATCCTACATCGATTTAAACACAAATTTACGTAACAAGTCTGACAATGAATTTCATCGAAATTCATTCAAACTAGCTAACAATAGCGTCTTTGGTAAAACCATGGAAAACGTGGACAAAAGGGTTGTTGTAAAGTTAATTAGTCATTGGGAGAAAATTGGTAATAGAATGGGGGCGGAAGCTTTGATATCGAAACCTAACTTTAAAGATAGAGTTCGGTTTGGGGAAAATTTAATAGCCGTGGAAATGAACAGAACGTCGGTTTTATATAACAAACCCATTTATGTTGGTTTCTCAGTTTTAGATCTTTCGAAAACGGTAATGTACGATTTTTATTACAAATTTTTGAAGCATAAATACGGCCGTAATGTGTCTCTACTCTATTCAGACACTGACTCATTCATCCTGGAAATTTTTACTGAAAATTTTTACGCGGACATGCAAGAGAACCTTGATCTCTTTGATACATCAAATTACAAGAATGGTTTGCACGGAATTTCGAGAACCGAGTGTGTTGTTGGCAAATTTAAGGATGAGTACGCTGGGGTGGCTGTGTGTAGCTATTACGGGGTCGGTGCAAAAACATACTGTGTAAACGCTGTTGGTAAGGAAGCCAAAAAGGCGAAGGGAGTTAGAAAGAGTGCTGTTCGGAATCACCTCACCACCGAAATTTATAAATCTGTAGTCGAAAACAAGAGGGAAGTTGTCTTTTGTCAGATGTATGTGTTTCGTTCCCGTTTACACACTATGTACACCGAATTAATAAATAAGGTTGCGCTTTCTTCGCGAGATGATAAACGCTTCCTTATTTTTAATACTACCAAAACCTTAGCGTGGGGTCACCGTGACATAGATGATGATGATAACAGTCCTCTAGACAACTTGCTGCGCATTGCCGAAACGATGGTGTAGCAATATGTTCGCGGAACAGTATTCGTTATTACTTAACAGCAGAGGTCCTACACGGCTTTCTTGTACTTTGTAGGTTTAGTTATTGTATATAGCAATTATAGTATAGGTTAAGAACACTAGCTTGTATGATATAGGTAGTAAGTTAAATTTTACAAAAAATCTCATTGTTTGGGTCCGCATTACCAAGTATATTTGTTATTCAACACTGTAGTCACTCATGTTTAGCATTTACAATAATAAATTACTGTAAAACATAAAAAGTTTTTATTTAAAGAAAATAAATGGTAGTAAAACAAAAAAGTGTTTTATTGAAAGAGTTCTATGGAGTCATAGTAAGTTATACAACATTGTTTTTGGATATCCAGGAATTGTGACGATTATCGAATCCCAACCACTTTACATAAAGCTGATTACCCTTCTTCTTCAACACCTTTTCTACCAGGTATACGTCCGAGTGTTTGGTTTTCTGTAATTCGTGCTCGTAAAATCCACCTTTGATTTCTTGCCCTTCCTGATCGGTGAGTCTGTAGGTGGTAGGATTTGTAAGTCGCACTGTGGCTATTTTGAATATTTCGTTGCTCCAGCTGGGTGTGTAGCCCTTGCTAAATATCGAACGATATTTACTAATGCGTACAGAATCTCCTTTATGAAACTTTTGAGGTGTCGGATCTACAGTTTTTGTGTGGCTGTACACGGTGTGTAACAGACGTTTGGCATTTTGAAGATTAACTTCAGCCGGCTTCATACCTGCTGTGCTATGCCTGGTTGTGTTATATTTGCTTAAAAGTTGGGGCAGAATGTCCAACCATTTGTAGGACCCTTGCAAACTAAACTGCTTCCACATCATGTTCTTAAGGGTGCGGTTACATCTTTCTATGATGCTGCTTTTCATAGTTGAATACGTGCTGTAATGATTTATCTTGTAACGTCGCATCAATGCTTGAAAATCGCTGTTATAAAATTCTTTTCCCAAATCGGTTTGTACGTTTTTTGGAGATACCTTCATATTAGCAAGAACTTTTCGCATAGCTGCCGCTACATCTTTTCCCGTTTTCCGTTTTACCGGGAGAGTCTACAAATTTAGAAAACGCATTAATAACAGCTAAAATGTATCGATAACCTTTATTGCTTCGTGCATATGGTTGCATCTCCACCAAATCCGCTTGTAGTAAATCATGCAATCCTTTGAGAATCACCCGTCGTCTCTTGAAATTTCTTCGCGCTGGTTTGTGAAGTTCTGCAACTAGATCCTCCTTAGGACTCACTGCCGAATGTTGCTGTATCGACTGCTATGGGACATTTAAGCAGCAGTTGCACGTATAACTTAGTGTTTATGGATTCGAATTTCAGTTTATCTCCTCGCCGCAATGTCTTACCGACAAACGTGTCGTGTTTGATGCCGTTGATGTGTGATACTACCAAAGGTCCGTTGACTTGAACACTTATGATCTCACCGATCGTTAACGGAAAAATGTACTCATTATTACCGAAAATTTTGGAATATCCGCTTTCATCATAACCACGCCCCACTAGCAGCAGTGGTACCTCTATATGGAGTCGGTTTACATTTTCAACTTTTATAAAGATATGTTTGCGATGAGAACCGTAGCGTGCGCTATGGTAGTGGCGTCCAAATTTGTCTATAGGCATTACTCTATCGTCTAACACCTTCTGATCGTAATTCAATAGGTCCTCTGCTTTTGTACTCGTCTTAGTGAATTATTTTTGCATCTCGTAGAGCTTGGGTGATGCTTACGATTTCGTTGGAATGGCCGGTGTGCCCCGCTACCTGAGAGGCTAGTAATATGCGCAGACGATCCACTAATGAATTTGGATCTTTCCAAGGAACAAATTCCACTTTTTTATTGGTTACTGTTAATAATCCCCTACCGGTACGCTGCACCCTCGATGCGGCTCTGGTAGGTTGTCTAATGCCGGAGGATGTAGCCAGGGGGCGTACTACTTTCATATATTTTGCGCCGGCGTTGCCGCTTATCCCTTGGGTTGGATCGTAGTTCTTACGATTTGCGGCGGATCGGTTCACTATGTCATAGTAATTTTCACCATCTTTGGTTGTATAAGTCATCGGTTTTTTAAGAACATTAATTCGTAAAAGCCGGGGGTGCCTTTGTATACTATTCTATTGCCGTGATCTGTAATAACCATGTCCTGACCCTCAAAAGTAAGCTGTTTATTCCCAATTGCAAACTTATCAGTGTCTATGTCCCATCGAACTCCATAGTGGAGATCGTATTTGCTTTCTGTATCTCGTATCATTCCCTCGATATATTTTCTAGCTAACCCTGAGAACTGTTCCAGGTATTCCCCTAGAACTTCCGGTTCCATCATTTGTCGCACGGCTTCCCTAGCCTCTGCTACTGAACTTTCAATTGCCGCTTCTTCTTCTTGAACTTCTACCTGTTGCTCCTCATCCGGTAAACTCTCATACAATACTTCTCTGTCAAGAAATCTAGGTGTGGATGTTACCAACGCTGAAGTCGACGGTCCGGGAATGGCAATGTCGGGGGTTGACGCTCGTACGGGGGTTTTGCCATTTCTCGGACGGGGTAGGATAGATGGTGTGGACACTCGTCGTTTGATGGTTCTCAGCATAGGTCCTAATTCTTGCTGTATTGTTTGACCTCCTTCTTGCTTAATGGATGTTAGCAATTCCGTGAGTGGTTGGGAAATTGGTTTAAATTGCTCCGCAAGAGCGGTCTGCGATTCGGCGATATCTGCTTTTACAGTTTCATATTTCCGCCTGACAGCCTTTCTAGCTTTAATAAGATCGCTTACTAACCGTTTGTCCATGTTGCTATTACTGTCGTTGTTCGTAGACTAATAATTTGTACAGCAGTGGTCCATGCCTATATAGTGAAATAACTGTCGAACCCTTTTCTATAACGACCGGCGTTGATTTCGCTTTCTTTGTCGATAACTAAAAATCCGTGATCTTTGATCCAACAGTGGGAACATAAGTTTTTAAACTTTTCGAATGACATGTCTGTGTTTACATGATCATCGTAAATGTGTTTAAGATTGGTGTGGTCTTGCCGGAATACGATTATGATATTCGCATTATCTCGTACTAGTTGTTTCGGGATTGATGAGTAAGTCTGACAGAGGTAAAAACAATCTATATTTCGATGACGTCCGAAACTAAAATAATTTCTAATTATGCTTTGAGTGTCGCATGCCACATCATCAAACACAATAACAGAATTTTCTTTCGCCTCGTGTGGTTTGATAACCTCACACCCCTCGCTGAATTCGTAGAATCCGATTTCTTTTAGTGACTTCAGAAGTATCTTCAGAAATTTGTATTTAGGTTGCTCAAGGGTTTTCGAATAGAAATACAAGTTGTGAAACCGCACCCCATTGCGGTGAACCAAAAGACTGATCATCGCATTGGTTTTCCCACAGCCGGAAGGACCAATGATCAAACCCCTTTTACATCCTATACCCAGTAAAGTGCCGTGTCGTCTGAACCTCTGTGACATGGAATTTACTGTATGATTTACTACCGGCAGCGAACATTTTTGTTTCACAAGTTTGACGTTCTTCATCGTTTTCGGACGGGGACGAACTAGCTTCTAACCGCGCTGTGCTAAGTATATATCTACCCCCTTTGAGCTTCACATCGTCAGTCGCTCTTCGACGAGCGTTTCTTTAAGATGAGTTATACTAGACGTAAAACTCGTAGTCGTCGTCGAATCGTAAGACGGAAAGGTCGCGGTTTGTTGAACACCCTTATTGACAAGTTACCCTTCGAATTACATATACCAGGTTACAAGTTTTGCGGACCTGGCACTCGTTTAAACAAACGGCTTTCTCGAGGTGATCGAGGAAGAAACCCTCTGGACGAGGCTTGCAAGCAACACGACATCGCATACTCACAATCTAGCAATCTTTCGACACGTCACGCGGCGGATAAAGTTCTTGCACAGAAAGCTTGGGAACGCGTTAAAGCAAAAGACTCTACTCTTGGAGAAAGAGCGGCAGCTCTTGCTGTTACAGGGATTATGAAAGGGAAAACCAAACTCGGCATGGGAGTCTCCCGGAAACGAAAGCGTACAGAACCCATTGCTGTTATAGATACACCCCGGAAACGAAGACGTACACTACCTATTGCAACGCAAAAATTTGGTACGGGGGTATCTAGAAAACGGAAGCGTACACTACCCACTGCTGGTGTGACGGTCCCCCGAAAACGAAGGCGTACATTACCTATTATCGCACAAAAATTTGGTACGGGAGTATCTAGAAAACGGAGGCGTACACAACCCACTGTTGGTGTGAGAGTCTCCCGGAAACGAAAGCGTGCACTACCTATTGTCGGTATTGCGCAAAAGTTTGGTACGGGGGTATCTAGAAAACGGAAGCGTACAAGGTGTAGTAGGCGTAAACGTATTGGAGGCGCAGTCGTTTTTAAATCGCGAAGGAAACGCCGAATTCGTTCTAGAGTAGTACCTGTTCCCAAGATAGGAGGTATATTGCCGCTTGTACCCATACTTGCTGCATTAGGAGCATTGGGGTCCCTCGGAGGTGGTGCTGCAGCAGTCGCTAAAGCGGTTGGCGACTCAAAGGCTTCTAAAAAGGATCTCCAGGAAAAGGAACGGCATAACAAAGCTATGGAATCCATTGCTCGAGGAAAAGGACTATATCTACGACCGTATCAGTCAAAAAACTACCGTTGAAGCTACCACGCCGAGCGTTGACAAACATCGATATTGCACAGTACTTTGAACGCTTAGAAATTCCCCATTTTAGGGGGGTATTTATGCGAGATGCTCTACCCGACAAAATTTTTCAACGAGAATGTGGTGTTACTAACTTAGACGATGATGTTGGACCTGGCACACATTGGACAGCCTACGTTAAAGCTGATCGATTTGTTCTGTATTTCGATAGCATAGGTCGCTTACAACCTCCTCCCGAATTAGTAAACTACTTTCGCAGCGATGGTAGCAACAACACAATTATGTACAACTCTAATAGATATCAAAAACTCGCATCATACACATGCGGACATTTGTGTCTCAAATTCTTATATAACTTTGCGAAACCGCTTTTGTCGTCAGTTTAAGTGTCGCGCTTCATCATGTCCAGTATATTCACTCTTACGGGAGATTCATCTGTTCTTACTGCAAATTTTGACCCTCCCATTTTCTTAGACGATGGTAGCGAATACGTCTTGGGATTGTTAAGTTTCGAAACCTACTATACTATTCCAAACGTTAGACCTCCCAACAATAAATTTCATCTTGTTGGAGAACCTCCTATTATTATACCGGAGGGAGCATATGAAATTACGGACATTGCTGAAGTTTTACATAACCAACTCGATTCTGATGCGGGTGTTAAACAGGTACTGCTACGTGGAAACAACAGCACCTTAAAAACCGAAATAAAGTCCACCGTTCCAATCGACTTTCAAAGCGACAATACTATCCGGGACATGTTAGGCTTTGAGAAAAAAGTTTATGCTGCAGATAGGTGGCACACAGCTGAACATGTTACGAAAATTTTGAACATCAACTCGATTCTTATTCATTGCAACATCTCCGTTGGTTCATATAAAAATGGTAAGCCCGGCCATATCATTCACCAATTCTTCCCCATAGTACCACCCGGGTACAAAATAGTGGAAACCCCTAACCCAGTCATCTATCTACCGATCAGCACGAAACAGATCACTAACTTAACTATTAAAATACTAGACCAATCGGATAATCCTGTCAGTTTTAGTAAGGAGACCGTCACGGTAACATTACATTTAAAGAAACTGTAATGGGTTTTCGATTCACCACTCCGTACCGCCCCTGCTTCACTTCCTATAAGAATCGTCGCCCACACCCTCGTAAGATCAGTACGGCTTCGTCCGCCACGCAGCTAACTAAAGCAAACAGAGACTTCTTGCGGTCCTTAGGCTTTACAATAGTGTAATAAGTATTTTAAATATTGGAGAGCGAGTCCTCGTCGACACTTCTATCATTAGAAATCAATTGCACACACATCAACCGTATACAAACCGTTTTGACTATAACGATAAAATTCGAATTCCAATTCCCGAAGATATGTCAACTCTTTCCGGCCTGAGCTATCTGTACCTAGAGGGAAAGTTGCGGAAGGAAAACGGTGAAGTTACAACGGCTAAATTCCTTAACAATGGTTTGGCTCACTAATTTAGCGAAATCCGATACGAAATCAATGGCGTCGTTGTCGACTTTGTCACCAAACCTGGTATTACGTCTACTCTTAAGGGATATGTGTCCTACAGTTCCGCTGACGTTAAAAAGCTTCAAAATGCAGGTTGGATTGCCGCCGGCGATCCTGCCATTACCGATGAGGAAGGTAACTTTAGTGCCTGCATACCGTTGAGAATGCTGTTAGGATTCGCCGAAGATTATGGTAAAGTTATACTTAACATCCGACAAGAACTCGTATTAATTCGCAGCAATACCGATGCCGACGCCGTATTCAGTGCTACCGTAGGGGAGACGGCTAAAGTTACGATTGACAAACTATATTGGAAGGTTCCTCATATCACTCCAGGTCTTGCTCAAGAATTAGCCCTGACCAAATACATCGATAAAAATATTGACACTCAAGTCGCATTTCGCAGCTGGCAGCTTCATATCGTACCCGGTGTTCATGCTGTGACTCAACATTCTCACGCTATCGCTACAAGCACAAAATTACAAACCCCCAGATATGTCATCGTAGGGTTTCAATCAGGTCGTTCGGGGCTAATCGCTAAGGACAATGCTAATTTCGATAAAATTGATCTTATTAATTTCCGAGTTTATCTGAACACCGAACGATTCCCATACGACAATTTACATAACAATTATGCACTCAATCATTACGCAACATTATACGACATGTATTCCAAGTTTCAATCATCTTATTATAGCAAAATCGATGAGCCCTTCTACTCCCGCCATGACTTTGCAGACAAGGCGCCCATTGTTGTAATCGATTGTTCCCATCAAAAAGACTACCTTCATGCAAACGCTGTCGTTTTTCGTGTTGAATTTGAAACTTCCGCTAACGTGCCAGCCAACACAACTGCGTATTGTCTCGTTCTTCACGATCGGGTTTTTACTTACAACGCATTGTCAAAAGCAGTTAAACAACTGTAATTTCGCAAAAACACTTCAGTTGCACCTCGAATTTTAGCGTAACTAGACCATGCTCTCTATACCTAATACGATGAAGATCATTATCGATATTCAAGGTTTTAAGACGTCCGATAAGCACTTTACCCCAAAAGAATTGGCCTTCTACGACGGTACCTCAGTATCTCACCACATTTTTAAACCCCCTTTCGCCCTCCATTCCTTAACACCTCATTTACAACAACAAGCCCACTGGGTAATGACTAATCACCATTGCATCGACTGGAATGAGGGATTTACTCCAGCATACATGTTTCCTGCAATCTTGCGACGTCTTCTGCAAGGTGCCACCGAAGTATATGTAAAAGGTCGAGAAAAGGCAACTTTTCTACGCCGCTTTACTACCATCCCAATCATCGAAGTGGAAGAAAGACCGGCCCTTACCCCATCACAACCCGCTTGTTTATATCATTCCAAACCGATTTGTTATTGCGCTTTATCTAACGTGTATCATATTTATAATCACTACATAATGGAATAAAACAATCTTTTTAATTTTTATTGTGTTTTTATTTGCATACAACATATATATATATATGTGTTACACACCTACGTACTAGTGGAAAAGCGTCCCAGCTGTCCCGTATGTCCCTAACGTCCCAGACGTCCCAGACGTCCTAAATGTCCCATATGTCCCTAACGTCCCAGACGTTCCAGCTGTCCCGTATGTCCCTAACGTCCCAGACGTCCCAGACGTCCTAGATGTCCCATATGTCCCTAACGTCCCAGACGTCCTAGATGTCCTATATGTCCCTAACGTCTAAGACGTCCCTAACGTCCCAGATGTCCCATATATCCCATATGTCCCTAATGTCCCAGGCGTCCCAGCTATCCCATACGTCCCATATGTCCCTAATGTTTCAGGCTTTCTAAATGTTCCATATGTCCCTAACGTCCCAGACGTCCTAAATGTCCCATATGTCCCTAACGTCCCAGACGTCCCAGCTGTCCCGAATGTCCCTAACGTCCCAGACATCCCAGACGTCCCAGATGTTAAATATGTCCCTAACGTCCTAGATGTCCCAAATGTCCCATATGTCCTATATGTCCCTAATTTCCCAGACGTCCCAGATGTCCCATATGTCCCTAACGTCCCAGACGTCCTAAATGTCCCATATGTCCCTAACGTCCCAGACGTCCCAGCTGTCCCGAATGTCCCTAACGTCCCAGACATCCCAGACGTCCCAGATGTTAAATATGTCCCTAACGTCCTAGATGTCCCAAATGTCCCATATGTCCTATATGTCCCTAATTTCCCAGACGTCCCAGATGTCCCATATGTCCCTAACGTCCCAGACGTCCCAGATGTCCCATATGCCCCTAACGTCCCAGACGTCCCAGATGTCCCATATGTTCCATATGTCCCATATGTCCCAGTCGTCCCAGATGTCCCATATGTCCCATATGTCCCTAATGTCCCAGGCGTCCTAAATGCCCCATATGTCTTTAAAGTCCCAGACGTCCAAGACGTCCTAGATGTCCCATATGTCTCTAACGTCCCAGACGTCCCAGGTGTCCCATATGTTCCATATGTCCCTAATGTCTAAGACGTCCTAGATGTTCCATATGTTCCTAACGTCCCAAACGTCCTAAATTTCCCATATGTCCTTAACGTCCCAGACGTCCCAGCTGTCCCGTATGTCCCTAACGTCCCAGACATCCCAGACGTCCTAGATGTCCCATATGTCCCGAACGTCTCAGACGTCCTAGATGTCCTATATGTCCCTAACGTCACAGACGTTCCAGATGTCTGATATGTTTCATATGTCCCTAATGTCCCGGGCGTCCCAGATGTCCCATATGTCCCATATGTCCTTAATATCCCAGGCGTCCTAAATGTCCTATTTTTCCTTAACGTCTCAAACGTCCCAAACGTCTTAGATGTCCCATATGTCCTTAACTTCCCAGACGTCCCAAATGTCCCATATGTCCCATATGTCCCTAATGTCCCAGGCGTCCTAAATGTCCCATATGTCCTCAACGTCCCAGACGTCCCAGATGGCCTAGATGTCCCACATGTCCTTAACGTCCCAGACGTCCCAGATGTTCCATATGTCCCTAATGTCCCAGGCGTCTCAGATGTCCCATATGTTCCATATGTCCCTAATGTCCCAGACGTCCCAAATGTCCCATATGTCTCTAACGTCCCAGATGTCCCATATGTCCCATATGTCTCATATGTCCCTAATGTCCCAGGGGTCCCAGATGTCCCATATGTTCCATATGTCCCTAATGTCCCAGGAGTCCTAAATGTCCCATATGTCCTTAACGTCCCAGACGTCCCAAATGTCCCATATGTCTCTAACGTCCCAGATGTCCCATATGTTTCATATGTCCCTAATGTCCCAAGCGTCCTAGATGTCCCATACGTCCCTAACGTCCCAGACGTCCTAAATGTCCCCTATGTCCCTAACGTCCCAGACGTCCCAGCTGTCCCGTATGTCCCTAACGTCCCAGACATCCCAGACGGCCTAGATGTCCCATATGTCCCTAACGTCCCAGACGTCCTAGATGTCCCATATGTCCTTAACGTCCCAGACGTCCCAAATTTCCCATATGTCTCTAACGTCCGAGATGTCCCATATGTTCCATATGTCCCTAATGTCCCAAGCGTCCTAGATGTTCCATATGTCCTTAACGTCCCAGACGTCCTAGATGTCCCATATGTCCTTAACGTCCCAGACGTCCCAAATGTCCCATATGTCTCTAACGTCCCAGATGTCCCATATGTTCCATATGTCCCTGATGTCCCAAGCGTCCTAGATGTTCCAAATGTCCCTAACGTCCCAGACGTCCTAAACGTCCCATATGTCCCTAACGTCCCAGACGTTCTAAATGTCCCATATGTCCCTAACATCCCAGATGTCCCAGCTGTCCCGTATGTCCCTAACGTCCCAGACGTTCCAGATGTCTCATATGTCCCATATGTCTCTAATGTCCCAGGCGTCCTAGATGTTCCATATGTCCCTAGCGCCCCAGACGTCCTAAATGTCCCATATCTCCCTAACATCCCAGACGTCCCAGCTGTCCCGTATGTCCCTAACGTCCCAGACGTCCCAGATGTCTCATATGTCCCATATGTCCCTAATGTCCCAAGCGTTATAGATCATCCATATGACCCTAGCGTCCCAGACGTCCTAAATGCCCCATATGTCTTTAACGTCCCAGACGTCCTAGACGTCCTAGATGTCTTATATGTCCTTAACGTCCCAGGCGTCCCAGATGTCCCATATGTCCCTAACGTCCCAGACGTCTCAGATGTCCCATATGTCCCATATGTCCCTAGTGTCCCAGGCGTCCTAGATGTCCCATATGTCCCTAATGTCCCAGGCGTCCTAAATGTCCCGTATGTCCTTAACGTCCCAGACGTCCCAAACGTCCTAGATGTCCCATATGTCTCTAATGTCCCAGGCGTCCTAGATGTTCCATATGTCCCTAACGTCCCAGACGTCTCAGCTGTCCCGTATGTCGCTAACGTCCCAGACGTCCCAGACGTCCTAGATGTCCCATATGTCCTGTAAAGAGAGGATAACGGTCGGCCTTACCTTTTGGCGAAAGTTATATTTGATGTTTTGCCGGCTGGTAACTATCGGCCTAATTGGGCTAGCTCGCCGCGAGGGTCGCAGGGTTCCTTCTCTTCTTCGTCGTTTCTTCTTTATAGAAGAGTCGTGATCTCTTGACTTCGTTAGTTGTTTTGGTTTCCTATTCTATGAACTATTGTTCTCCACCTTTCTCTGTTTCTTGCTTTCCTTGCGGCTTGATGGATCATACTGTTGGTGGTGTTCTTGATTAGATCTGTCCATCTTCTCGGGGACCTCCCACGAGGCCTGGTTCCTTCTACTTTTCTTTGTATTATTAATCTTTCTAGGCCTTCGTTGTTTTGTCGAGTAATGTGCCCGAAAAGTCTTAGTATTCGTTGTTTTACAATTTGTGACAGGCGCTGTGGTTCGTTGATTTCTTGCAGGATTGAGACATTGGTTCTTCGTGCTGTCCATGGTATTCGGAGCATCCTTCTCCAGGTCCACATTTCATAGGCGTCAATTTTTTTTATGTCTTCTGATTTTAGGGACCACGTCTCCGCCCCGTATAGCATAATCGGGAAGATGAGGGTTTTTATGAGTGTCTTTTTAGTGTTTATGGAGATGTCATTGTCTTTCCAGATTTTCTGCAAGTCACGTGTAGCTCTTCTTGCCATTTCACATCTTCTTCTAATTTCCAGGGAACTGTTTCCTTCATTGGTTATGAGGGCTCCTAAGTATACGAACTGATTCACTACCTCACAACTTCTTATTTGCACAATGTCTGGTCTGTTATTGTTTGCGCGGTCGATGATCATGATTTTTGTTTTATTTTCGTTGATTTCTAGGCCATAGTTGTGACTTTCTTGTTCTAGTATGTGAAGAAGCTCTTCTAGTTCTTCTGCGTTATTTGCGAATAGGGCTGTATCATCCGCATATCTTAGATTATTTATTTTATGTCCGCCGATAGTAAATCCTTTGTCCCAGTTCTCTAGGGTTCTCCGCATTATATACTCTCCAAATATATTGAACAGAATTGGGGACAGAATACATCCTTGCCGTACTCCTTTGTTTATCCTGCAGGGGTTTGAGAGTCGATTTTCTATCTGTATTACCGCTGTGCTTCCATAATAGAGGTGTTGGATTAGTCCTGTGAGATGGGGCGGCACTCCCATTTCTGCGAGTATTTTCCAGAGTTCGTTCCACTTTATGCTGTCGAAAGCTTTTTGATAGTCGACAAAGCAAATGTAGACTGGTTTGTTGAACTCTCGTGATTTTTCGATTATTTGCTTGAGGTTTAGTATTTGTTCGCGTGCTCCTCTGCCCTTCACAAAGCCGGCCTGTTCCAGTAGGATTTGCCATGATAAGTAAGGTTTTAGTCTTTCATTTATGATGCGTAAGAATATCTTGCTTGTATGAGATATTAAGGCAATAAGACGGTAGTTACTACATTTCTCTTTAGAGCCTTTCTTATGTATAGGTATAAATGTGGATTTTATCCAGTCATCAGGCCAAGTACCATCTTCCCAGACCCGTTCGACTAGCTTATGTATAATGTCGATTCCCGTTTCACCCATGGCTTGTATGGTTTCTGCAGTTATTCCGTCAGGGCCAGGGGATTTATTAGATTTTAGTTTCTTTATAGCTTGTTCTACTTCCTCTCTTAATATCGGAGGTTCCAATTCCGCGAATTCTACAATTTCCACCTTGGGTTCATTGTTGTTAAATAGTGTATCGCAGTATTTCCTCCATACTTCCATTATTTCGTTGATTTCTGTTATTTTGTTTCCATCCTCATTGTGAATAGTCCATGTACGAGGTGCATAGCGTCTGGTTATTTTCTTTACAGTTTGAAACAGGTCTTTGGTACTGTTTCTTTCAGCGTGAGTTTGTACCTCTTTACATATTTCTGTTAGATAGTCATTCTTATCTCGACGACATAGTCGTTGAATCGTGTGGTTTAGTTGTTTGTATTTATCTCTCAGTTCTACTGTGTTTATGCCTCTTGTTCTTAGTTGCCGTCTTTCTTCTATTTTGTCGAGAGTAGTGTCTTTCATCCAGTGTTTCTTTTTCGGTGTTCTTTGGTTTAGGTTTTGGTTGGTTTCTTTTGCAGTTTCCTCAATGGTGGTCTTGAGTGTTGTCCATATGGATTGTGCAGATTCTTCGTTTGACTGTATCTTTGGGTTCTTATTAATTTTCTGAGTAAGACGGCGTTGGAAATCATCTTCGTTTTCAATCGTCACTTTACGAGTGGCTGATTTCTTCGGAGGGGCTTTTAGTTTTGTTAGAAACCGCGCTGCTAGGAGTTTATGGTCACTGTTGCATTCTGCCCCAGGGTAAGTTTTGGTGTTTCTAATCGAGGTCCTCCATCTTGTTCTTATTATTATGTAATCTATTTGGTTTCGATGCTTGCCGTCTGGGGATTCCCATGTGTACAGGCGTCTTGGGTGGTGTTTATATATTGTGTTTGTTATGGTCAAGTTGTTTCCTGTACAGAAGTTTATTAACTTTTCTCCTCTGCTGTTCCGTTTACCTAGCCCGTGCTTTCCGACTACCGTTCGATTGTGATCATCATTTCGAGTCTCTCCCACTTTAGCATTAAAGTCGCCTAGTATGATGACTAATTCTCTGTTAGGTATTTTTTGCAATTGTTCCGTCAGCATTCCATAGAATTCATCGCTGTCTTCTTCAGTAGATTCGCTAGTGGGGGCGTAGACTTGTATGATATTTATAAGAACGGGTTTTGCGTTCAGTTTTATAGTTATTATCCTGTCACTGACAGCGTTATATGATGTAACGTATTTTTTAAATTTTGGAGTAGTTATTACTGCTACCCCATGTTTGCTTTGATTTTCGTGTTCTGAGTAGAATATCATGTTTCCATTGCTGGTGTGGAAATGTCCACTCCCCTTCCAATGGGTTTCTGATATGCCGGTTATTGCCATATTGTATTTCATTAGTTCGGTTTCTACAATTTGAGTTTTTCCTATTTGGAGCATGCCACGAACGTTCCATGTCCCAATGTTAAATAGTTCTCTTTGTAATGTATTTTGTGTATCATTTTTAGATTCTCTCATTGCAATTCCCCCCGGAAATCCGATTGGGGAATTTATTTTACTTCCGGTATTTTTAGCACTGAGTGAAGCCATTTGATTTTCTTGGGGATTAAGTTGTCCGAGGTGGTTTCCCGTTGCCTTCCTCGGCGGATAGGATGTGATGGGATGCATTAGGTTGTGGAAGGATGAGTAAGGTTAGGACATGGTTCTTCTCAAGGACCAGGAATTGGAAAAGAACCAAGACTCGCGTTGGCAGGGGCGTATCCCTGTAGTAAGCCTATCATATACCAGGGTCGTATAGAAATGCCTACCCGCAGGGTTCCAGCTATGCTGAAAAACTGTAATAAAAAAAAAGGAGTGGGCGCCAGGTTCTCGACTCAGTTCTAATCCTTATGCCGGACCGTGCACAAGGTCAAGACAAATTCCAGCAGCACAAAGAAAACAATCAAATCAACCACCAAAGAAAATATCACAGCTTTATTAATAAATGGTGGGTATGTACTATAGTGCAAATACAAACATAAATGTACAACAAATCAGGCAGGCGTTCAAATACATATAAGTAACCATACGATGTACCAATTATAAATTTCAATGTAAATGTATATATATATCTAAATAAATTTACAACAAATGCATGCAAAATGAAGAAATGTAGTTTCGGGCCGAAAATAAATATTACCATGCAAATATTCATAAAGCAAAATTTAGGCCGCGAATTGTTGGACGATACAAACACTCTAAACAAAAACGAGAGTACGCAGGGCGTCGCGGAGACAATTAAAATAATTTGAATTGATTAAGCGCGGGTCACGGAGCGAGTTTAAAATTTCGCGTATACCGGCTCAGAGCAATACAAGACCACCTTGGCTAACGTTTCAACCCCAAAGGTTAGCTAAATGACGCTATATCTATATTCAAAATTTTCTAAAGGGCGGAATCAGCGTGCGTTTGCGTGGCCACACATGAACGACGGTGTCCATATTAAAAATGCATTAAGTGTACGTATGTATATTTATATGCTAAAGAAAGCAAAGACTTGGATTTGCCCCTTACTCGGTTAACGGAGATCTGCAAATAATCACAATGCTCCCGAAGTGGGCTCACGAGACACTGCTACTGTAGTGTGCCTATCTTCACGCCGGACGTTTGACATGAAAATATTAATTATAGTTTGGTGATGAAAATCGCGAGGTTTTAAGGCGTCCGAACTGTGTTATGTAAGCGGGTGAGTAAAAGCGACGTCCAGAAAGGACACAAGTGAAGCTCAAAGCTACAAGTTCTACTCTATAAATTTTTCAGATAACACAGATGGTCAATAAGGTTAGGAGACCCGAAGGCACAAACGGAGCAATACACAGGTAAACCTTATGACCTCAATTTAGCAAGTAGTAGAGGGTATCCGCATATCATTGCGCGGCGGCCCTAACATTTAATTACACAAATTCCAAATATTACTAAACTAACGATGCACGAAACCTACTATCTCACAATCCGTGCTGACGAAATCACACGTGCCCGAAGTGCTAACGGCATGAAACAGTATGATTCAATTATAAAGTACAACAGGCGCAATGCATATTATCTACAATAACGTCTTGCCTGCAGGAAAGTTCACCAGAACCTAATCTCTCCGTTCGCTCCCCTGGGGTTGGACGTAGCTAGCAAAACAACGAGGACGGCCGCAGCTGCGGGAGGCGGTGCCAACTATGGAGGCTGCAAAATGACTTGCAGGTGAGTGTAAAGCAGTTGCTCGATCTTCAGCGTTGCCCACGAGAGTTGCAAAATTCACAGGCGATGCGACTATCTTAGGGGCCCAGTGCATCGGACTGGATTCGAGCAGGGTGCAGTCGAACGGGGTAGGTCTACTCCAGACAGGAAGGATTTCAAGCAGATGGGGAGTGTTTTAACTCCCGCCGGGAATTTGGCTAAAAACGCACAGAACCCAAATGTATTCCCGATTAAGAAGAAACTGGCTTAATCTTACCTCAAGCTGGGGGTCGAGCCGAAAGAAGCGTGCTAAAGTCGGTTCCAGGAAATCCGCCAAAGCGAAGGGATGCAAGTAAGTAGCTAACTAATCATTACGAACATCCACGATAACGCAGAAATGCTTCCAGATCCCTCAAACCATCTATTCGAAGAGGCGAGCCCTACCAAAGGGCTATGAAGCACTTAGCTGCAGAGGAACACCTACTAGCACGACAATTTATCTTGAAAAGAAAGCCGAAAAATTCAAAAACCCAGCCCACAGGTCATTAGATAACAAAAATTTGGGCCAGAAGATGCCAAAAAAACCAGTCAGGCAAGTTTGACTGCAGGAAAAGATAACAATGCTCTAGCAAAAAAATTAAATAGTTAAAAACATTTTGTATCACCGGTTGCCTAGCGGCCATACCCAAATATCTGTAAAAATATAGCAAGAATAAACCTAATTTGCAAAATATAAGTAATTAAACGAGGGGTTGCTTACGAAACTGCATGATAATTATAAGAGAGTACTTAAAAATAAGATATAGCCAATTATACCCAGTTTAAAGCATGCAAAAAATTGACAAAAGCCAACCATAAATATTCAAGTTCAAAAATTCAGCTAGCGAAAGTTTAATACTACGGGGGACGCTCCAAAAGTATCGTAACAGTCCCTAACGTCCCAGATGTCTTAGATGTCCTATATGTCCCTAACGTCCCAGCCGTCCCAGATGTCCCATATGTTCCAAATGTCCCTAATGTCCCAGGAGTCCCATATGTCTCATATGTCCCTAATGTCCCAGGCGTCCTAAATGTCCCATATGTCGTTAACGTCCCAGACGTCCCAGACGTCCTAGATGTCCCATATGTCCTTAACGTCCCAGACGTCCCAGATGTCCCATATGTCCCTAACGTCTCAGACGTCGCAGATGTCCCATATGTCCCATATGTCCCTAATGTCCCAGGCGTCACAGATGTCCCATTTGTCCCATATGTCCCTAATGTCCCAGGCGTGCTGAATGTCCCATATGTGCTTAACGTCCCAGACGTCACGTCCTAGACGTCTCATATGTCCTAAATGTCGCAGACGTCCCATATGTCCCATATGTCCCTAACGTCGCAGACGTCCCAGATGTCCCATATGTCCCATATGTCCCTAATGTCCCAGGCGTCCTAGATGTTCCATATGTCTCTAACGTCCCAGACGTAGTAAATGTCCCATATGTCCCTAACGTCCCAGGCTTCCTAAATGTTCCATATGTCTCTAACGTCCCAGACGTCCTCAATGTCCCATATGTCCCTAACGTCCCAGACGTCCTAAATGTCCCATATGTCCCTAACGTCCCAGACGTCCCAGCTGTCCCGTATGTCCCTAACGTCCCAGACATCCCAGACGTCCCAGATGTTAAATATGTCCCTAACGTCCCAGATGTCCCAGATGTACCATATGTCCTATATGTCCCTTATGTCCCAGACGTCCCAGATGTCCCATATGTCCCTAACGTCCCAGACGTCCCAGATGTCCCATATGTCCCATATGTCCCATATGTCCCTTATGTCCCAGACGTCCCAGCTGTCCCGTATGTCCCTAACGTCCCAGACATCCCAGACGTCCAAGAAGTTAAATATGTCCCTAACGTCCCAGATGTCCCAGATGTCCCATATGTCCTATATGTCCCTTATGTCCCAGACGCCCCAGATATCCCATATGCCCCTAACGTCCCAGACGTCCCAGATGTCCCATATGTCCCATATGTCCCATATGTCCCAGGCGTCCCAGATGTACCATATGTCCCATATGTCCCTAATGTCCAGGCGTCCTAAATGTCCCATATGTCCTTAACGTCCCAGACGATCCAGATGTTCCATATGTCCCTAACGTCACAGGCGTCCTAGTTATCCCATATGTCCCTAACGTCCCAGACGTCCCAGCTGTCCCGTATGTCCCTAACGTCCCAAACGTCCCAGACGTCCTGGATGTCCCATATGTCCCTAACGTCTCAGACGTCCTAGACGTATTATATGTCCCTAACGTCCCAGACGTCCCAGACGTCCCAGATGTCCCATATGTCCCATATGTCCCTTATGTTCCAGGCGTTCTAGATGTCCTATATGTCCCATATGTCCCTAATGTGCCAGCCGTCCTAAATGTCCCATATGTCCCGAACGTCCCAGACGTCCCAGATGTCTCATTTGTCCCATATGTCGCTAATGTCCCAGGCGTCCTAGTTGTCCCATATGACCCTAATGTCCCAGGCGTCCTAGTTGTCCCAGGCGTCCTAAATGTCCCATATGTCCTTAACGTCCCAGACGTCCCAGACGTCCTAGATGTCCCATATATCCTTAACGTCCCAGACGTCCCAGATATCCCATATGTCCTATATCTCCCTAACGTCCCAGACGTCCCAGATGTCTCATATGTCCCTAACGTCCCAGATGTTCCATATGTCCCTAACATCCCAGACGTCCCAGATCTCCCATATGTCCCTAACGTCCCAGACGTCCTAGGTGTAACTTACATCCTTAGCGTCCCAGACCTCCCAGATGTCCCATATGTCGATAACGTCCTAGACGTTCCAGATGTCCTGTATGTCCCATATATCCCTAATGTCCCAGGCGTCTCAGACCTCCCATATGTCCCTAATGTCCAGGGCGTCCTAAATGTCCCAGATATCCTTAACGTCCCAGACATCCCAGACGTCCTAGATGTCCCATATATTCCTAACGTCCCAGACGTCCCAGATATCCCATATGTCCCATATGTCCCTAATGTCCCAGGCGTCCCAGACCTCCCATATGTCCCTAATGTCCAGGGCGTCCTAAATGTCCCAGATATCCTTAACGTCCCAGACGTCCCAGACGTCCTAGATGTCCCATATATCCTTAACGTCCCAGACGTTCCAGATGTCCTATATGTCCCATATATCCCTAATGTCCCGGGCGTCCCAGACCTCCCATATGTCCCTAATGTCCAGGGCGTCCTAAATGTCCCAGATATCCTTAACGTCCCAGACGTCCCAGACGTCCTAGGTGTCCCAAATGTCCTTAACTTCCCAGACGTCCCAGATGTCCCATATGTTTCATATGTTTCTAATGTCCCAGGCGTCCTAGATGTTCCATATGTCCCTAACGTCCCAGACGTCCCAGATGTCCTAGATGTCTCATATGTCCTTAACGTCCCAGACGTCCCAGATGTCCCATATGTACCTAACGTCCCAGACGTCCCAGATGTCCCATATGTCCCTAATATCCCAGACGTCCTAGATGTCCCATATGTCCTTAACGTCCCAGACGTCCCAGACGCCCTAGATGTCCCATATGTCCTTAACGTCCCAGACGTCCCAGACGTCCTAGATGTCCCATATGTCCTTAACGTCCCAGACGTCCCAGATGTCCCATATGTCCCTAGCATCCCAGACGTCCTAGATGTCCCATATGTCCTTAACGTCCCAGACGTCCCAGATGTCCCATATGTAACTAACGTCCCAGACGTCCCAGATGTCCCATATGTCCCATATGTCCCTAATGTCCCAGACGTCCCAGATGTCCCATATGTCCCTAGCATCCCAGACGTCCCAGATGTCCCATATGTCCTTAACGTCCCAGATGTCCTATATGTCCCATATGTCCTTAACGTCCCAGACGTCCCAGATGTCGCATATGTCCTTAACGTCTCAGACGTCCCAAATGTCCCATATGTCCCTAATGTCCCAGACGTCCTAAATGTCCCATATGTCATTAACGTCCCGGACGTCCCAGATGTCCCATATGTCCCTAACGTCCCAGACGTCCCAGATATCCCATATGTCCCATATGTCCCTAATGTCCGAGGCGTCCCAGATGTCCCATATGTCCCATATGTCCCTAATGTCCCAGGCGTCCTAAATGTCCCATATGTCCTTAAAGTCCCAGACGTCCCAGACGTCCAGACGTCCCAGATGTCCCATATGTCCCATGTGTCCCTAATGACCCAGTCGTCCTAGATGTTCCATATGTCCCTAACGTCCAAGACGTCCTAAATGTCCCATATGTCCCTAACGTCCCAGACGTCCCAGCTGTCCCGTATGTCCCTAACACCCCTGACGTCCCAGACGTCCTAGATGTCCTATATGTCCTTAACGTCCCAGACGTCCCAGATGAGCCATATGTCCCTAACGTCCCAGACGTCCCAGATGTCCCAAAGGTCTTATATATCCTTAATGTCCCAGGCGTATTAGATGTCTTATATGTCTCATACGTCACTAATGTGCCAGGCGTCCTAAATGTCCCATATGTCTTTAACGTCCCGGACGTCCCAGACGTCCTAGATGTCCCATATGTCCTTAACGTCCCTGACGTCCCAGATGTCCCATATGTCCCTAACGTCCCAGACGTCCCAGATGTCCCATATGTCCCATATGTCCCTAATGTCCCAGGCGTCCTAGAAATTCCATATTTCCCTAACGTCCCAGACGTCCCATATGTCCTTAACGTCCCAGACGTCCCAGACGTATCAGACGTCCTAGATGTCCTATATGTCCCTAACGTCCCAGACGTCTCAGACGTCCTAAATGTCCCATATGTCCCTAACGTCCCAGACGTCCCATATGTCCTTAACGTCCCAGACGTCCCAGACGTTCTAAATGTCCCATATGTCCCTAATGTCCCAGACGTCCTACATGTCCCATATGTCCCTAACGTCCCAGACGTCTCAGACGTCCTAGATGTCCTATATGTCCCTAACGTCCCAGACGTCCCAGATGTCCCATATGTCCCTAACGTCTCAGACGTCCCAGATGTCCCATATGTCCTTAACGTCCCAGACGTCCCAGATGTCCCATATGTCCCATATGTCCCTAATGTCCCAGACGTTTTAAATGTCCCATATGTACTTAAAGTTTCAGACGTCCCAGACGTCCCAGATGTCCCAGATGTCCTATATGTCCCATATGTCCTTAACGTCCCAGACGTCCCAGATGTCCCAGATGTCCTATATGTAGTTAACGTCCCAGACGTCCCAGACGTCCCAGATGTCCTATATGTCCCATATGTCCTTAACGTCCCAGACGTCCCAGATGTTCCATATGTCCTAAACGTCCCAGACGTCCCAAATGTCCCATATGTCCCTAATGTCCCAGGCGTCCTAAATGTCCCATATGTCCTTAACGTCCCAGACGTCCCAGACGCCCTAGATGTCTAATATGTCATTAACGACCCAGACGTCCCAGATGTCCCATATGTTCCTAACGTCCCAGACGTCCCAGATGTCCCATATGTCCCATATGTCCCTAATGTCCGAGGCGTCCCAGATGTCCCATATGTCCCATATGTCCCTAATGTCCCAGGCGTCCTAAATGTCCCATATGTCATTAAAGTCCCAGAAGTCCCAGACGTCCTAGATGTCCAATATGTCCTTAAAGTCCCAGACGTCCCAGATGTCCCATATCTCCCATGTGTCCCTAATGACCCAGGCGTCCTAGATGTTCCATATGTCCCTAACGTCCAAGACGTCCTAAATGTCCCATATGTCCCTAACGTCCCAGACGTCCCAGCTGTCCCGTATGTCCCTAACGCCCCTGACGTCCCAGACGTCCTAGATGTCCTATATGTCCTTAACGTCCCAGACGTCCCAGATGAGCCATATGTCCCTGACGTCCCAGACGTCCCAGATGTCCCATATGTCCCTAACGTCCCAGACGTCCCAGATGTCCCATATGACCTTAACGTCCCAGACGTCCCAGATGACCCATACGTCCCTAACGTCCCAGACGTCCCAGATGTCCCAAAGGTCTTATATATCCCTAATGTCCCAGGCGTATTAAATGTCCCATATGTCCCATATGTCCCTAATGTGCCAGGCGTCCTAAATGTCCCATATGTTCTTAACGTCCCGGACGTCCCAGACGTCCCAGATGTTTCATATGTCCCTAACGTCCCAGACGTCTCTGATGTCCCATGTGTCCCATATGTCCCTAATGTCCCAGGCGTCCTAGATATTCCATATGTCCCTAACGTCCCAGACGTCCTAAATGTCCCATATGTCCCTAACGTCCCAGACGTCTCAGACGTCCTAGATGTCCTATATGTCCCTAACGTCCTAGACGTACCAGATGTCCCATATGTTTCTAACGTCTCAGACGTTCCAGATGTCCCATATGTCCTTAACGTCTCAGACGTCCCAGATGTCCCATATGTCCTTAACGTCCCAGACGTCCCAGACGTCCTAAATGTCCCATATGTCCCTAATGTCCCAGACGTCCTAGATGTCCCATATGTCCCTAACGTCCCAGACGTCTCAGACGTCCTAAATGTCCCATATGTCCCTAACGTCCCAGACGTCTCAGACGTCCTAGATGTCCTATATGTCCCTAACGTCCTAGACGTACCAGATGTCCCATATGTTTCTAACGTCTCAGACGTTCCAGATGTCCCATATGTTCTTAACGTCTCAGACGTCCCAGATGTCCCATATGTCTCATATGTCCCTAATGTCCCAGGCGTCCCAGATGTCCCATATGTCCTAAACGTCCCAGACGTCCCAGATGTCCCATATGTCCGTAACGTCCCAGACTTCCCAGATGTTCAATGTGTCCCATATGTCCCTAATGTCCCAGGCCTCCTAAATGTCCCATATGTCCTTAACGTCCCAGGCGTCCCAGATGTCCCATATGTCCGTAACGTCCCAGACGTCCCAGATGTTCAATGTGTCCCATATGTACCCAATGTCCCAGGCGTCCCAGATGTCCCATATGTCCCAAATGTCCCTAATTTCCCAGGCGTCCTAAATGTCCCATATGTCCTTAACGTTCCAGACGTCCCAGACGTCTTAGATGTCCCAAATGTCCTTAACGTCTTAGATGTCCCATATGTCCCATATGTTTCTAATGTCCCAGGCGTCCTAGATGTTCCATATGTCCCTAACGTCCCAGACGTCCCAGATGTCCTATATGTCCCTTATGTCCTTAACGTCCCAGACGTCCCAGATGTCCCATATGTCCTTAACGGCTCAGACGTCCCAAATGTCCCATATGTCCCTAATGTCCCAGGCGTCCTAAATGTCCCATATGTCCTTAACGTCCCAGACGTCCCAGACGCCCTAGATGTCCTATATGTCATTAACGTCCCGGACGTCCCAGATGTCCTATATGTCCCTAACGTCCCAGACGTCCCAGATGTCCCATATGTCCCATATGTCCCTAATGTCCGAGGCGTCCCAGATGTCCCATATGTCCCATATGTCCCTAATGTCCCAGGCGTCCTAAATGTCCCATATGTCCTTAAAGTCCCAGACGTCCCAGACGTCCAGACGTCCCAGATGTCCCATATGTCCCATGTGTCAATAATGACCCAGGCGTCCTAGATGTTCCATATGTCCCTAACGTCCAAGAAGTCCTAAATGTCCCATATGTCCCTAACGTCCCAGACGTCCCAGCTGTCCCGTATGTCCCTAACGCCCCTGACGTCCCAGACGTCCTAGGTGTCCTATATGTCCTTAACGTCCCAGACGTCCCAGATGAGCCATATGTCCCTAACGTCTCAGACGTCCCAGATGACCCAAAAGTCTTATATATCCTTAATGTCCCAGGCGTATTAGATGTCCCATATGCCCCATACGTCACTAATGTGCCAGGCGTCCTAAATGTCCCAAATGTCTTTAACGTCCCGGACGTCCCAGACGTCCTAAATGTCCCATATGTCCTTAACGTCCCAGACGTCCCAGATGTCCCATATGTCCCATATGTCCCTAATGTCCCAGGCGTCCTAGAAATTCCATATGTCCCTAACGTCCCAGACGTCCCATATTTCCTTAACGTCCCAGACGTTTCAGACGTCCTAAATGTCCCATATGTCTCTAACGTCCCAGACGTCTCAGACGTCCTAGATGTCCTATATGTCCCTAACGTCCCAGACGTCTCAGACGTCCTAAATGTCCCATATGTCCCTAACGTTCCAGACGTCCCATATGTCCTTAACGTCCCAGACGTCCCAGACGTCCTAAATGTCCTATATGTCCCTAATGTCCCAGACGTCCTACAAGTCCCATATGTCCCTAACGTCCCAGACGTCTCAGACGTCCTAGATGTCCTATATGTCCCTAATGTCCCAGACGTCCCAGATGTCCCATATGTCCCTAACGTCTCAGACGTCCCAGATGTCCCATATGTCCTTAACGTCCCAGACGTCCCACATGTCCCATATGTCCCATATGTCCCTAATGTCCCAGACGTTTTAAATGTCCCATATGTACTTAAAGTTTCAGACGTCCCAGACGTCCCAGATGTCGCATATGTCCTTAACGTCCCAGACGTCCCAGACGTCCCAGATGTCCTATATGTCCCATATGTCCTTAACGTCCCAGACGTCCCAGATGTCCCATATGTCCTAAACGTCCCAGACGTCCCAAATTTCCCATATGTCCCTAATGTCCCAGGCGTCCTAAATGTCCCATATGTCCTTAACGTCCCAGAAGTCCCAGACGCCCTAGATGTCCCATATGTCATTAACGTCCCGGACGTCCCAGATGTCCCATATGTCCCTAACGTCCCAGACGTCCCAGATGTCCCATATGTCCCATATGTCCCTAATGTCCGAGGCGTCCCAGATGCCCCATATGTCCCATATGTCCCTAATGTTCCAGGCGTCCTAGAAATTCCATATGTCCCTAACGTCCCAGACGTCCCATATGTCCTTAACGTCCCAGACGTCCCAGACGTCCTAAATGTCCCATATGTCTCTAACGTCCCAGACGTCTCAGACGTCCTAGATGTCCTATATGTCCCTAACGTCCCAGACGTCTCAGACGTCCTAAATGTCCCATATGTCCCTAACGTCCCAGACGTCCCATATGTCCTTAACGTCCCAGACGTCCCAGACGTCCTAAATGTCCCATATGTCCCTAATGTCCCAGACGTCCTACAAGTCCCATATGTCCCTAACGTCCCAGACGTCTCAGACGTCCTAGATGTCCTATATGTCCCTAACGTCCCAGACGTCCCAGATGTCCCATATGTCCCTAACGTCTCAGACGTCCCAGATGTCCCATATGTCCTTAACGTCCCAGACGTCCCACATGTCCCATATGTCCCATATGTCCCTAATGTCCCAGACGTTTTAAATGTCCCATATGTACTTAAAGTTTCAGACGTCCCAGACGTCCCAGATGTCGCATATGTCCTTAACGTCCCAGACGTCCCAGACGTCCCAGATGTCCTATATGTCCCATATGTCCTTAACGTCCCAGACGTCCCAGATGTCCCATATGTCCTAAACGTCCCAGACGTCCCAAATTTCCCATATGTCCCTAATGTCCCAGGCGTCCTAAATGTCCCATATGTCCTTAACGTCCCAGAAGTCCCAGACGCCCTAGATGTCCCATATGTCATTAACGTCCCGGACGTCCCAGATGTCCCATATGTCCCTAACATCCCAGACGTCCCAGATGTCCCATATGTCCCATATGTCCCTAATGTCCGAGGCGTCCCAGATGTCCCATATGTCCCATATGTCCCTAATGTCCCAGGCGTCCTAAATGTCCCATATGTCCTTAAAGTCCCAGACGTCCCAGACGTCCCAGATGTCCCATATGTCTTTAAAGTCCCAGACGTCCCAGATGTCCCATATGTCCCATGTGTCCCTAATGACCCAGGCGTCCTAGATGTTCCATATGTTCCTAACATCCAAGACGTCCTAAATGTCCCATATGTCCCTAACGTCCCAGACGTCCCAGCTGTCCCGTATGTCCCTAACGCCCCTGACGTCCCAGACGTCCTAGATATCCTATATGTTCTTAACGTCCCAGACGTCCCAGATGAGCCATATGTCCCTGACGTCCCAGACGTCCCAGATGTCCCATATGTCCCTAACGTCCCAGACGTCCTAGATGTCCCATATGTCCTTAACGTCCCAGACGTCCCAGATGACCCATACGTCCCTAACGTCCCAGACGTCCCAGATGTCCCAAAGGTCTTATATATACCTAATGTCCCAGGCGTATTAAATGTCCCATATGTCCCATATGTCCCTAATGTGCCAGGCGTCCTAAATGTCCCATATGTTCTTAACGTCCCGGACGTCACAGACGTCCTAGATGTTCCATATGTCCTTAACGTCCCAGACGTCCCAGATGTTACATATGTCCCTAACGTCCCAGACGTCCCAGATGTCCCATATGTCCCATATGTCCCTAATGTCCCAGGCGTCCTAGATATTTCATATGTCCCTAACGTCCCAGACGTCCTAAATGTCCCATATGTCCCTAACGTCCCAGACGTCCCAGATGTCCCATATGTCCTTAACGTCCCAGACGTCCCAGACGTCCTAAATGTCCCATATGTCCCTAAAGTCCTAGACGTCCTAGATGTCCCATATGTCCCTAAAGTCCCAGACGTCTCAGACGTCCTAGATGTCCCATATGTCCCTAACGTCCCAGACGTCCTAGATGTCCCATATGTCCCTAACGTCCCAGACGTCTCAGACGTCCTAGATGTCCTATATGTCCCTAACGTCCTAGACGTACCAAATGTCCCATATGTTTCTAACGTCTCAGAGGTCCCAGATGTCCCATATGTCCCTAACGTCCCAGACGTCTCAGACGTCCTAGATGTCCTATATGTCCCTAACGTCCTAGACGTCCCAGATGTCCCATATGTCCTTAACGTCTCAGACGTCCCAGATGTCCCATATGTCTCATATGTCCCTAATGTCCTAGACGTCCTAGATGTCCCATATGTCCCTAAAGTCCTAGACGTCCTAGATGTCCCATATGTCCCTAAAGTCCCAGACGTCTCAGACGTCCTAGATGTCCTATATGTCCCTAACGTCCTAGACGTCCCAGATGTCCCATATGTCCCTAACGTCCCAGACGTCTCAGACGTCCTAGATGTCCTATATGTCCCTAACGTCCTAGACGTCCCAGATGTCCCATATGTCCTTAACGTCTCAGACGTCCCAGATGTCCCATATGTCTCATATGTCCCTAATGTCCTAGGCGTCCCAGATGTCCCATATGTTCCATATGTCCCTAATGTTCCAGACGTTTTAAATGTTTCATATGTAGTTAACGTTTCAGACGTCCCGGACGTCCTAGATGTCCCATATGTCCTTAACGTCCCAGACGTCCCAGATGTCCCATATGTACCATATGTCCCTAATGTCCCAGGCGCCCTAAATGTCCCATATGTCCTTAACGTCCCAGACGTCCTAGACGTCCTAAATGTCCCATATGTCTTTAACGTCCCAGACGTCCCAGATGTCCCATATGTCTCTAACGTCCCAGACGTCTCATATGTCCCATATGTCTCTAACGTCCCAGACGTCCCATATGTCCCATATGTCCCATATGTCCTTAATGTCCCAGGCGTCTCAGACGTCCTAGATGTCCTATATGTCCCTAACGTCCCAGACGTCCCAGATGTCCCATATGTCCCTAACGTCTCAGACGTCCCAGATGTCCCATATGTCCTTAACGTCCCAGACGTCCCACATGTCCCATATGTCCCATATGTCCCTAATGTCCCAGACGTTTTAAATGTCCCATATGTACTTAAAGTTTCAGACGTCCCAGACGTCCCAGATGTCGCATATGTCCTTAACGTCCCAGACGTCCCAGACGTCCCAGATGTCCTATATGTCCCATATGTCCTTAACGTCCCAGACGTCCCAGATGTCCCATATGTCCTAAACGTCCCAGACGTCCCAAATTTCCCATATGTCCCTAATGTCCCAGGCGTCCTAAATGTCCCATATGTCCTTAACGTCCCAGAAGTCCCAGACGCCCTAGATGTCCCATATGTCATTAACGTCCCGGACGTCCCAGATGTCCCATATGTCCCTAACGTCCCAGACGTCCCAGATGTCCCATATGTCCCATATGTCCTTAATGTCCGAGGCGTCCCAGATGTCCCATATGTCCCATATGTCCCTAATGTCCCAGACGTCCTAGATGTCCCATATGTCTTTAAAGTCCCAGACGTCCCAGATGTCCCAAATGTCCCATGTGTCCCTAATGACCCAGGCGTCCTAGATGTTCCATATGTTCCTAACATCCAAGACGTCCTAAATGTCCCATATGTCCCTAACGTCCCAGACGTCCCAGCTGTCCCGTATGTCCCTAACGCCCCTGACGTCCCAGACGTCCTAGATGTCCTATATGTTCTTAACGTCCCAGACGTCCCAGATGAGCCATATGTCCCTGACGTCCCAGACGTCCCAGATGTCCCATATGTCCCTAACGTCCCAGACGTCCTAGATGTCCCATATGTCCTTAACGTCCCAGACGTCCCAGATGACCCATACGTCCCTAACGTCCCAGACGTCCCAGATGTCCCAAAGGTCTTATATATACCTAATGTCCCAGGCGTATTAAATGTCCCATATGTCCCATATGTCCCTAATGTGCCAGGCGTCCTAAATGTCCCATATGTTCTTAACGTCCCGGACGTCACAGACGTCCTAGATGTTCCATATGTCCTTAACGTCCCAGACGTCCCAGATGTTACATATGTCTCTAACGTCCCAGACGTCCCAGATGTCCCATATGTCCCATATGTCCCTAATGTCCCAGGCGTCCTAGATATTTCATATGTCCCTAACGTCCCAGACGTCCTAAATGTCCCATATGTCCCTAACGTCCCAGACGTCCCAGATGTCCCATATGTCCTTAACGTCCCAGACGTCCCAGACGTCCTAAATGTCCCATATGTCCCTAATGTCCCAGACGTCCTAGATGTCCCATATGTCCCTAAAGTCCCAGACGTCTCAGACGTCCTAGATGTCCCATATGTCCCTAACGTCCCAGACGTCCTAGATGTCCCATATGACCCTAACGTCCCAGACGTCTCAGACGTCCTAGATGTCCTATATGTCCCTAACGTCCTAGACGTACCAAATGTCCCATATGTTTCTAACGTCTCAGACGTCCCAGATGTCCCATATGTCCTTAACGTCTCAGACGTCCCAGATGTCCCATATGTCTCATATGTCCCTAATGTCCTAGGCGTCCCAGATGTCCCATATGTTCCATATGTCCCTAATGTCTCAGACGTTTTAAATGTTTCATATGTAGTTAACGTTTCAGACGTCCCGGACGTCCTAGATGTCCCATATGTCCTTAACGTCCCAGACGTCCCAGATGTCCCACATGTACCATATGTCCCTAATGTCCCAGGCGCCCTAAATGTCCCATATGTCCTTAACGTCCCAGACGTCCTAGACGTCCTAAATGTCCCATATGTCTTTAACGTCCCAGACGTCCCAGATGTCCCATATGTCTCTAACGTCCCAGACGTCCCATATGTCCCATATGACTCTAACGTCCCAGACGTCCCATATGTCCCATATGTCCCATATGTCCTTAATGTCCCAGGCGTCCCAGATGTCCCATATTTCCCTAACGTCCCAGACGTCCTAGATGTCCCATATGTCCTATATCTCCCTAACGTCCCAGACGTCCCAGATGTCCCATATGTCTCTAACGTCCCAGATGTTCCATATGTCCCTAACGTCCCAGACGTCCTAGATGTCTTATATGCCCCTAACGTCCCAGACGTCCCAGATGTCCCATATGTCCGTAACGTCCCAGACGTCCCAGATGTTCAATATGTCCCATATGTCCCTAATGTCCCAGGTGTCCCAAATGCCCCATATGTCCCAAATGTCCCTAATGTCCCAGGCGTCCTAAATCTCGAATATGTCCTTAACGTTCCAGACGTCCCAGATGTCCTATATGTCCCATATGTTCCTAATGTCCCAGGCGTCCCAGACCTCCCATATGTCCCATATGTCCCTAATGTCCAGGGCGTCCTAAATGTCCCATATGTCCTTAACGTCCCAGACGTAACAGACGTCCTAATTGTCCCATATGTCCCTAACGTCCCAGGCGTCCCAGATGTCCCATATGTCCGTAACGTCCCAGACGTCCCAGATGTTCAATATGTCCCATATGTCCCTAATGTCCCAGGTGTCCCAGATGCCCCATATGTCCCAAATGTCCCTAATGTCCCAGGCGTCCTAAATGTCGAATATGTCCTTAACGTTCCAGACGTCCCAGACGTAATAGATGTCCCAAATGTCCTTCCCGTTCCAGATGTCCCAGATGTCCCATATGTCCCATATGTTTCTAATGTCCCAGGCGTCCTAAATGTTCCATATGTCCCTAACGTCCCAGACGTCCCAGATGTCCTAGATGTTCCATATGTCCTTAACGTCCCAGACGTCCCAGATGTCCCATATGTCCTTAACGTCTCTAATGTCCCAGATGTCCCATATGTCTTTAATGTCCCACGCGTCCAAAATGTCCCATATGTTCTTAACGTCCCAGACCTCCCAGACGCCCTAGATGTCCCATATGTCATTAACGTCCCGGACGTCCCAGATGTCCCATATGTCCCTAACGTCCCAGACGTCCCAGATGTCCCATATGTCCCATATGTTTCTAATGTCCGAAACGTCCCAGATGTCCCATATGTCCCATATGTCCCTAATGTCCCAGGCGTCTTAAATGTCCCATATGCCCTTAACGTCCCAGACGTCCAAGACGTCCCAGATGTCCCATATGTCCCATGTGTCCCTAATGACACAGGCGTCCTAGATGTTCCATATGTCCCTAACGTCCCAGACGTCCTAGATGTCTTATATGCCCCTAACGTCCCAGACGTCCCAGATCTCCCATATGTCCCTAACGTCCCAGACGTCCTAGATGTCCCTTATATCCTTAACGTCCCAGACGTCCCAGATGTCCCATATGTCAATAACGTCCCAGACGTCCCAGATGTCCTATATGTCCCATATGTCCCTAATGTCCCAGGAGTCCCAGACCTCCCATATGTCCCATATGTCCCTAATGTCCAGGGCGTCCTAAATGTCCCATATGTCCTTAACGTCCCAGACGTGCCAGACGTCCTAGATGTCCCATATGTCCTTAACGTCCCAGACGTCCCAGATATCCCATATGTCCCATATGTCCCTAATGTCCAGGGCGTCCTAAATGTCCCATATCTCCTTAACGTCCCAGACGTCCCAGACGTCCTAGATGTCCCAAATGTCCTTAACGTCCCAGACGTCCCAGATGTCCCATATGTTTCATATGTTTCTAATGTCCCAGGCGTCCTAGATGTTCTATATGTCCCTAACGTCCCATACGTCCCAGATGTCCTAGATGTCCCATATGTCCTTAACGTCCCAGACGTCCCAGATGTCCCATATGTCCCTAACGTCCCAGACGTCCCAGATGTCCCATATGTCTCTAATATCCCAGGCGTAGTAAATGTCCCATATGTCCTTAACGTCCCAGACGTCCCAGACGCCCTAGATGTCCCATATGTCCTTAACGTCCTAGACGTCCCAGACGTCCTAGATGTTCCATATGTTCTTAACGTCCCAGACGTCCCAGATGTCCCATATGTCCCTAGCATCCCAAACGTCCCAGATGTCCCATATGTCCTTAACGTCCCAGACGTCCCAGATGTCCCATATGTAACTAACGTCCCAGACGTCCCAGATATCCCATATGTCCCATATGTCCCTAATGTCCCATTCGTCCCAGATGTCCCATATGTCCCATATGTCTCTAATGTCTCAGGCGTCCTAAACGTCCCATATGTCCTTAACGTCCCAGACGTCCCAGACGTCCTAGATATCCCATATGTCCTTAACGTCCCAGACGTCCCAGATGTACCATATGTCCCTAACGTACCAGACGTCCTAGGTGTCCCTTATATCCTTAACGTCCCAGACGTCCCAGATGTCCCATATGTCAATAACGTCCCAGACGTCCCAGATGTCCTATATGTCCCATATGTCCCTAATGTCCCAGGCGTCCCAGACCTCCCATATGTCCCATATGTCCCTAATGTCCAGGGCGTCTTAAATGTCCCATATGTCCTTAACGTCCCAGACGTCCCAGAAGTCCTAAATGTCCCATATATCCCTAACGTCCCAGGCGTCCCAGATGTCCCATATGTCCGTAACGTCCCAGACGTCCCAGATGTTCAATATGTCCCATATGTCCCTAATGTCCCAGGTGTCCCAGATGTCCCATATGTCCCAAATGTCCCTAATGTCCCAAGCGTCCTAAATGTCGAATATGTCCTTAACGTTCCAGACGTCCCAGACGTCCTAGATGTCCCAAATGTCCTTAACGTTCCAGACGTCCCAGATGTCCCATATGTCCCATATGTTTCTAATGTCCCAGGCGTCCTAAATGTTCCATTAGTTCCTAACGTCCCAGACGTCCCAGATGTCCTAGATGTCCCATATGTCCTTAACGTCCCAGACGTCCCAGATGTCCCATACGTCCTTAACGTCCCTAATGTCCCAGATGTCCCATATGTCTTTAATGTCCCAGGCGTCCTAAATGTCCCATATGTTCTTAACGTCCCAGACGTCCCAGATGTCCCATATGTGCCTAACGTCCCAGACGTCCCAAGATGTCCCATATGTCCCATAAGTCCCTAATGTCCGAAACGTCCCAGATGTCCCATATGTCCCATATGTCCCTAATGTCCCAGGCGTCTTAAATGTCCCATATGTCCTTAACGTCCCAGACGTCCCAGACGTCCTAGATGTCCCATATGTTCTTAACGTCCCAGACGTCCAAGATGTCCCATATGTCCCTAGCATCCCAGACGTCCCAGATGTCCCATATGTCCTTAACGTCCCAGACGTCACAGATGTACCATATGTAACTAACATCCCAGACGTCCCAGATGTCCCATATGTCCTTAACGTCCCAGACGTCCCAGACGTCCTAGATGTCCCATATGTCCTTAACGTCTCAGACGTCCCAGATGTACCATATGTCCCTAACGTCCCAGACGTCCCAGATGTCCCATATGTCCCATATGTCCCTAATGTCCCAGGCGTCTCAGATGTCCCATATGTCCCATATGTCCCTAATGTCCCAGACGTCCTAGATGTCCCATATGTCCTTAACGTCCCAGACGTCCCAGACGTACCATATGTCCTTAACGTTCCAGACGTCCCAGACGTCCTAGATGTCCTATATATCCTTAACGTCCCAGACGTCCCAGTATATCCCATATGTCCTATACCTGCCTAACGTCCCAGACGTCCCAGATGTCCCATATGTCCCTTACGTCCCAGATGTTCCATATGTCCCTAAAGTCCCAGCCGTCCTAGATGTCCTATATGTCCCTAACGTCCCAGACGTCTTAGATCTCCCATATGTCCCTAACGTCCCAGACGTCCTAGATGTCCCTTATATGCTTAACGTCCCAAATGTCCCATATGCCAATAACGTCCCAGACGTCCCAGATGTCCTATATGTCCCATATGTCCCTAATGTCCCAGGCGTCCCAGACCTCCCATATGTCCCATATGTCCCTAACGTCCAGGGCGTCCTAAATGTCCAATATGTCCTTAACGTCCCAGACGTCCCAGACGTCCTAGATGCCTCATATGTCCTAAACGTCCCAGACGTCCCAGATATCCCATATGTCCCATATGTCCCTAATGTCCCAGACTTCCTAAATGTCCCATATGTCCTTAACGTCCCAGGCGTCCCAGATGTCCCATATGTCCGTAACGTCCCAGACGTCCCAGATGTTCAATGTGTCCCATACGTCCCTAATGTCCCAGGCGTCCCAGATGTCCCATATGTCCCAAATGTCCCTAATGTCCCAGGCGTCCTAAATGTCCCATATGTCCTTAACGTCCCAGGCGTCCCAGATGTCCCATATGTCCTTAACGTTCCAGACGTCCCAGACGTCTTAGATGTCCCAAATGTCCTTAACGTCCCAGACGTCCCAGATGTCCCATATGTCCCATATGTTTCTAATGTCCCAAGCGTCCTAGATGTTCCATATGTCCCTAAGGTCCCAGACGTCCCAGATGTCCTATATGTCCCATATGTCCTTAACGTCCCAGACGTCCCAGATGTCCCATATGTCCTTAACGTCCCAGACGTCCCAAATGTCCCATATGTCCCTAATGTTCCAGGCGTCCTAAATGTCCCATATGTCCTTAACGTCCCAGACGTCCCAGACGCCCTAGATGTCCCATATGTCATTAACGTCCCGGACGTCCCAGATGTCCCATATGTCCCTAACGTCCCAGACGTCCCAGATGTTCAATGTGTCCCATACGTCCCTAATGTCCCAGGCGTCCCAGATGTCCCATATGTCCCATATGTCTCTAATGTCCCAGGCGTCCCAGATGTCCCATATGTCCAATATGTCCCTAATGTCCCAGACGTCCTAGATGTCTTATATGCCCCTAACGTCCCAGACGTCCCAGATCTCCCATATGTCCCTAACGTCCCAGACGTCCTAGATGTCCCTTATATCCTTAACGTCCCAGACGTCCCAGATGTCCCATATGTCAATAACGTCCCAGACGTCGCAGATGTCCTATATGTCCCATATGTCCCTAATGTCCCAGGCGTCCCAGACCTCCCATATGTCCCATATGTCCCTAATGTCCAGGGCGTCCTAAATGTCCCATATCTCCTTAACGTCCCAGACGTCCTAGATGTCCCATATGTCCTTAACGTCCCAGACGTCCCAGATATCCCATATGTCCCATATGTCCCCTAATGTCCAGGGCGTCCTAAATGTCCCATATCTCCTTAACGTCCCAGACGTCCCAGACGTCCTAGATGTCCCAAATGTCCTTAACGTCCCAGACGTCCCAGGTGTCCCATATGTTTCATATGTTTCTAATGACCCAGGCGTCCTAGATGTTCCATATGTCCCTAACGTCCCAGACGTCCCAGATGTCCTAGATGTCCCATATGTCCTTAACGTCCCAGACGTCCCAGATGTCCCATATGTCCCTAACGTCCCAGACGTCCCAGATGTCCCATATGTCCCTAATATCCCAGGTGTAGTAAATGTCCCATATGTCCTAAACGTCCCAGACGTCCCAGACGCCCTAGATGTCCCATATGTATTTAACGTCCCAGACGTCCCAGACGTCCTAGATGTCCCATATGTTCTTAACGTCCCAGACGTCCCAGATGTCCCATATGTCCCTAGCATCCCAGACGTCCCAGATGTCCCATATGTCCCATATGTCCCTAATGTCCCAGGCGTCCCAGATGTCCCATATTTCCCATATGTCTCTAATGTCTCAGGCGTCCTAAATGTCCCATATGTCCTTAACGTCCCAGACGTTCCAGACGTCCTAGATGTCCCATATGTCCATAACGTCCCAGACGTCCCAGATGTACCATATGTCCCTAACGTCCCAGACGTCCCAGATGTCCCATATGTCCCATATGTCCCTAATGTCCCAGGCGTCCCAGATGTCCCATATGTCCCATATGTCCCATATGTCCCTAATGTCCCAGGCGTCCCAGATGTCCCATATGTCCCATATGTCTCTAATGTCTCAGGCGTCCTAAATGTCCCATATGTTCTTAACGTCCCAGACGTCCTAGATGTCCCATATGTAACTAACGTCCCAGACGTCCCAGATGTCCCATATGTCCCATATGTCCCTAATGTCCCAGGCGTCCCAGATGTCCCATATGTCCCATATGTCTCTAATGTCTCAGGCGTCCTAAATGTCCCATATGTCCTTAACGTCCCAGACGTTCCAGACGTCCTAGATGTCCCATATGTCCATAACGTCCCAGACGTCCCAGATGTACCATATGTCCCTAACGTCCCAGACGTCCCAGATGTCCCATATGTCCCATATGTCCCTAATGTCCCGGCGTCCCAGATGTCCCATATGTCCCATATGTCCCTAATGTCCCAGACGTCCTAGATGTCCCATATGTCCTTAACGTCCCAGACGTCCCAGATGTACCATATGTCCTTAACGTCCCAGACGTCCCAGACGTCCTAGATGTCCTATATATCCTTAACGTCCCAGACGTCCCAGTATATCCCATATGTCCTATACCTCCCTAACGTCCCAGACGTCCCAGATGTCCCATATGTCCCTTACGTCCCAGATGTTCCATATGTCCCTAAAGTCCCAGCCGTCCTAGATGTCTTATATGTCCCTAACGTCTCAGACCTCCCATATGTCCCATATGTCCCTAACGTTTAGGGCGTCCTAAATGGCCCTTATATGCTTAACGTCCCAGACGTCCCAAATGTCCCATATGCCAATAACGTCCCAGACGTCCCAAATGTCCTATGTGTCCCATATGTCCCTAATGTCCCAGGCGTCCCAGACCTCCCATATGTCCCATATGTCCCTAACGTCCCAGACGGCCTAGATGTCCCTTATATGCTTAACGTCCCAGACGTCCCAAATGTCCCATATGCTAATAACGTCCCAGACGTCCCAGATGTCCTATATGTCCCATATGTCCCTAATGTCCTAGGAGTCCCAGACCTCCCATATGTTCCATATGTCCCTAACGTTCATGGCGTCCTAAATGTCCAATATGTCCTTAACGTCCCAGACGTCCCAGACGTCCTAGATGTCCCATATGTCCTAAACGTCCCAGACGTCCCAGATATCCCATATGTCCCATATGTCCCTAATGTCCCAGGCCTCCTAAATGTCCCATATGTCAACGTCCCAGGCGTCCCAGATGTCCCATATGTCCGTAACGTCCCAGACGTCCCAGATGTTCAATGTGTCCCATACGTCCCTAATGTCCCAGGCGTCCCAGATGTCCCATATGTCCCAAATGTCCCTAATGTCCCAGGCGCCCTAAATGTCCCATATGTCCTTAACGTTCCAGACGTCCCAGACGTCTTAGGTGTCCCAAATGTCCTTAACGTCCCAGACGTCCCAGATGTCCCATATGTCCCATATGTTTCTAATGTCCCAGGCGTCCTAGATGTTCCATATGTCCCTAAGGTCCCAGACGTCCCAGATGTCCTATATGTCCCATATGTCCTTAACGTCCCAGATGTCCCATATGTCCTTAACGTCCCAGACGTCCCAAATGTCCCATATGTCCCTAATGTTCCAGGCGTCCTAAATGTCCCATATGTCCTTAACGTCCCAGACGTCCTAGACGCCCTAGATGTCCCATATGTCATTAACGTCCCGGACGTCCCAGATGTCCCATATGTCCCTAACGTCCCAGACGTCCCAGATGTTCAATGTGTCCCATACGTCCCTAATGTTCCAGGCGTCCCAGATGTTCCATATGTCCCATATGTCCCTAACGTCCCAGGCGTCCCAGATGTCCCATATGTCCCATATGTCCCTAATGTCCCAGACGTCCTAGATGTCTTATATGCCCCTAACGTCCCAGACGTCCCAGATCTCTCATATGTCCCTAACGTCCCAGACGTCCTAGATGTCCCTTATATCCTTAACGTCCCAGACGTCCCAGATGTCCCATATGTCAATAACGTCCCAGACGTCCCAGATGTCCTATATGTCCCATATGTCCCTAATGTCCCAGGCGTCCCAGACCTCCCATATGTCCCATATGTCCCTAATGTCCAGGGCGTCCTAAATGTCCCATAAGTCCTTAACGTCCCAGACGTCCCAGACGTCCTAGATGTCCCATATGTCCTTAACGTCCCAGACGTCCCAGATATCCCATATGTCCCATATGTCCCTAATGTCCAGGGCGTCCTAAATGTCCCATATCTCCTTAACGTCCCAGACGTCCCAGACGTCCTAGATGTCCCAAATGTCCTTAACGTCCCAGACGTCCCAGATGTCCTATATGTTTCATATGTTTCTAATGTCCCAGGCGTCCTAGATGTTCCATATGTCCCTAACGTCCCAGACGTCCCAGATGTCCTAGATGTCCCATATGTCCTTAACGTCCAAAGACGTCCCAGATGTCCCATATGTCCCTAACGTCCCAGACGTCCCAGATGTCCCATATGTCCCTAATATCCCAGGTGTAGTAAATGTCCCATATGTCCTTAACGTCCCAGATGTCCCAGACGCCCTAGATGTCTTATATGTCCTTAACGTCCCAGACGTCCCAGACGTCCTAGATGTCCCATATGTTCTTAACGTCCCAGACGTCCCAGATGTCCCATATGTCCCAGGCATCCCAGACGTCCCAGATGTCCCATATGTAACTAACGTCCCAGACGTCCCAGATGTCCCATATGTCCCATATGTCCCTAATGTCCCAGGCGTCCCAGATGTCCCATATGTCCCATATGTCTCTAATGTCTCAAGCGTCCTAAATGTCCCATATGTCCTTAACGTCCCAGACGTCCCAGACGTCCTAGATGTCCCATATCTCCTTAACGTCCCAGACGTCTCAGATGTACCATATGTCCCTAACGTCCCAGACGTCCCAGATGTCCCATATGTCCCATATATCCCTAATGTCCCAGGCGTCCCAGATGTCCCATATGTCCCATATGTCCCTAATGTCCCAGACGTCCTAGATGTCCCATATGTCCTTAACGTCCCAGACATCCCAGATGTACCATATGTCCTTAACGTCCCAGACGTCCCAGACGTCCTAGATGTCCTATATATCCTTAACGTCCCAGACGTCCCAGTATATCCCATATGTGGTATACCTCCCTAACGTCCCAGACGTCCCAGATGTCCCATATGTCCCTTACGTCCCATATGTTCCATATGTCCCTAAAGTCCCAGCCGTCCTAGATGTCTTATATGTCCCTAACGTCCCAGACGTCTCAGATCTCCCATATGTCCCTAACGTCCCAGACGTCCTAGATGTCCCTTATATGCTTAACGTCCCAGACGTCCCAGATGTCCCATATGCCAATAAGGTCCCAGACGTCCCAGATTTCTTATATGTCCCATATGTCCCTAATGTCCCAGGCGTCCCAGACCTTCCATATGTCCCATATGTCCCTAACGTCCAGGGCGTCCTAAATGTCCAATATGTCCTTAACGTCCCAGACGTCTCAGACGTCCTAGATGTGCCATATGTCCTAAACGTCCCAGACGTCCCAGATATCAGATATGTCCCATATGTCCCTAATGTCCCAGGCCTCCTAAATGTCCCATATGTCCTTAACGTCCCAGGCGTCCCAGATGTCCGATATGTCCATAACGTCCCAGACGTCCCAGATGTTCAATGTGTCCCATACGTCCCTAATGTCCCAGGCGTCCCAGATGTCCCATATGTCCCAAATGTCCCTAATGTCCCAGGCGTCCTAAATGTCCCATATGTCCTTAACGTTCCAGACGTCCCAGACGTCTTAGATGTCCCAAATGTCCTTAACGTGCCAGACGTCCCAGATGTCCCATATGTCCCATATGTTTCTAATGTCCCAGGCGTCCTAGACGTTCCATATGTCCCTAAGGTCCCAGACGTCCCAGATGTCCTATATGTCCCATATGTCCTTAACGTCCCAGACGTCCCAGATGTCCCATATGTCCTTAACGTCCCAGACGTCCCAAATGTCCCATATGTCCCTAATATTACAGGCGTCCTAAATGTCCCATATGTTCCTAACGTCCCAGACGTCCCAGACGCCCTAGATGTCCCATATGTCATTAACGTCCCGGACGTCCCAGATGTCCCATATGTCGCTAATGTCCCAGGCGTCCCAGATGTTCCATATGTCCCATATGTCCCTGATGTCCCAGGCGTCCCAGATGTCCCATATGTCCCATATGTTCCTAATGTCCCAGGCGTCCTAAATGTCCCATATGTCCTTAACGTCCCAGACGTCCCAGACGTCCTAGATGTCCCATATATCCTTAACGTCCCAGACGTCCCAGATATCCCATATAGCCTATATCTCCCTAACGTCCCAGACGTCCCAGATGTCCCATATGTCCCTAACGTCCCAGATGTTCCATATGTCCCTAACGTCCCAGACGTCCCAGATCTCCCATATGTCCCTAACGTCCCAGACGTCCTAGGTGTCCCTTACATCCTAACGTCCCAGACGTCCCAGATGTCCCATATGTCAATAACGTCGCAGACGTCCCAGATGTCCTATGTGTCCCATATATCCCTAATGTCCCAGGCGTCCCAGACATCCCATATGTCCCTAATGTCCAGGGCGTCCTAAATGTCCCAGATATCCTTAACGTCCCAGACGTCCCAGACGTCCTAGATGTCCCATATATCCTTAACGTCCCAGACGTCCCAGATATCCCATATGTCCCATATGTCCCTAATGTCCAGATCGTCCTAAATGTCCCATATCTCCTTAACGTCCCAGACGTCCCAGACGTCCTAGATGTCCCAAATGTCCTTAACTTCCCAGACGTCCCAGATGTCCCATATGTTTCATATGTTTCTAATGTCCCAGACGTCCTAGATGTTCCATATGTCCCTAACGTCCCAGACGTCCCAGATGTCCTAGATGTCTCATATGTCCTTAACGTCACAGACGTCCCAGATGTCCCATATGTCCCTTACGTCCCAGATGTTCCATATGTCCCTAAAGTCCCAGCCGTCCTAGATGTCTTATATGTCCCTAACGTCTCAGACGTTTCAGATCTCCCATATGTCCCAAACGTCCCAGACGTCCTAGATGTCCCTTATATGCTTAACGTCCCAGACGTCCCAGATGTCCCATATGCCAATAACGTCCCAGACGTCCCAGACGTCCTATATGTCCCATATGTCCCTAATGTACCAGGCGTCCCAGACCTCCCATATGTCCCATATGTCCCTAACGTTTAGGGCGTCCTAAATGTCCCTTATATGCTTAACGTCCCAGACGTCCCAAATGTCCCATATGCCAATAACGTCCCAGACGTCCCAAATGTCCTATGTGTCCCATATGTCCCTAATGTCCCAGGCGTCCCAGACCTCCCATATGTCCCATATGTCCCTAACGTCCCAGACGTCCTAGATGTCCCTTATATGCTTAACGTCCCAGACGTCCCAAATGTCCCATATGCCAATAACGTCCCAGACGTCCCAGATGTCCTATATGTCCCATATGTCCCTAATGTCCTAGGCGTCCCAGACCTCCCATATGTCCCATATGTCCCTAACGTTCATGGCGTCCTAAATGTCCAATATGTCCTTAACGTCCCAGACGTCACAGACGTCCTAGATGTCCCATATGTCCTAAACGTCCCAGACGTCCCAGATATCCCATATGTCCCATATGTCCCTAATGTCCCAGGCCTCCTAAATGTCCCATATGTACTTGACGTCCCAGGCGTCCACGATGTCCCATATGTCCGTAACGTCCCAGACGTCCCAGATGTTCAATGTGTCCCATACGTCCCTAATGTCCCAGGCGTCCCAGATGTCCCATATGTCCCAAATGTCCCTAATGTCCCAGGCGTCCTAAATGTCCCATATGTCCTTAACGTTCCAGACGTCCCAGACGTCTTAGGTGTCCCAAATGTCCTTAACGTCCCAGACGTCCCAGATGTCCCATATGTCCCATATGTTTCTAATGTCCCAGGCGTCCTAGATGTTCCATATGTCCCTAAGGTCCCAGACGTCCCAGATGTCCTATATGTCCCATATGTCCTTAACGTCCCAGACGTCCCAAATGTTCCATATGTCCCTAATGTTCCAGGCGTCCTAAATGTCCCATATGTCCTTAACGTCCCAGACGTCCTAGACGCCCTAGATGTCCCATATGTCATTAACGTCCCGGACGTCCCAGATGTCCCATATGTCCCTAACGTCCCAGACGTCCCAGATGTTCAATGTGTCCCATACGTCCCTAATGTTCCAGGCGTCCCAGATGTCCCATATGTCCCATATGTCCCTAATGTCCCAAGCGTCCCAGATGTCCCATATGTCCCTAATGCCCCAGACGTCCTAGATGTCTTATATGCCCCTAACGTCCCAGACGTCCCAGATCTCCCATATGTCCCTAACGTCCCAGACGTCCTAGATGTCCCTTATATCCTTAACGTCCCAGACGTCCCAGATGTCCCATATGTCAATAACGTCCCAGACGTCCCAGATGTCCTAGATGTCCCATATGTCCTTAACGTCCCAGACGTCCCAGATATCCCATATGTCCCATATGTCCCTAATGTCCAGGGCGTCCTAAATGTCCCATATCTCCTTAACGTCCCAGACGTCCCAGACGTCCTAGATGTCCCAAATGTCCTTAACGTCCCAGACGTCCCAGATGTCCCATATGTTTCATATGTTTCTAATGTCCCAGGCGTCCTAGATGTTCCATATGTCCCTATCGTCCCAGACGTCCCAGATGTCCTAGATGTCCCATATGTCCTTAACGTCCCAGACGTCCCAGATGTCCCATATGTCCCTAACGTCCCAGACGTCCCAGATGTCCCATATGTCCCTAATATTCCAGGCGTAGTAAATGTCCCATATGTCCTTAACGTCCCAGACGTCCCAGACGCCCTAGATGTCTTATATGTCCTTAACGTCCCAGACGTCCCAGACGTCCTAGATGTCCCATATGTTCTTAACGTCCCAGACGTCCCAGATGTCCCATATGTCCCAGGCATCCCAGACGTCCCAGATGTCCCATATGTCCTTAACGTCCCAAACGTCCCAGATGTCCCATATGTAACTAACGTCCCAGACGTCCCAGATGTCCCATATGTCCCATATGTCCCTAATGTCCCAGGCGTCCCAGATGTCCCATATGTCCCATATGTCTCTAATGTCTCAGGCGTCCTAAATGTCCCATATGTCCTTAACGTCCCAGACGTCCCAGACGTCCTAGATGTCCCATATCTCCTTAACGTCCCAGACGTCCCAGATGTACCATATGTCCCTAATGTCCCAGACGTCCTAGATGTCCCATACGTCCTTAACGTCCCAGACGTCCCAGATGTCCCATATGTCCCTAATGTCCCAGACGTCCTAGATGTCCCATATATCCTTAACGTCCCAGGCGTCCCAGTATATCCCATATGTCCTATACCTCCCTAACGTCCCAGACGTCCCAGATGTTCCATATGTCCCTAACGTCCCAGATGTTTTATATGTCCCTAAAGTCCCAGACGTCCTAGATGTCTTATATGTCCCTAACGTCCCAGGCGTCCTAAATGTCCCATATGTCCTTAACGTCCCAGACGTCCCAGACGTCCTAGATGTCCCATATGTCCTTAAAGTCCCAGACGTCTCAGATGTCCCATATGTGCCATGTGTCCCTAATGACCCAGGCGTCCTAGATGTTCCATATGTCCCTAACGTCCAAGACGTCCTAAATGTCCCATATGTCCCTAACGTCCCAGATGTCCCAGCTGTCCCGTATGTCCCTAACGTCCCTGACGTCCCAGACGTCCTAGATGTCCCATATGTCCCTAACGTCCCATATGTCTCACATGTCCCTAATGTTCCAGGCGTCCCAGATGTCGCATATGTCCCTAATGTCCCAGGCGTCCTAAATGTCCCATATGTCTATAACGTCCCAGACGTCCCAGACGCCCTAGATGTCCCATATGCCCTTAACGTCCCAGACGTCCCAGACGTCCCAAATGTCCCATATGTTCCATATGTCCCTAATGTCCCAGGCGTCTCAGATGTCCCATATGTCCCATATGTCCCTAATGTCCTAGGCGTCTTAAATGTTCCATATGTCCTTAACGTCCCTGACTTCCCGGACGTCCTAAATGTGGCATATGTCTCTAACGTCCCAGACGTCTCAGCTGTCTCGTATGTCCCTAACGTCCCAGACGTCCGAGATGTTCTAGATGTCCCATATGTCTCTAACGTCACAGACGTCCTAGATGTCCTATATATTTCTAACGTCCCAGATGTCCCATATGTCCCTAAAGTCCCAGACGTCCCAGATGTCCCATATGTCACTAACGTCTCAGACGTCCTAGATGTCCCATATGTCCTTAACGTCCCAGACGTCCCAGATGTCCCATATGTCCCAGGCATCCCAGACGTCCCAGATGTCCCATATGTCCTTAACGTCCCAAACGTCCCAGATGTCCCATATGTAACTAACGTCCCAGACGTCCCAGATGTCCCATATGTCCCATATGTCCCTAATGTCCCAGGCGTCCCAGATGTCCCATATGTCCCATATGTCTCTAATGTCTCAGGCGTCCTAAATGTCCCATATGTCCTTAACGTCCCAGACGTCCCAGACGTCCTAGATGTCCCATATCTCCTTAACGTCCCAGACGTCCCAGATGTACCATATGTCCCTAACGTCCCAGACGTCCCAGATGTCCCATATGTCCCATATGTCCCTAATGTCCCAGACGTCTTAGATGTCCCATATGTCCTTAACGTCCCAGACGTCCCAGATGTACCATATGTCCTTAACGTCCCAGACGTCCCAGACGACCTAGATGTCCTATATATCCTTAACATCCCAGACGTCCCAGTATATCCCATATGTCCTATACCTCCCTAACGTCCCAGACGTCCCAGATGTCCCATATGTCCCTTACGTCCCAGATGTTCCATATGTCCCTAAAGTCCCAGCCGTCCTAGATGTCTTATATGTCCCTAACGTCCCAGACGTCTCAGATCTCCCATATGTCCCTAACGTCCCAGACGTCCTAGATGTCCCTTATATGCTTAACGTCCCAGACGTCCCAGATGTCCCATATGCCAATAAGGTCCCAGACGTCAAAGATTTCCTATATGTCCCATATGTCCCTAATGTCCCAGACGTCCCAGACGTCTTAGATGTCCCAAATGTCCTTAACGTGCCAGACGTCCCAGATGTCCCATATGTCCCATATGTTTCTAATGTCCCAGGCGTCCTAGACGTTCCATATGTCCCTAAGGTCCCAGACGTCCCAGATGTCCTATATGTCCCATATGTCCTTAACGTCCCAGACGTCCCATATGTCCCATATGTCCTTAACGTCCCAGACGTCCCAAATGTCCCATATGTCCCTAATGTTACAGGCGTCCTAAATGTCCCATATGTTCCTAACGTCCCAGACGTCCCAGACGCCCTAGATGTCCCATATGTCATTAACGTCCCGGACGTCCCAGATGTCCCATATGTCCCTAATGTCCTAGGCGTCCCAGATGTCCCATATGTCCCATATGTCCCTAATGTCCCAGGCGTCCCAGATGTCCCATATGTCCCATATGTTCCTAATGTCCCAGGCGTCCTAAATGTCCCATATGTCCTTAACGTCCCAGACGTCCCAGACGTCCTAGATGTCCCATATATCCTTAACGTCCCAGACGTCCCAGATATCCCATATAGCCTATATCTCCCTAACGTCCCAGACGTCCCAGATGTCCCATATGTCCCTAACGTCCCAGATGTTCCATATGTCCCTAACGTCCCAGACGTCCCAGATCTCCCATATGTCCCTAACGTCCCAGACGTCCTAGGTGTCCCTTACATCCTAACGTCCCAGATGTCCCAGATGTCCCATATGTCAATAACGTCGCAGACGTCCCAGATGTCCTATGTGTCCCATATATCCCTAATGTCCCAGGCGTCCCAGACATCCCACATGTCCCTAATGTCCAGGGCGTCCTAAATGTCCCAGATATCCTTAACGTCCCAGACGTCCCAGACGTCCTAGATGTCCCATATATCCTTAACGTCCCAGACGTCCCAGATATCCCATATGTCCCATATGTCCCTAATGTCCAGATCGTCCTAAATGTCCCATATCTCCTTAACGTCCCAGACGTCCCAGACGTCCTAGATGTCCCAAATGTCCTTAACTTCCCAGACGTCCCAGATGTCCCATATGTTTCATATGTTTCTAATGTCCCAGGCGTCCTAGATGTTCCATATGTCCCTAACGTCCCAGACGTCCCAGATGTCCTAGATGTCTCATATGTCCTTAACGTCACAGACGTCCCAGATGTCCCATATGTACCTAACGTCCCAGACGTCCCAGATGTCCCATATGTCCCTAATATCCCAGGCGTAGTAAATGTCCTATATGTCCTTAACGTCCCAGACGTCCCAGACGCCCTAAATGTCCCATATGTCCTTAACGTCCCAGACGTCCCAGACGTCCTAGATGTCCCATACGTCCTTAACGTCCCAGACGTCCCAGATGTCCCATGTGTCCCTAGCATCCCAGACGTCCCAGATGTCCCATATGTCCTTAACGTCCCAGACGTCCCAGATGTCCCATATGTAACTAACGTCCCAGACGTCCCAGATGTCCCATATGTCCCATATGTCCCATATGTCATTAATGTCCCAGGCGTCCCAGATGTCCCATATGTCCCATATGTCCCTAATGTCCTAGGCGTCCTAAATGTCCCATATGTCTTTAACGTCCCAGACGTCCCAGACGTCCTAGATGTCCCATACGTCCTTAACGTCCCAGACGTCCCAGATGTCCCATATGTCCCTAATGTCCCAGACGTCCTAGATGTCCCATATATCCTTAACGTCCCAGGCGTCCCAGTATATCCCATATGTCCTATACCTCCCTAACGTCCCAGACGTCCCAGATGTTCCATATGTCCCTAACGTCCCAGATGTTTTATATGTCCCTAAAGTCCCAGACGTCCTAGATGTCTTATATGTCCCTAACGTCCCAGGCGTCCTAAATGTCCCATATGTCCTTAACGTCCCAGACGTCCCAGACGTCCTAGATGTCCCATATGTCCTTAAAGTCCCAGACGTCTCAGATGTCCCATATGTGCCATGTGTCCCTAATGACCCAGGCGTCCTAGATGTTCCATATGTCCCTAACGTCCAAGACGTCCTAAATGTCCCATATGTCCCTAACGTCCCAGATGTCCCAGCTGTCCCGTATGTCCCTAACGTCCCTGACGTCCCAGACGTCCTAGATGTCCCATATGTCCCTAACGTCCCATATGTCTCACATGTCCCTAATGTTCCAGGCGTCCCAGATGTCGCATATGTCCCTAATGTCCCAGGCGTCCTAAATGTCCCATATGTCTATAACGTCCCAGACGTCCCAGACGCCCTAGATGTCCCATATGCCCTTAACGTCCCAGACGTCCCAGACGTCCCAAATGTCCCATATGTTCCATATGTCCCTAATGTCCCAGGCGTCTCAGATGTCCCATATGTCCCATATGTCCCTAATGTCCTAGGCGTCTTAAATGTTCCATATGTCCTTAACGTCCCTGACTTCCCGGACGTCCTAAATGTGGCATATGTCTCTAACGTCCCAGACGTCTCAGCTGTCTCGTATGTCCCTAACGTCCCAGACGTCCGAGATGTTCTAGATGTCCCATATGTCTCTAACGTCACAGACGTCCTAGATGTCCTATATATTTCTAACGTCCCAGATGTCCCATATGTCCCTAAAGTCCCAGACGCCCCAGATGTCCCATATGTCCCTAACGTCTCAGACGTCCTAGATGTCCCATATGTCCTTAACGTCCCAGACGTCCCAGATGACCCATATGTCCCTAACGTCCCAGACGTCCCAGATGTCCCAAAGGTCTTATATATCCCTAATGTCCCAGGCGTATTATATCTCCCATATGTCTCATATGTCTCTAATGTCCCAGGCGTCCCAAACCTCCCATATGTCCCATATGTCCCAGATGTCCTATATGTCCCATATGTCCTTAATGTCCAGGGCGTCCTAAATGTCCCATATGTCCTTAACGTCCCAGACGTCCCAGATATCCCATATGTCCCTAATGTCCCAGGCCTCCTAAATGTCCCATATGTCCTTAACGTCCCAGGCGTCCCAGATGTCCCATATGTCCGTAACGTCCCGGACGTCCCAGATGTTCAATATGTCCCATATGTCCTTAATGTCCCAGGCGGCCCAGATGTCTCATATGTCCCAAATGTCCCTAATGTCCCAGGCGTCCTAAATGTCGAATATGTCCTTAACGTTCCAGACTTCCCAGACGTCCTAGATGTTCCAAATGTCCTTAACGTTCCAGACGTCCCAAATGTCCCATATGTCCCATATGTTGCTAATGTCCCAGGCGTCCTAAATGTTCCATATGTCCCTAACGTCCCAGACGTTCCAGATGTCCTAGATGTCCCATATGTCCTTAACGTCCCAGACGTCCCAGATGTCCCATATGTCCTTAACGTCCCAGACGTCCCAGACGTCCTAGATGTCCCATATGTCCTTAAAGTCCCAGACGTCCCAGATGTCCCATATGTCCCATGTGTCCCTAATGACCCAGGCGTCCTAGATGTTCCATATGTCCCTAACGTCCAAGACGTCCTAAATGTCCCATATGTCCCTAACGTCCCAGACGTCCCAGCTGTCCCGTATGTCCTTAACGTCCCTGCCGTCCCACATGTCCCTAATGTCCCAGGCGTCCCAGATGTCGCATTTTTTCCATATGTCCCTAATGTCCCAGGCGTCCTAAATGTCCCATATGTCCATAACGTCCCATACGTCCCAGACGCCCTAGATGTCCCATATACCCTTACCGTCCCAGACGTCTTAGATGTCCCATATGTCCTTAACGTCCCAGACGTCCCAGATGTACCATATGTCCTTAACGTCCCAGACGTCCCAGACGACCTAGATGTCCTATATATCCTTAACATCCCAGACGTCCCAGTATATACCATATGTCCTATACCTCCCTAACGTCCCAGACGTCCCAGATGTCCCATATGTCCCTTACGTCCCAGATGTTCCATATGTCCCTAAAGTCCCAGCCGTCCTAGATGTCTTATATGTCCCTAACGTCCCAGACGTCTCAGATCTCCCATATGTCCCTAACGTCCCAGACGTCCTAGATGTCCCTTATATGCTTAACGTCCCAGACGTCCCAGATGTCCCATATGCCAATAAGGTCCCAGACGTCAAAGATTTCCTATATGTCCCATATGTCCCTAATGTCCCAGGCGTCCCAGACCTTCCATATGTCCCATATGTCCCTAACGTCCAGGGCGTCCTAAATGTCCAATATGTCCTTAACGTCCCAGACGTCCCAGACGTCCTAGATGTGCCATATGTCCTAAACGTCCCAGACGTCCCAGATATCAGATATGTCCCATATGTCCCTAATGTCCCAGGCCTCCTAAATGTCCCATATGTCCTTAACGTCCCAGGCGTCCCAGATGTCCCATATGTCCATAACGTCCCAGACGTCCCAGATGTTCAATGTGTCCCATACGTCCCTAATGTCCCAGGCGTCCCAGATGTCCCATATGTCCCAAATGTCCCTAATGTCTCAGGCGTCCTAAATGTCCCATATGTCCTTAACGTTCCAGACGTCCCAGACGTCTTAGATGTCCCAAATGTCCTTAACGTGCCATGACGTCCCAGATGTCCCATATGTCCCATATGTTTTTAATGTCCCAGGCGTCCTAGACGTTCCATATGTCCCTAAGGTCCCAGACGTCCCAGATGTCCTATATGTCCCATATGTCCTTAACGTCCCAGACGTCCCATATGTCCCATATGTCCTTAACGTCCCAGACGTCCCAAATGTCCCATATGTCCCTAATGTTACAGGCGTCCTAAATGTCCCATATGTTCCTAACGTCCCAGACGTCCCAGACGCCCTAGATGTCCCATATGTCATTAACGTCCCGGACGTCCCAGATGTCCCATATGTCCCTAATGTCCTAGGCGTCCCAGATGTCCCATATGTCCCATATGTCCCTAATGTCCCAGGCGTCCCAGATGTCCCATATGTCCCATATGTTCCTAATGTCCCAGGCGTCCTAAATGTCCCATATGTCCTTAACGTCCCAGACGTCCCAGACGTCCTAGATGTCCCATATATCCTTAACGTCCCAGACGTCCCAGATATCCCATATAGCCTATATCTCCCTATCGTCCCAGACGTCCCAGATGTCCCATATGTCCCTAACGTCCCAGATGTTCCATATGTCCCTAACGTCCCAGACGTCCCAGATCTCCCATATGTCCCTAACGTCCCAGACGTCCTAGGTGTCCCTTACATCCTAACGTCCCAGACGTCCCAGATGTCCCATATGTCAATAACGTCGCAGACGTCCCAGATGTCCTATGTGTCCCATATATCCCTAATGTCCCAGGCGTCCCAGACATCCCATATGTCCCTAATGTCCAGGGCGTCCTAAATGTCCCAGATATCCTTAACGTCCCAGACGTCCCAGACGTCCTAGATGTCCCATATATCCTTAACGTCCCAGACGTCCCAGATATCCCATATGTCCCATATGTCCCTAATGTCCAGATCGTCCTAAATGTCCCATATCTCCTTAACGTCCCAGACGTCCCAGACGTCCTAGATGTCCCAAATGTCCTTAACTTCCCAGACGTCCCAGATGTCCCATATGTTTCATATGTTTCTAATGTCCCAGGCGTCCTAGATGTTCCATATGTCCCTAACGTCCCAGACGTCCCAGATGTCCTAGATGTCTCATATGTCCTTAACGTCACAGACGTCCCAGATGTCCCATATGTACCTAACGTCCCAGACGTCCGAGATGTCTCATATGTCCCTAATATCCCAGGCGTAGTAAATGTCCTATATGTCCTTAACGTCCCAGACGTCCCAGACGCCCTAAATGTCCCATATGTCCTTAACGTCCCAGACGTCCCAGACGTCCTAGATGTCCCATACGTCCTTAACGTCCCAGACGTCCCAGATGTCCCATATGTCCCTAGCATCCCAGACGTCCCAGATGTCCCATATGTCCTTAACGTCCCAGACGTCCCAGATGTCCCATATGTAACTAACGTCCCAGACGTCCCAGATGTCCCATATGTCCCATATGTCCCATATGTCATTAATGTCCCAGGCGTCCCAGATGTCCCATATGTCCCATATGTCCCTAATGTCCCAGGCGTCCTAAATGTCCCATATGTCTTTAACGTCCCAGACGTCCCAGACGTCCTAGATGTCCCATACGTCCTTAACGTCCCAGACGTCCCAGATGTACCATATGTCCCTAACGTCCCAGACGTCCCAGATGTCCCATATGTCCCTAATGTCCCAGACGTCCTAGATGTCCCATATATCCTTAACGTCCCAGGCGTCCCAGTATATCCCATATGTCCTATACCTCCCTAACGTCCCAGACGTCCCAGATGTTCCATATGTCCCTAACGTCCCAGATGTTTTATATGTCCCTAAAGTCCCAGACGTCCTAGATGTCTTATATGTCCCTAACGTCCCAGGCGTCCTAAATGTCCCATATGTCCTTAACGTCCCAGACGTCCCAGACGTCCTAGATGTCCCATATCTCCTTAAAGTCCCAGACGTCTCAGACGTCCCATATGTGCCATGTGTCCCTAATGACCCAGGCGTCCTAGATGTTCCATATGTCCCTAACGTCCAAGACGTCCTAAATGTCCCATATGTCCCTAACGTCCCAGATGTCCCAGCTGTCCCGTATGTCCCTAACGTCCCTGACGTCCCAGACGTCCTAGATGTCCCATATGTCCCTAACGTCCCATATGTCTCACATGTCCCTAATGTTCCAGGCGTCCCAGATGTCGCATATGTCCCTAATGTCCCAGGCGTCCTAAATGTCCCATATGTCTATAACGTCCCAGACGTCCCAGACGCCCTAGATGTCCCATATGCCCTTAACGTCCCAGACGTCCCAGACGTCCCAAATGTCCCATATGTTCCATATGTCCCTAATGTCCCAGGCGTCTCAGATGTCCCATATGTCCCATATGTCCCTAATGTCCTAGGCGTCCTAAATGTTCCATATGTCCTTAACGTCCCTGACTTCCCGGACGTCCTAAATGTGGCATATGTCTCTAACGTCCCAGACGTCTCAGCTGTCTCGTATGTCCCTAACGTCCCAGACGTCCGAGATGTTCTAGATGTCCCATATGTCTCTAACGTCACAGACGTCCTAGATGTCCTATATATTTCTAACGTCCCAGATGTCCCATATGTCCCTAAAGTCCCAGACGCCCCAGATGTCCCATATGTCCCTAACGTCTCAGACGTCCTAGATGTCCCATATGTCCTTAACGTCCCAGACGTCCCAGATGACCCATATGTCCCTAACGTCCCAGACGTCCCAGATGTCCCAAAGGTCTTATATATCCCTAATGTCCCAGGCGTATTATATCTCCCATATGTCTCATATGTCTCTAATGTCCCAGGCGTCCCAAACCTCCCATATGTCCCATATGTCCCAGATGTCCTATATGTCCCATATGTCCTTAATGTCCAGGGCGTCCTAAATGTCCCATATGTCCTTAACGTCCCAGACGTCCCAGATATCCCATATGTCCCTAATGTCCCAGGCCTCCTAAATGTCCCATATGTCCTTAACGTCCCAGGCGTCCCAGATGTCCCATATGTCCGTAACGTCCCGGACGTCCCAGATGTTCAATATGTCCCATATGTCCTTAATGTCCCAGGCGGCCCAGATGTCTCATATGTTCCAAATGTCCCTAATGTCCCAGGCGTCCTAAATGTCGAATATGTCCTTAACGTTCCAGACTTCCCAGACGTCCTAGATGTTCCAAATGTCCTTAACGTTCCAGACGTCCCAAATGTCCCATATGTCCCATATGTTTCTAATGTCCCAGGCGTCCTAAATGTTCCATATGTCCCTAACGTCCCAGACGTTCCAGATGTCCTAGATGTCCCATATGTCCTTAACGTCCCAGACGTCCCAGATGTCCCATATGTCCTTAACGTCCCAGACGTCCCAGACGTCCTAGATGTCCCATATGACCTTAAAGTCCCAGACGTCCCAGATGTCCCATATGTCCCATGTGTCCCTAATAACCAAGGCGTCCTAGATGTTCCATATGTCCCTAACGTCCAAGACGTCCTAAATGTCCCATATGTCCCTAACGTCCCAGACGTCCCAGCTGTCCCGTATGTCCTTAATGTCCCTGCCGTCCCACATGTCCCTAATGTCCCAGGCGTCCCAGATGTCGCATTTTTTCCATATGTCCCTAATGTCCCAGGCGTCCTAAATGTCCCATATGTCCATAACGTCCCATACGTCCCAGACGCCCTAGATGTCCCATATACCCTTACCGTCCCAGACGTCCCAGACGTCCCAAATGTCCCATATGTTCCATATGTCCCTAATGACCCAGGCATCTCAGATGTCCCATATGTCCCATATGTCCCTAATGTCCTAGGCCGTCTTAAATGTTCCATATGTCCTTAACGTCCCTGACTTCCCGGACGTCCTAAATGTGGCATATGTCTCTAACGTCCCAGACGTCTCAGCTGTCTCGTATGTCCCTAACGTCCCAGACGTCCGAGATGTTCTAGATGTCCCATATGTCTCTAACGTCACAGACGTCCTAGATGTCCTATATATTTCTAACGTCCCAGATGTCCCATATGTCCCTAAAGTCCCAGACGCCCCAGATGTCCATATGTCCCTAACGTCTCAGACGTCCTAGATGTCCCATATGTCCTTAACGTCCCAGACGTCCCCAGATGACCCATATGTCCCTAACGTCCCAGACGTCCCAGATGTCCCAAAGGTCTTATATATCCCTAATGTCCCAGGCGTATTATATCTCCCATATGTCTCATATGTCTCTAATGTCCCAGGCGTCCCAAACCTCCCATATGTCCCATATGTCCCAGATGTCCTATATGTCCCATATGTCCTTAATGTCCAGGGCGCCCTAAATGTCCCATATGTCCTTAACGTCCCAGACGTCCCAGATATCCCATATGTCCCTAATGTCCCAGGCCTCCTAAATGTCCCATATGTCCTTAACGTCCCAGGCGTCCCAGATGTCCATATGTCCGTAACGTCCCAGATGTTCAATATGTCCCATATGTCCTTAATGTCCCAGGCGGCCCAGATGTCTCATATGTCCCAAATGTCCCTAATGTCCCAGGCGTCCTAAATGTCGAATATGTCCTTAACGTTCCAGACTTCCCAGACGTCCTAGATGTTCCAAATGTCCTTAACGTTCCAGACGTCCCAAATAGTCCCATATGTCCCATATGTTGCTAATGTCCCAGGCGTCCTAAAATGTTCCATTTGTCCCTAACGTCCCAGACGTTCCAGATGTCCTAGATGTCCCATATGTCCTTAACGTCCCAGACGTCCCAGATGTCCCATATGTCCTTAACGTCCCAGACGTCCCAGACGTCCTAGATGTCCCATATGTCCTTAAAGTCCCAGACGTCCCAGATGTCCCATATGTCCCATGTGTCCCTAATGACCCAGGCGTCCTAGATGTTCCATATGTCCCTAACGTCCAAGACGTCCTAAATGTCCCATATGTCCCTAACGTCCCAGACGTCCCAGCTGTCCCGTATGTCCTTAACGTCCCTGCCGTCCCACATGTCCCTAATGTCCCAGGCGTCCCAGATGTCGCATTTTTTCCATATGTCCCTAATGTCCCAGGCGTCCTAAATGTCCCATATGTCCATAACGTCCCATACGTCCCAGACGCCCTAGATGGTCCCATATACCCTTACCGTCCCAGACGTCTTAGATGTCCCATATGTCCTTAACGTCCCAGACGTCCCAGATGTACCATATGTCCTTAACGTCCCAGACGTCCCAGACGACCTAGATGTCCTATATATCCTTAACATCCCAGACGTCCCAGTATATACCATATGTCCTATACCTCCCTAACGTCCCAGACGTCCCAGATGTCCCATATGTCCCTTACGTCCCAGATGTTCCATATGTCCCTAAAGTCCCAGCCGTCCTAGATGTCTTATATGTCCCTAACGTCCCAGACGTCTCAGATCTCCCATATGTCCCTAACGTCCCAGACGTCCTAGATGTCCCTTATATGCTTAACGTCCCAGACGTCCCAGATGTCCCATATGCCAATAAGGTCCCAGACGTCAAAGATTTCTATATGTCCCATATGTCCCTAATGTCCCAGGCGTCCCAGACCTTCCATATGTCCCATATGTCCCTAACGTCCAGGGCGTCCTAAATGTCCAATATGTCCTTAACGTCCCAGACGTCCCAGACGTCCTAGATGTGCCGTATGTCCTAAACGTCCCAGACGTCCCAGATATCAGATATGTCCCATATGTCCCTAATGTCCCAGGCCTCCTAAATGTCCCATATGTCCTTAACGTCCAGGCGTCCCAGATGTCCCATATGTCCATAACGTCCCAGACGTCCCAGATGTTCAATGTGTCCCATACGTCCCTAATGTCCCAGGCGTCCCAGATGTCCCATATGTCCCAAATGTCCCTAATGTCTCAGGCGTCCTAAATGTCCCATATGTCCTTAACGTTCCAGACGTCCCAGACGTCTTAGATGTCCCAAATGTCCTTAACGTGCCAGACGTCCCAGATGTCCCATATGTCCCATATGTTTTTAATGTCCCAGGCGTCCTAGACGTTCCATATGTCCCTAAGGTCCCAGACGTCCCAGATGTCCTATATGTCCCATATGTCCTTAACGTCCCAGACGTCCCATATGTCCCATATGTCCTTAACGTCCCAGACGTCCCAAATGTCCCATATGTCCCTAATGTTACAGGCGTCCTAAATGTCCCATATGTTCCTAACGTCCCAGACGTCCCAGACGCCCTAGATGTCCCATATGTCATTAACGTCCCGGACGTCCCAGATGTCCCATATGTCCCTAATGTCCTAGGCGTCCCAGATGTCCCATATGTCCCATATGTCCCTAATGTCCCAGGCGTCCCAGATGTCCCATATGTCCCATATGTTCCTAATGTCCCAGGCGTCCTAAATGTCCCATATGTCCTTAACGTCCCAGACGTCCAGACGTCCTAGATGTCCCATATATCCTTAACGTCCCAGACGTCCCAGATATCCCATATAGCCTATATCTCCCTATCGTCCCAGACGTCCCAGATGTCCCATATGTCCCTAACGTCCCAGATGCTCCATATGTCCCTAACGTCCCAGACGTCCCAGATCTCCCATATGTCCCTAACGTCCCAGACGTCCTAGGTGTCCCTTACATCCTAACGTCCCAGACGTCCCAGATGTCCCATATGTCAATAACGTCGCAGACGTCCCAGATGTCCTATGTGTCCCATATATCCCTAATGTCCCAGGCGTCCCAGACATCCCATATGTCCCTAATGTCCAGGGCGTCCTAAATGTCCCAGATATCCTTAACGTCCCAGACGTCCCAGACGTCCTAGATGTCCCATATATCCTTAACGTCCCAGACGTCCCAGATATCCCATATGTCCCATATGTCCCTAATGTCCAGATCGTCCTAAATGTCCCATATCTCCTTAACGTCCCAGACGTCCCAGACGTCCTAGATGTCCCAAATGTCCTTAACTTCCCAGACGTCCCAGATGTCCCATATGTTTCATATGTTTCTAATGTCCCAGGCGTCCTAGATGTTCCATATGTCCCTAACGTCCCAGACGTCCCAGATGTCCTAGATGTCTCATATGTCCTTAACGTCACAGACGTCCCAGATGTCCCATATGTACCTAACGTCCCAGACGTCCGAGATGTCCCATATGTCCCTAATATCCCAGGCGTAGTAAATGTCCTATATGTCCTTAACGTCCCAGACGTCCCAGACGCCCTAAATGTCCCATATGTCCTTAACGTCCCAGACGTCCCAGACGTCCTAGATGTCCCATACGTCCTTAACGTCCCAGACGTCCCAGATGTCCCATATGTCCCTAGCATCCCAGACGTCCCAGATGTCCCATATGTCCTTAACGTCCCAGACTTCCCAGATGTCCCATATGTAACTAACGTCCCAGACGTCCCAGATGTCCCATATGTCCCATATGTCCCATATGTCATTAATGTCCAGGCGTCCCAGATGTCCCATATGTCCCATATGTCCCTAATGTCCCAGGCGTCCTAAATGTCTCATATGTCTTTAACGTCCCAGACGTCCCAGACGTCCTAGATGTCCCATACGTCCTTAACGTCCCAGACGTCCCAGATGTACCATATGTCCCTAACGTCCCAGACGTCCCAGATGTCCCATATGTCCCTAATGTCCCTGACGTCCTAGATGTCCCATATATCCTTAACGTCCCAGGCGTCCCAGTATATCCCATATGTCCTATACCTCCCTAACGTCCCAGACGTCCCAGATGTTCCATATGTCCCTAACGTCCCAGATGTTTTATATGTCCCTAAAGTCCCAGACGTCCTAGATGTCTTATATGTCCCTAACGTCCCAGGCGTCCTAAATGTCCCATATGTCCTTAACGTCCCAGACGTCCCAGACGTCCTAGATGTCCCATATGTCCTTAAAGTCCCAGACGTCTCAGACGTCCCATATGTGCCATGTGTCCCTAATGACCCAGGCGTCCTAGATGTTCCATATGTCCCTAACGTCCAAGACGTCCTAAATGTCCCATATGTCCCTAACGTCCCAGATGTCCCAGCTGTCCCGTATGTCCCTAACGTCCCTGACGTCCCAGACGTCCTAGATGTCCCATATGTCCCTAACGTCCCATATGTCTCACATGTCCCTAATGTTCCAGGCGTCCCAGATGTCGCATATGTCCCTAATGTCCCAGGCGTCCTAAATGTCCCATATGTCTATAACGTCCCAGACGTCCCAGACGCCCTAGATGTCCCATATGCCCTTAACGTCCCAGACGTCCCAGACGTCCCAAATGTCCCATATGTTCCATATGTCCCTAATGTCCCAGGCGTCTCAGATGTCCCATATGTCCCATATGTCCCTAATGTCCTAGGCGTCCTAAATGTTCCATATGTCCTTAACGTCCCTGACTTCCCGGACGTCCTAAATGTGGCATATGTCTCTAACGTCCCAGACGTCTCAGCTGTCTCGTATGTCCCTAACGTCCCAGACGTCCGAGATGTTCTAGATGTCCCATATGTCTCTAACGTCACAGACGTCCTAGATGTCCTATATATTTCTAACGTCCCAGATGTCCCATATGTCCCTAAAGTCCCAGACGCCCCAGATGTCCCATATGTCCCTAACGTCTCAGACGTCCTAGATGTCCCATATGTCCTTAACGTCCCAGACGTCCCAGATGACCCATATGTCCCTAACGTCCCAGACGTCCTAGATGTCCCAAAGGTCTTATATATCCCTAATGTCCCAGGCGTATTATATCTCCCATATGTCTCATATGTCTCTAATGTCCCAGGCGTCCCAAACCTCCATATGTCCCATATGTCCCAGATGTCCTATATGTCCCATATGTCCTTAATGTCCAGGGCGTCCTAAATGTCCCATATGTCCTTAACGTCCCAGACGTCCCAGATATCCCATATGTCCCTAATGTCCCAGGCCTCCTAAATGTCCCATATGTCCTTAACGTCCAGGCGTCCCAGATGTCCCATATGTCCGTAACGTCCCGGACGTCCCAGATGTTCAATATGTCCCATATGTCCTTAATGTCCCAGGCGGCCCAGATGTCTCATATGTTCCAAATGTCCCTAATGTCCCAGGCGTCCTAAATGTCGAATATGTCCTTAACGTTCCAGACTTCCCAGACGTCCTAGATGTTCCAAATGTCCTTAACGTTCCAGACGTCCCAAATGTCCCATGTGTCCCATATGTTTCTAATGTCCCAGGCGTCCTAAATGTTCCATATGTCCCTAACGTCCCAGACGTTCCAGATGTCCTAGATGTCCCATATGTCCTTAACGTCCCAGACGTCCCAGATGTCCCAAATGTCCTTAACGTCCCAGACGTCCCAGACGTCCTAGATGTCCCATATGACCTTAAAGTCCCAGACGTCCCAGATGTCCCATATGTCCCATGTGTCCCTAATAACCAAGGCGTCCTAGATGTTCCATATGTCCCTAACGTCCAAGACGTCCTAAATGTCCCATATGTCCCTAACGTCCCAGACGTCCCAGCTGTCCCGTATGTCCTTAACGTCCCTGCCGTCCCACATGTCCCTAATGTCCCAGGCGTCCCAGATGTCGCATTTTTTCCATATGTCCCTAATGTCCCAGGCGTCCTAAATGTCCCATATGTCCATAACGTCCCATACGTCCCAGACGCCCTAGATGTCCCATATACCCTTACCGTCCCAGACGTCCCAGACGTCCCAAATGTCCCATATGTTCCATATGTCCCTAATGACCCAGGCATCTCAGATGTCCCATATGTCCCATATCTCCCTAACGTCCTAGGCGTCCTAAATGTCCCATCTGTCCTTAACGTCCCTGACGTCCCGGACGTCTTAAATGTCGCATATGTCTCTAACGTCCCAGACGTCCTAGATGTCCTATATATTTCTAACGTCCCAGATGTCCCATATGTCCCTAACGTCCCAAACGTTTTAGACGTCCTAGATGTCCTATATGTCCCTAACGTCCCAGACGTCCCAGATGTCCCATATGTCCTTAACGTCCCAGACGTCCCAGATGTGCCATATGTCTCATATGTCCCTAATGTCCCAGGAGTCCCAGATGTCCCATATGTCCCATATGTCCCAGGCGTCCTAAATGTCCCATATGTCCTTAACTTCCCAGACGTCCCAGACGCCCTAGATGTTCCATATGTCATTAACGTCCCGGACGTCCCAGATGTCCCATATGTTCCTAACGTCCCAGACGTCCTAAATGTCCCATATGTCCTTAACGTCCCAGACGTCTCAGATGTCCCATATGTCCCATATGTTTCTAATGTCTCAGGCGTCCTAGATGTTCCATATGTCCCTAACATCCCAGACGTCCCAGATGTCCTAGATGTCCCATATGTCCTTAACGTCCCAGACGTCCCAGATGTCCCATATGTCCTTAACGTCCCAGACGTCCCAGATGTCCCATATGTCCCTAATGTACCAGGCGTCCTTAACGTCCCAGACGTCCCAGACGCCCTAGATGCCCCATACGTCATTAACGCCGCGGACGTCCCAGATGTCCAATATGTCCCTAACGTCCCAGACGTCCCAGATGACCCACATGTCCCATATGTCCCTAATGTCCGAGGCGTACCAGATGTCCCATATGTCCCATATGTCCCTAATGTCCCAGGCGTCCTAAATGTCCCATATGTCCTTAACGTCCCAAACGTCCCAGACGTCCTAGTTGTCCAATATGTCCTTAAAGTCCCAGACGTCCCAGATGTCCCATATGTCTCATGTGTCCCTAATGACCCAGGCGTCCTAGATGTTCCATATGTCCCTAACGTCCAAGACGTCCTAAATGTCCCATATGTCCCTAACGTTTTAGAGGTCCCAGCTGTCCCGTATGTACCTAACGTCCCTGACGTCTCAGACGTCCTAGATGTCCCATATGTCCCTAACGTCCCAGACGTCCCAGATGTCCCATATGTCCCACATGTCCCTAATGTCCCAGGCGTCCCAGATGTCGCATATGTCCCATATGTCCCTAATGTCCCAGGCGTCCTAAATGTCACATATGTCCATAACGTCCCAGACGTCCCAGACGCCCTAGATGTCCCATATGCCCTTAACGTCCCAGACGTCCCAGACGTCTCAAATGTCCCATATGTTCCATATGTCCCTAATGTCCCAGGCGTCTCAGATGTCCCATATGTCCCATATGTCCCTAACGTCCTAGGCGTCCTAAATGTCCCATATGTCCTTAACGTCCCAGACGTCCCGGACGTCCTAAATGTCGCATATGTCTCTAACGTCCCAGACGTCTCAGCTGTCCCGTATGTCCCTAACGTCCCAGACGTCCGAGATGTCCTAGATGTCCCATATGTCTCTAACGTCACAGACGTCCTAAATGTCCTATATATTCCTAACGTCCCAGATGTCCCATATGTCCCTAAAGTCCCAGACGTCCCAGATGTCCCATATGTCCTTAACGTCCCAGACGTCCCATATGACCCATATGTCCCTAACGTAACGGACGTCCCAGATGTCCCAAAGGTCTTATATATCCCTAATGTCCCACGCGTATTAGATGTCCCATATGTCCCATATGTCCCTAATGTGGCAGGCGTCCTAAATGTCAAATATTTCTTTAACGCCCCGGACGTCCCAGACGTCCTAAATGTCCCATATATCCTTAACGTCCCAGACGTCCTAGATGTCCTATATGTCCCATATGTCCCTAACGTCCCAGACGTCCCAGATGTCCCATATGTCCCATATGTCCCTAATGTCCCAGGCGTCCTAGATATTCCATATGTCCCTAACGTCCCAGACATCCTAAATGTCCCATATGTCCCTAACGTCCCAGACGTCCCAGATGTCCCATATGTCTATAACGTCCCAAATGTCCCAGACGTCCAAAATGCGCCATATGTCCTTAATGTCCCAGACGTCCTAGATGTCCCATATGTCCCTAACGTCCCAGACGTCTCAGACGTCCTAGATGTACCATATGTCCCTAACGTCCCAGACGTCCTAGATGTCCCATATGTCCCTAACGTCCCAGACGTCTCAGACGTCCTAGATGTCCTATATGTCCCTAACGTCCCAGACGTGACAGATGTCCCATATGTCCCTAACGTCTCAGACGTCCCAGATGTCCCATATCTCCTTAACGTCCCAGACGTCCCAGATGTCCCATATGTCTCATATGTCCCTAATGTCCCAGCCGTCCCAGATGTCCCATATGTCCCTAATGTCCCAGGCGCCCTAATTGTCCCATATGTCCTTAACGACCCAGACGTCCCAAATGTCCCATATGTCCCATATGTCCCTAATGTCCCAGGCGCCCTAAATGTCCCATATGTCCTTAACGTCCCAGACGTCCCAGACGTCCTAGATGTCCCATATGTCCTTAACGTCCCAGACGTTTCAGATGTCCCATATGTCTCTAACGTCCCAGACGTCCCATATGTCCCATATGTCCCATATGTCCCTAATGTCCCAGGCGCCCTAAATGTCCCATATGTCCTTAACGTCCCAGACGTCCCAGACGTCCTAGATGTCCCATATGTCCTTAACGTCCCAGACGTTTCAGATGTCCCATATGTCTCTAACGTCCCAGACGTCCCATATGTCCCATATGTCCCATATGTCCTTAATGTCCCAGGCGTCCCAGATGTCCCATATGTCCCTAACGTACCAGACGTCCTAGATGTCCCATATACCCTTAACGTCCCAGACGTCCCAGATATACCATATGTCCTATATCTCAATAACGTCCCAGACGTCCCAGATGTCCCATATGTCCCTAACGTCCCAGATGCTCCATATGTCCCTAACGTCCCAGACGTCCTAGATGTCCTATATGTCCCTAACGTCCCAGACGTCCCAGATATCCCATATGTCCCTAACGTCCCAGACGTCCTAGATGTCCCTTATATCCTTAACGTCCCAGACGTCCCAGATGTCCCATATGTCCCTAAAGTCCCAGACGTCCCAGATGTCCTATATGTCCCATATGTCCCTAATGTCCCAGGCGTCCCAGATTTCCCATATGTTCCAAATGTCCCTAATGTCCCAGGCGTCCTAAATGTCCCATATGTCCTTAACGTCCCAGACGTCCCAGACGTCCTAGATGTCCCAAATGTCCTTAACGTCCCAGACGTCCCAGATGTCCCATATGTTTCATATGTTTTTAATGTCCCAGGCGTCCTAGATGTTCCACATGTCCCTAACGTCCCAGACGTCCCAGATGTCCTAGATGTCCCATATGTCCTTAAGGTCCCAGACGTCCCAGATGTCCCATATGTTCCTAACGTCCCAGACGTCCCAGATGTCCTATATGTCCTTAATATCCCAGGCGTAGTAAATGTCCCATATGTCCTTAACGTCTCAGACGTCCCAGACGTCCTAGATGTCCCATATGTCCTTAATGTCCCAGACGTCCCAGATGTCCCATATGTCTCTAGCATCCCAGACGTCCTAGATGTCCCATATACCCTTAACGTCCCAGACGTCCCAGATATACCATATGTCCTATATCTCAATAACGTCCCAGACGTCCCAGATGTCCCATATGTCCCTAACGTCCCAGATGCTCCATATGTCCCTAACGTCCCAGACGTCCTAGATGTCCTATATGTCCCTAACGTCCCAGACGTCCCAGATATCCCATATGTCCCTAACGTCCCAGACGTCCTAGATGTCCCTTATATCCTTAACGTCCCAGACGTCCCAGATGTCCCATATGTCCCTAAAGTCCCAGACGTCCCAGATGTCCTATATGTCCCATATGTCCCTAATGTCCCAGGCGTCCCAGATTTCCCATATGTTCCAAATGTCCCTAATGTCCCAGGCGTCCTAAATGTCCCATATGTCCTTAACGTCCCAGACGTCCCAGACGTCCTAGATGTCCCAAATGTCCTTAACGTCCCAGACGTCCCAGATGTCCCATATGTTTCATATGTTTTTAATGTCCCAGGCGTCCTAGATGTTCCACATGTCCCTAACGTCCCAGACGTCCCAGATGTCCTAGATGTCCCATATGTCCTTAACGTCCCAGACGTCCCAGATGTCCCATATGTTCCTAACGTCCCAGACGTCCCAGATGTCCTATATGTCCCTAATATCCCAGGCGTAGTAAATGTCCCATATGTCCTTAACGTCTCAGACGTCCCAGACGTCCTAGATGTCCCATATGTCCTTAATGTCCCAGACGTCCCAGATGTCCCATATGTCTCTAGCATCCCAGACGTCCCAGATGTCCCATATGTCCTTAACGTCCCAGACGTCCCAGATGTCCCATATGTAACTAACGTCCCAGACGTCCCAGATGTTCCATATGTCCTATATGTCCCTAATGTCCCAGGCGTCCCAGATGTCCCATATGTCCCATATATCCCTAATGTCCCAGGCGTCCTAAATGTCCCAAATGTCCTTAACTTCCCAGACGTCCAAGACGTCCTAGATGTCCCATATGTCCTTAACGTCCCAGACGTCCCAGATGTACCATATGTCCCTAACGTCCCAGGCGTCCCAGATGTCCCATATGTCACATATGTCCCTAATGTCCCAGGCGTCCCAGATTTCCCATATGTCCCATATGTCCCTTATGTCCGAGGCGTCCTAAATGTCCCATATGTCCTTAACGTCCCAGACGTCCCAGACGTCCTAGATGTCCCATATGTCCTTAACGTCCCAGACGTCCCAGATGTCCCATATGTCCAATGTGTCCCTAATGTCCCAGGCGTCCTAGATGTTCCATATGTCCCTAACGTCCAAACCGTCCTAAATGTGCCATATGTGCATAACGTCCCAGACGTCCCAGCGGTCCCGTATGTCCCTAACGTCCCTGACCTTCCAGACGTCCTAGATGTCCCATATGTCCCTAACGTCCCAGGCGTCCTAGATGTCCTATATGTCCTTAACGTCCCAGACGTCCCAGATGTCCTATATGTCCGACATGTCCCTAATGTCCCAGGCGTCCCAGATGTCCCATATGTCCCATATGTCCCTAATATCCCGGGCGTCCTAAATGTCCCATATGTCCATAACGTCCCAGACGTCTCAGCTGTCCCGTATGTCCCTAACGTCTCAGACGTCCGAGATGTCCTAGATGTCCCATATGTTTCTAACGTCACAGACGTCCTAGATGTCCTATATGTTCCTAACGTCCAAATGTCCAATATGTCCCTAAAGTCCCAGACATCCCAGATGTCCCATATGTCTCTAACGTCCCAGACGTCCTAGATGTTACATATGTCCTTAACGTACCAGACGTCCCAGATGACCCATACGTCCCTAACGTCCCAGACGTCCCAGATGTCCCAAAGGTCTTATATATCCCTAATGTCCCAGGCGTATTAGATGTCCCATATGTCCCTAATGTGCCAGGCGTCTTAAATGTCCCATATGTCCTTAACGTCCCGGACGTCCCAGACGTCCTAGATGTCCCATATGTCCTTAACGTCCCAGACGTCCCAGATGTGTCATATGTCCCTTACGTCCCAGACGTCCCAGATGGCCCATATGTCCCATATGTCCCTAATGTCCCACACGTCCTAAATGTCCCATATGTCCCTAACGTCCCAGACGTCCCAGATGTCCCATATGTCCTTAACGTCCCAGACGTCCCGGACGTCCTAAATTTCCCATATGTCCCTAACGTCCCAGACGTCCCAAATGTCCCATATGTCCTTAACGTCCCAGACGTCCCGGACGTCCTAAATGTCCCATATGTCTATAATGTCCCAGACGTCCTAGATGTCCCATATGTCCCTAACGTCCCAGACGTCCCAGATGTCCCACATGTCCTTAACGTTCCAGACGTCCCGGACGTCCTAAATGTCCCACATGTCCCTAATGTCCCAGACGTCCCAGATGTCCCATATGTCCTTAACGTCCCAGACGTCCCGGACGTCCTAAATGTCCCATATGCCCCTAACGTCTCAGACGTCCCAGATGTCCCATATGTCCCTAACGTCCCAGACGTCCTAAATGTCCCATATGTCCCTAACGTCCCAGACGTCCCAGATGTCCCATATGTCCTTAACGTCCCAGACGTCTCAGACGTCCCAGATGTCCCATATGTCCTTAACGTCCCAGACGTCCCGGACGTCCTAAATGTCCCATATGCCCCTAACGTCTCAGACGTCCCATATGTCCCATATGTCCCTAACGTCCCAGACGTCTCAGACGTCCTAGATGTCCCATATGTCCCTAACGTCCCAGACGTCCTAAATGTCCCATATGTCCCTAACGTCCCAGACGTCCCAGATGTCCCATATGTCCTTAACGTCCCAGACGTCCCGGACGTCCTAAATGTCCCATATGCCCCTAACGTCTCAGACGTCCCAGATGTCCCATATGTCCTTCACGTCCCAGACGTCCCAGATGTTTCATATGTCTCATATGTCCCTAATGTCCCAGGCGTCCCAGTTGTCCCATATGTCCCATATGTCCCTAATGTCCCAAAAGTTTTAAATGTCCCATATGTCCCTAACGTTTCAGACGTCCCAGACGTCCTAGATGTCCCATATGTCCTTAACGTCACAAACGTCCCAGAAGTCCCATATGTCTCTAACGTCCCAGACGTCCCTTATGTCCCATATGTCCCATATGTCCTTAATGTCCCAGACATCCTAGATGTCCCATACATCCTTAACGTCCCAGACGTCCCAGATATCCCATATGTCCTTAACGTCCCAGACGTCCCAGATGTGCCATATGTCTCATATGTCCCTAATGTCCCAGGAGTCCCAGATGTCCCATATGTCCCATATGTCCCAGGCGTCCTAAATGTCCCATATGTCCTTAACTTCCCAGACGTCCCAGACGCCCTAGATGTCCCATATGTCATTAACGTCCCGGACGTCCCAGATGTCCCATATGTTCCTAACGTCCCAGACGTCCTAAATGTCCCATATGTCCCATATGTTTCTAATGTCCCAGGCGTCCTAGATGTTCCATATGTCCCTAACATCCCAGACGTCCCAGATGTCCTAGATGTCCCATATGTCCTTAACGTCCCAGACGTCCCAGATGTCCCATATGTCCTTAACGTCCCAGACGTCCCAGATGTCCCATATGTCCCTAATGTCCCAGGCGTCCTAAATGTCCCATATGTCCTTAACGTCCCAGACGTCCCAGATGTCCCACATGTCCTTAACGTTCCAGACGTCCCGGACGTCCTAAATGTCCCACATGTCCCTAATGTCCCAGACGTCCCAGATGTCCCATATGTCCTTAACGTCCCAGACGTCCCGGACGTCCTAAATGTCCCATATGCCCCTAACGTCTCAGACGTCCCAGATGTCCCATATGTCCCTAACGTCCCAGACGTCCTAAATGTCCCATATGTCCCTAACGTCCCAGACGTCCCAGATGTCCCATATGTCCTTAACGTCCCAGACGTCTCAGACGTCCCAGATGTCCCATATGTCCTTAACGTCCCAGACGTCCCGGACGTCCTAAATGTCCCATATGCCCCTAACGTCTCAGACGTCCCATATGTCCCATATGTCCCTAACGTCCCAGACGTCTCAGACGTCCTAGATGTCCCATATGTCCCTAACGTCCCAGACGTCCTAAATGTCCCATATGTCCCTAACGTCCCAGACGTCCCAGATGTCCCATATGTCCTTAACGTCCCAGACGTCCCGGACGTCCTAAATGTCCCATATGCCCCTAACGTCTCAGACGTCCCAGATGTCCCATATGTCCTTCACGTCCCAGACGTCCCAGATGTTTCATATGTCTCATATGTCCCTAATGTCCCAGGCGTCCCAGTTGTCCCATATGTCCCATATGTCCCTAATGTCCCAAAAGTTTTAAATGTCCCATATGTCCCTAACGTTTCAGACGTCCCAGACGTCCTAGATGTCCCATATGTCCTTAACGTCACAAACGTCCCAGAAGTCCCATATGTCTCTAACGTCCCAGACGTCCCTTATGTCCCATATGTCCCATATGTCCTTAATGTCCCAGACATCCTAGATGTCCCATACATCCTTAACGTCCCAGACGTCCCAGATATCCCATATGTCCTTAACGTCCCAGACGTCCCAGATGTGCCATATGTCTCATATGTCCCTAATGTCCCAGGAGTCCCAGATGTCCCATATGTCCCATATGTCCCAGGCGTCCTAAATGTCCCATATGTCCTTAACTTCCCAGACGTCCCAGACGCCCTAGATGTCCCATATGTCATTAACGTCCCGGACGTCCCAGATGTCCCATATGTTCCTAACGTCCCAGACGTCCTAAATGTCCCATATGTCCCATATGTTTCTAATGTCCCAGGCGTCCTAGATGTTCCATATGTCCCTAACATCCCAGACGTCCCAGATGTCCTAGATGTCCCATATGTCCTTAACGTCCCAGACGTCCCAGATGTCCCATATGTCCTTAACGTCCCAGACGTCCCAGATGTCCCATATGTCCCTAATGTCCCAGGCGTCCTAAATGTCCCATATGTCCTTAACGTCCCAGACGTCCCAGACGCCCTAGATGCCCCATACGTCATTAACGTCGCGAACGTCCCAGATGTCCAATATGTCCCTAACGTCCCAGACGTCCCAGATGTCCCACATGTCCCATATGTTCCTAATGTCCGAGGCGTACCAGATGTCCCATATGTCCCATATGTCCCTAATGTCCCAGGCGTCCTAAATGTCCCATATGTCCTTAACGTCCCAAACGTCCCAGACGTCCTAGATGTCCAATATGTCCTTAAAGTCCTAGACGTCCCAGATGTCCCATATGTCTCATGTGTCCCTAATGACCCAGGCGTCCTAGATGTTCCATATGTCCCTAACGTCCAAAACGTCCTAAATGTCCCATATGTCCCTAACGTTTTAGAGGTCCCAGCTGTCCCGTATGTACCTAACGTCCCTGACGTCTCAGACGTTCTAGATGTCCCATATGTCCCTAACGTCCCAGACGTCCCAGATGTCCCATATGTCCCACATGTCCCGAATGTCCCAGGCGTCCCAGATGTCGCATATGTCCCATATGTCCCTAATGTCCCAGGCGTCCTAAATGTCACATATGTCCATAACGTCCCAGACGTCCCAGACGCCCTAGATGTCCCATATGCCCTTAACGTCCCAGACGTCCCAGACGTCTCAAATGTCCCATATGTTCCATATGTCCCTAATGTCCCAGGCGTCTCAGATGTCCCATATGTCCCATATGTCCCTAACGTCCTAGGCGTCCTAAATGTCCCATATGTCATTAACGTCCCAGACGTCCCGGACGTCCTAAATGTCGCATATGTCTCTAACGTCCCAGACGTCTCAGCTGTCCCGTATGTCCCTAACGTCCCAGACGTCCGAGATGTCCTAGATGTCCCATATGTCTCTAACGTCACAGACGTCCTAAATGTCCTATATATTTTTAACGTCCCAGATGTCCCATATGTCCCTAAAGTCCCAGACGTCCCAGATGTCCCATATGTCCTTAACGTCCCAGACGTCCCAGATGACCCATATGTCCCATATGTCCCTAATGTGGCAGGCGTCCTAAATGTCCCATATGTCTTTAACGCCCCGGACGTCTCAGACCTCCTAAATGTTCCATATATCCTTAACGTCCCAGACGTCCCAGATGTCCTATATGTCCCATATGTCCCTAACGTCCCAGACGTCCCAGATGTCCCATATGTCCCATATGTCCCTAATGTCCCAGGCGTCCTAGATATTCCATATGTCCCTAACGTCCCAGACATCCTAAATGTCCCATATGTCCCTAACGTCCAAGACGTCCCAGATGTCCCATATGTCCTTAACATCCCAAACGTCCCAGACGTCCAAAATGTCCCATACGTCCCTAATGTCCCAGGCGTCCCAGATGTCCTATATGTCCCATATGTCCCTAACGTCCCAGACGTCCCAGATGTCCCATATGTCCCATATGTCCCTAATGTCCCAGGCGTCCTAGATATTAAATATGTCCCTAACGTCCCAGACATCCTAAATGTCCCATATGTCCCTAACGTCCAAGACGTCCCAGATGTCCCATATGTCCTTAACGTCCCAAACGTCCCAGACGTCCAAAATGTCCCATACGTCCCTAATGTTCCAGGCGTCCCAGATGTCCCATATGTCCCATATGTCCCTAATGTCCCAGGCGTCTCAGATGTCCCATATGTCCCATATGTCCCTAATGTCCCAGACGTCCTAGATGTCTTATATGCCCCTAACGTTCCAGACGTCCCAGATCTCCCATATGTCCCTAACGTCCCAGACGTCCTAGATGTCCCTTATATCCTTAACGTCCCAGACGTCCCAGATGTCCCATATGTCAATAACGTCCCAGACGTCCCAGATGTCCTATATGTCCCATATGTCCCTAATGTCCCAGGCGTCCCAGACCTCCCATATGTCCCATATGTCCCTAATGTCCAGGGCGTCCTAAATGTCCCATATGTCCTTAACGTCCCAGACGTCCCAGACGTCCTAGATGTCCCATATGTCCTTAACGTCCCAGACGTCCCAGATATCCCATATGTCCCATATGTCCCTAATGTCCAGGGCGTCCTAAATGTCCCATATTTCCTTAACGTCCCAGACGTCCCAGACGTCCTAGATGTCCCAAATGTCCTTAACGTCCCAGACGTCCCAGATGTCCCATATGTTTCATATGTTTCTAATGTCCCAGGCGTCCTAGATGTTCCATATGTCCCTAACGTCCCAGACGTCCCAGATGTCCTAGATGTCCCATATGTCCTTAACGTCCCAGACGTCCCAGATGTCCCATATGTCCCTAACGTCCCAGACGTCCCAGATGTCCCATATGTCCCTAATATCCCAGGCGTAGTAAATGTCCCATATGTCCTTAACGTCACAGACGTCCCAGACGCCCTAGATGTCCCATATGTCCTTAACGTCCCAGACGTCCCAGACGTCCTAGATGTCCCATATGTTCTTAACGTCCCAGACGTCCCAGATGTCCCATATGTCCCAGGCAACCCCTACGTCCCAGATGTCCCATATGTCCTTAACGTCCCAAACGTCCCAGATGTCCCATATGTAACTAACGTCCCAGACGTCCCAGATGTCCCATATGTCCCATATGTCCCAGGCATCCCCTACGTCCCAGATGTCCCATATGTCCTTAACGTCCCAAACGTCCCAGATGTCCCATATGTAACTAACGTCCCAGACGTCCCAGACGTCCCAGATGTCCCATATGTCCCTAATATCCCAGGCGTAGTAAATGTCCCATATGTCCTTAACGTCCCAGACGTCCGAGACGCCCTAGATGTCCCATATGTCCTTAACGTCCCAGACGTCCCAGACGCCCTAGATGTCCCTTATGTCCTTAACGTCCCAGACGTCCCAGACGTCCTAGATGTCCCATATCCCCTTAACGTCCCAGACGTCCCAGATGTACCATATGTCAGTAACGTCTCAGACGTCCCAGATGTCCCATATGTCCCATATATCCCTAATGTCCCAGGCGTCCCAGATGTCCCATATGTCCCATATGTCCCTAATGTCCCAGACGTCCTAGATGTCCCATATGTCCTTAACGTCCCAGACGTCCCAGATGTACCATATGTCCTTAACGTCCCAGACGTCCCAGACGTCCTAGATGTCCTATATATCCTTAACGTCCCAGACGTCCCAGTATAACCCATATGTCCTATACCTCCCTAACGTCCCAGACGTCCCAGATGTCCCATATGTCCCTTACGTCCCAGATGTTCCATATGTCCCTAAAGTCCCAGCCGTCCTAGATGTCTTATATGTCCCTAACGTCCCAGACGTCTCAGATCTCCCATATGTCCCTAACGTCCCAGACGTCCTAGATGTCCCTTATATGCTTAACGTCCCAGACGTCCCAGATGTCCCATATGCCAATAAGGTCCCAGACGTCCCAGATTTCCTATATGTCCCATATGTCCCTAATGTCCCAGGCGTCCCAGACCTCCCATATGTCCCATATGTCCCTAACGTCCAGGGCGTCCTAAATGTCCAATATGTCCTTAACGTCCCAGACGTCCCAGACGTCCTAGATGTGCCATATGTCCTAAACGTCCCAGACGTCTCAGATATCAGATATGTCCCATATGTCCCTAATGTCCCAGGCCTCCTAAATGTCCCATATGTCCTTAACGTCCCAGGCGTCCCAGATGTCCCATATGTCCATAACGTCCCAGACGTCCCAGATGTTTAATGTGTCCCATACGTCCCTAATGTCCCAGGCGTCCCAGATGTCCCATATGTCCCAAATGTCCCTAATGTCCCAGGCGTCCTAAATGTCCCATATGTCCTTAACGTTCCAGACGTCCCAGACGTCTTAGATGTCCCAAATGTCCTTAACGTGCCAGACGTCCCAGATGTCCCATATGTCCCATATGTTTCTAATGTCCCAGGCGTCCTAGACGTTCCATATGTCCCTAAGGTCCCAGACGTCCCAGATGTCCTATATATCCCATATGTCCTTAACGTTCCAGACGTCCCAGATGTCCCATATGTCCTTAACGTCCCAGACGTCCCAAATGTCTCATATGTCCCTAATGTTACAGGCGTCCTAAATGTCCCATATGTCCCTAACGTCCCAGACGTCCCAGACGCCCTAGATGTCCCATATGTCATTAACGTCCCGGACGTCCCAGATGTCCCATATGTCCCTAATGTCCCAGGCGTCCCAGATGTCCCATATGTCCCATATGTCCCTAATGTCCCAGGCGTCCCAGATGTCCCATATGTCCCATATGTTCCTAATGTCCCAGGCGTCCTAAATGTCCCATATGTCCTTAACGTCCCAGACGTCCCAGACGTCCTAGATGTCCCATATATCCTTAACGTCCCAGACGTCCCAGATATCCCATATAGCCTATATCTCCCTAACGTCCCAGACGTCCCAGATGTCCCATATGTCCCTAACGTCCCAGATGTTCCATATGTCCCTAACGTCCCAGATCTCCCATATGTCCCTAACATCCCAGACGTCCTAGGTGTCCCTTACATCCTAACGTCCCAGACGTCCCAGATGTCCCATATGTCAATAACGTCGCAGACGTCCCAGATGTCCTATATGTCCCATATATCCCTAATGTCCCAGGCGTCCCAGACATCCCATATGTCCCTAATGTCCAGGGCGTTTTAAATGTCCCAGATATCCTTAACGTCCCAGACGTTCCAGACGTCCTAGATGTCCCATATATCCTTAACTTCCCAGACGTCCCAGATATCCCATATGTCCCATATGTCCCTAATGTCCAGATCGTCCTAAATGTCCCATATCTTCTTAACGTCCCAGACGTCCCAGACGTCCTAGATGTCCCAAATGTCCTTAACTTCCCAGACGTCCCAGATGTCCCATATGTTTCATATGTTTCTAATGTCCCAGGCGTCCTAGATGTTCCATATGTCCCTAACGTACCAGACGTCCCAGATGTCCTAGATGTCTCATATGTCCTTAACGTCACAGACGTCCCAGATGTCCCATATGTACCTAACGTCCCAGACGTCCCAGATGTCCCATATGTCCCTAATATCCCAGGCGTAGTAAATGTCCTATATGTCCTTAACGTCCCAGACGTCCCAGACGCCCTAAATGTCCCATATGTCCTTAACGTCCCAGACGTCCCAGACGTCCTAGATGTCCCATACGTCCTTAACGTCCCAGACGTGCCAGATGTCCCATATGTCCCTAGCATCCCAGACGTCCCAGATATCCCATATGTCCTTAACGTCCCAGACGTCCCAGATGTCCCATATGTAACTAACGTCCCAGACGTCCCAGATGTCCCTTATATCCTTAACGTCCCAGACGTCCCAGATGTCCCATATGTCAATAACGTCCCAGACGTCCCAGATGTCCTATATGTCCCATATGTCCCTAATGTCCCAGGCGTCCCAGACCTCCCATATGTCCCATATGTCCCTAATGTCCAGGGCGTCCTAAATGTCCCATATGTCCTTAACGTCCCAGACGTCCCAGACGTCCTAGATGTCCCATATGTCCTTAACGTCCCAGACGTCCCAGATATCCCATATGTCCCATATGTCCCTAATGTCCAGGGCGTCCTAAATGTCCCATATTTCCTTAACGTCCCAGACGTCCCAGACGTCCTAGATGTCCCAAATGTCCTTAACGTTCCAGACGTCCCAGATGTCCCATATGTTTCATATGTTTCTAATGTCCCAGGCGTCCTAGATGTTCCATATGTCCCTAACGTCCCAGACGTCCCAGATGTCCTAGATGTCCCATATGTCCTTAACGTCCCAGACGTCCCAGATGTCCCATATGTCCCTAACGTCCCAGACGTCCCAGATGTCCCATATGTCCCTAATATCCCAGGCGTAGTAAATGTCCCATATGTCCTTAACGTCCCAGACGTCCCAGACGCCCTAGATGTCCCATATGTCCTTAACGTCCCAGACGTCCCAGACGTCCTAGATGTCCCATATGTTCTTAACGTCCCAGACGTCCCAGATGTCCCATATGTCCCAGGCAACCCCTACGTCCCAGATGTCCCATATGTCCTTAACGTCCCAAACGTCCCAGATGTCCCATATGTAACTAACGTCCCAGACGTCCCAGATGTCCCATATGTCCCATATGTCCCAGGCATCCCCTACGTCCCAGATGTCCCATATGTCCTTAACGTCCCAAACGTCCCAGATGTCCCATATGTAACTAACGTCCCAGACGTCCCAGACGTCCCAGATGTCCCATATGTCCCTAATATCCCAGGCGTAGTAAATGTCCCATATGTCCTTAACGTCCCAGACGTCCCAGACGCCCTAGATGTCCCATATGTCCTTAACGTCCCAGACGTCCCAGACGCCCTAGATGTCCCTTATGTCCTTAACGTCCCAGACGTCCCAGACGTCCTAGATGTCCCATATCCCCTTAACGTCCCAGACGTCCCAGATGTACCATATGTCAGTAACGTCTCAGACGTCCCAGATGTCCCATATGTCCCATATATCCCTAATGTCCCAGGCGTCCCAGATGTCCCATATGTCCCATATGTCCCTAATGTCCCAGACGTCCTAGATGTCCCATATGTCCTTAACGTCCCAGACGTCCCAGATGTACCATATGTCCTTAACGTCCCAGACGTCCCAGACGTCCTAGATGTCCTATATATCCTTAACGTCCCAGACGTCCCAGTATATCCCATATGTCCTATACCTCCCTAACGTCCCAGACGTCCCAGATGTCCCATATGTCCCTTACGTCCCAGATGTTCCATATGTCCCTAAAGTCCCAGCCGTCCTAGATGTCTTATATGTCCCTAACGTCCCAGACGTCTCAGATCTCCCATATGTCCCTAACGTCCCAGACGTCCTAGATGTCCCTTATATGCTTAACGTCCCAGACGTCCCAGATGTCCCATATGCCAATAAGGTCCCAGACGTCCCAGATTTCCTATATGTCCCATATGTCCCTAATGTCCCAGGCGTCCCAGACCTCCCATATGTCCCATATGTCCCTAACGTCCAGGGCGTCCTAAATGTCCAATATGTCCTTAACGTCCCAGACGTCCCAGACGTCCTAGATGTGCCATATGTCCTAAACGTCCCAGACGTCTCAGATATCAGATATGTCCCATATGTCCCTAATGTCCCAGGCCTCCTAAATGTCCCATATGTCCTTAACGTCCCAGGCGTCCCAGATGTCCCATATGTCCATAACGTCCCAGACGTCCCAGATGTTTAATGTGTCCCATACGTCCCTAATGTCCCAGGCGTCCCAGATGTCCCATATGTCCCAAATGTCCCTAATGTCCCAGGCGTCCTAAATGTCCCATATGTCCTTAACGTTCCAGACGTCCCAGACGTCTTAGATGTCCCAAATGTCCTTAACGTGCCAGACGTCCCAGATGTCCCATATGTCCCATATGTTTCTAATGTCCCAGGCGTCCTAGACGTTCCATATGTCCCTAAGGTCCCAGACGTCCCAGATGTCCTATATGTCCCATATGTCCTTAACGTTCCAGACGTCCCAGATGTCCCATATGTCCTTAACGTCCCAGACGTCCCAAATGTCTCATATGTCCCTAATGTTACAGGCGTCCTAAATGTCCCATATGTCCCTAACGTCCCAGACGTCCAAGACGCCCTAGATGTCCCATATGTCATTAACGTCCCGGACGTCCCAGATGTCCCATATGTCCCTAATGTCCCAGGCGTCCCAGATGTCCCATATGTCCCATATGTCCCTAATGTCCCAGGCGTCCCAGATGTCCCATATGTCCCATATGTTCCTAATGTCCCAGGCGTCCTAAATGTCCCATATGTCCTTAACGTCCCAGACGTCCCAGACGTCCTAGATGTCCCATATATCCTTAACGTCCCAGACGTCCCAGATATCCCATATAGCCTATATCTCCCTAACGTCCCAGACGTCCCAGATGTCCCATATGTCCCTAACGTCCCAGATGTTCCATATGTCCCTAACGTCCCAGATCTCCCATATGTCCCTAACATCCCAGACGTCCTAGGTGTCCCTTACATCCTAACGTCCCAGACGTCCCAGATGTCCCATATGTCAATAACGTCGCAGACGTCCCAGATGTCCTATATGTCCCATATATCCCTAATGTCCCAGGCGTCCCAGACATCCCATATGTCCCTAATGTCCAGGGCGTTTTAAATGTCCCAGATATCCTTAACGTCCCAGACGTTCCAGACGTCCTAGATGTCCCATATATCCTTAACTTCCCAGACGTCCCAGATATCCCATATGTCCCATATGTCCCTAATGTCCAGATCGTCCTAAATGTCCCATATCTTCTTAACGTCCCAGACGTCCCAGACGTCCTAGATGTCCCAAATGTCCTTAACTTCCCAGACGTCCCAGATGTCCCATATGTTTCATATGTTTCTAATGTCCCAGGCGTCCTAGATGTTCCATATGTCCCTAACGTACCAGACGTCCCAGATGTCCTAGATGTCTCATATGTCCTTAACGTCACAGACGTCCCAGATGTCCCATATGTACCTAACGTCCCAGACGTCCCAGATGTCCCATATGTCCCTAATATCCCAGGCGTAGTAAATGTCCTATATGTCCTTAACGTCCCAGACGTCCCAGACGCCCTAAATGTCCCATATGTCCTTAACGTCCCAGACGTCCCAGACGTCCTAGATGTCCCATACGTCCTTAACGTCCCAGACGTCCCAGATGTCCCATATGTCCCTAGCATCCCAGACGTCCCAGATGTCCCATATGTCCTTAACGTCCCAGACGTCCCAGATGTCCCATATGTAACTAACGTCCCAGACGTCCCAGATGTCCCATATGTCCCATATGTCCCATATGTCCCTAATGTCCCAGGCGTCCCAGATGTCCTATATGTCCCATATGTCCCTAATGTCCCAGGCGTTCTAAATGTCCCATATGTCTTTAACGTCCCAGACGTCCCAGACGTCCCAGATGTCCCATATGTCCCATATGTCCCATATGTCCCTAATGTCCCAGGCGTCCCAGATGTCCTATATGTCCCATATGTCCCTAATGTCCCAGGCGTCCCAGATGTCCTATATGTCCCATATGTCCCTAATGTCCCAGGCGTTCTAAATGTCCCATATGTCCTTAACGTCCCAGACGTCCCAGATGTCCCATATGTCCCTAATGTACCAGGCGTCCTTAACGTCCCAGACGTCCCAGACGCCCTAGATGCCCCATACGTCATTAACGCCGCGGACGTCCCAGATGTCCAATATGTCCCTAACGTCCCAGACGTCCCAGATGACCCACATGTCCCATATGTCCCTAATGTCCGAGGCGTACCAGATGTCCCATATGTCCCATATGTCCCTAATGTCCCAGGCGTCCTAAATGTCCCATATGTCCTTAACGTCCCAAACGTCCCAGACGTCCTAGTTGTCCAATATGTCCTTAAAGTCCCAGACGTCCCAGATGTCCCATATGTCTCATGTGTCCCTAATGACCCAGGCGTCCTAGATGTTCCATATGTCCCTAACGTCCAAGACGTCCTAAATGTCCCATATGTCCCTAACGTTTTAGAGGTCCCAGCTGTCCCGTATGTACCTAACGTCCCTGACGTCTCAGACGTCCTAGATGTCCCATATGTCCCTAACGTCCCAGACGTCCCAGATGTCCCATATGTCCCACATGTCCCTAATGTCCCAGGCGTCCCAGATGTCGCATATGTCCCATATGTCCCTAATGTCCCAGGCGTCCTAAATGTCACATATGTCCATAACGTCCCAGACGTCCCAGACGCCCTAGATGTCCCATATGCCCTTAACGTCCCAGACGTCCCAGACGTCTCAAATGTCCCATATGTTCCATATGTCCCTAATGTCCCAGGCGTCTCAGATGTCCCATATGTCCCATATGTCCCTAACGTCCTAGGCGTCCTAAATGTCCCATATGTCCTTAACGTCCCAGACGTCCCGGACGTCCTAAATGTCGCATATGTCTCTAACGTCCCAGACGTCTCAGCTGTCCCGTATGTCCCTAACGTCCCAGACGTCCGAGATGTCCTAGATGTCCCATATGTCTCTAACGTCACAGACGTCCTAAATGTCCTATATATTCCTAACGTCCCAGATGTCCCATATGTCCCTAAAGTCCCAGACGTCCCAGATGTCCCATATGTCCTTAACGTCCCAGACGTCCCATATGACCCATATGTCCCTAACGTAACGGACGTCCCAGATGTCCCAAAGGTCTTATATATCCCTAATGTCCCACGCGTATTAGATGTCCCATATGTCCCATATGTCCCTAATGTGGCAGGCGTCCTAAATGTCAAATATTTCTTTAACGCCCCGGACGTCCCAGACGTCCTAAATGTCCCATATATCCTTAACGTCCCAGACGTCCTAGATGTCCTATATGTCCCATATGTCCCTAACGTCCCAGACGTCCCAGATGTCCCATATGTCCCATATGTCCCTAATGTCCCAGGCGTCCTAGATATTCCATATGTCCCTAACGTCCCAGACATCCTAAATGTCCCATATGTCCCTAACGTCCCAGACGTCCCAGATGTCCCATATGTCTATAACGTCCCAAATGTCCCAGACGTCCAAAATGCGCCATATGTCCTTAATGTCCCAGACGTCCTAGATGTCCCATATGTCCCTAACGTCCCAGACGTCTCAGACGTCCTAGATGTACCATATGTCCCTAACGTCCCAGACGTCCTAGATGTCCCATATGTCCCTAACGTCCCAGACGTCTCAGACGTCCTAGATGTCCTATATGTCCCTAACGTCCCAGACGTGACAGATGTCCCATATGTCCCTAACGTCTCAGACGTCCCAGATGTCCCATATCTCCTTAACGTCCCAGACGTCCCAGATGTCCCATATGTCTCATATGTCCCTAATGTCCCAGCCGTCCCAGATGTCCCATATGTCCCTAATGTCCCAGGCGCCCTAATTGTCCCATATGTCCTTAACGTCCCAGACGTCCCAAATGTCCCATATGTCCCATATGTCCCTAATGTCCCAGGCGCCCTAAATGTCCCATATGTCCTTAACGTCCCAGACGTCCCAGACGTCCTAGATGTCCCATATGTCCTTAACGTCCCAGACGTTTCAGATGTCCCATATGTCTCTAACGTCCCAGACGTCCCATATGTCCCATATGTCCCATATGTCCCTAATGTCCCAGGCGCCCTAAATGTCCCATATGTCCTTAACGTCCCAGACGTCCCAGACGTCCTAGATGTCCCATATGTCCTTAACGTCCCAGACGTTTCAGATGTCCCATATGTCTCTAACGTCCCAGACGTCCCATATGTCCCATATGTCCCATATGTCCTTAATGTCCCAGGCGTCCCAGATGTCCCATATGTCCCTAACGTACCAGACGTCCTAGATGTCCCATATACCCTTAACGTCCCAGACGTCCCAGATATACCATATGTCCTATATCTCAATAACGTCCCAGACGTCCCAGATGTCCCATATGTCCCTAACGTCCCAGATGCTCCATATGTCCCTAACGTCCCAGACGTCCTAGATGTCCTATATGTCCCTAACGTCCCAGACGTCCCAGATATCCCATATGTCCCTAACGTCCCAGACGTCCTAGATGTCCCTTATATCCTTAACGTCCCAGACGTCCCAGATGTCCCATATGTCCCTAAAGTCCCAGACGTCCCAGATGTCCTATATGTCCCATATGTCCCTAATGTCCCAGGCGTCCCAGATTTCCCATATGTTCCAAATGTCCCTAATGTCCCAGGCGTCCTAAATGTCCCATATGTCCTTAACGTCCCAGACGTCCCAGACGTCCTAGATGTCCCAAATGTCCTTAATGTCCCAGACGTCCCAGATGTCCCATATGTCTCTAGCATCCCAGACGTCCTAGATGTCCCATATACCCTTAACGTCCCAGACGTCCCAGATATACCATATGTCCTATATCTCAATAACGTCCCAGACGTCCCAGATGTCCCATATGTCCCTAACGTCCCAGATGCTCCATATGTCCCTAACGTCCCAGACGTCCTAGATGTCCTATATGTCCCTAACGTCCCAGACGTCCCAGATATCCCATATGTCCCTAACGTCCCAGACGTCCTAGATGTCCCTTATATCCTTAACGTCCCAGACGTCCCAGATGTCCCATATGTCCCTAAAGTCCCAGACGTCCCAGATGTCCTATATGTCCCATATGTCCCTAATGTCCCAGGCGTCCCAGATTTCCCATATGTTCCAAATGTCCCTAATGTCCCAGGCGTCCTAAATGTCCCATATGTCCTTAACGTCCCAGACGTCCCAGACGTCCTAGATGTCCCAAATGTCCTTAACGTCCCAGACGTCCCAGATGTCCCATATGTTTCATATGTTTTTAATGTCCCAGGCGTCCTAGATGTTCCACATGTCCCTAACGTCCCAGACGTCCCAGATGTCCTAGATGTCCCATATGTCCTTAACGTCCCAGACGTCCCAGATGTCCCATATGTTCCTAACGTCCCAGACGTCCCAGATGTCCTATATGTCCCTAATATCCCAGGCGTAGTAAATGTCCCATATGTCCTTAACGTCTCAGACGTCCCAGACGTCCTAGATGTCCCATATGTCCTTAATGTCCCAGACGTCCCAGATGTCCCATATGTCTCTAGCATCCCAGACGTCCCAGATGTCCCATATGTCCTTAACGTCCCAGACGTCCCAGATGTCCCATATGTAACTAACGTCCCAGACGTCCCAGATGTTCCATATGTCCTATATGTCCCTAATGTCCCAGGCGTCCCAGATGTCCCATATGTCCCATATATCCCTAATGTCCCAGGCGTCCTAAATGTCCCAAATGTCCTTAACTTCCCAGACGTCCAAGACGTCCTAGATGTCCCATATGTCCTTAACGTCCCAGACGTCCCAGATGTACCATATGTCCCTAACGTCCCAGGCGTCCCAGATGTCCCATATGTCACATATGTCCCTAATGTCCCAGGCGTCCCAGATTTCCCATATGTCCCATATGTCCCTTATGTCCGAGGCGTCCTAAATGTCCCATATGTCCTTAACGTCCCAGACGTCCCAGACGTCCTAGATGTCCCATATGTCCTTAACGTCCCAGACGTCCCAGATGTCCCATATGTCCAATGTGTCCCTAATGTCCCAGGCGTCCTAGATGTTCCATATGTCCCTAACGTCCAAACCGTCCTAAATGTGCCATATGTGCATAACGTCCCAGACGTCCCAGCGGTCCCGTATGTCCCTAACGTCCCTGACCTTCCAGACGTCCTAGATGTCCCATATGTCCCTAACGTCCCAGGCGTCCTAGATGTCCTATATGTCCTTAACGTCCCAGACGTCCCAGATGTCCTATATGTCCGACATGTCCCTAATGTCCCAGGCGTCCCAGATGTCCCATATGTCCCATATGTCCCTAATATCCCGGGCGTCCTAAATGTCCCATATGTCCATAACGTCCCAGACGTCTCAGCTGTCCCGTATGTCCCTAACGTCTCAGACGTCCGAGATGTCCTAGATGTCCCATATGTTTCTAACGTCACAGACGTCCTAGATGTCCTATATGTTCCTAACGTCCCAAATGTCCAATATGTCCCTAAAGTCCCAGACATCCCAGATGTCCCATATGTCTCTAACGTCCCAGACGTCCTAGATGTTACATATGTCCTTAACGTACCAGACGTCCCAGATGACCCATACGTCCCTAACGTCCCAGACGTCCCAGATGTCCCAAAGGTCTTATATATCCCTAATGTCCCAGGCGTATTAGATGTCCCATATGTCCCTAATGTGCCAGGCGTCTTAAATGTCCCATATGTCCTTAACGTCCCGGACGTCCCAGACGTCCTAGATGTCCCATATGTCCTTAACGTCCCAGACGTCCCAGATGTGTCATATGTCCCTTACGTCCCAGACGTCCCAGATGGCCCATATGTCCCATATGTCCCTAATGTCCCACACGTCCTAAATGTCCCATATGTCCCTAACGTCCCAGACGTCCCAGATGTCCCATATGTCCTTAACGTCCCAGACGTCCCGGACGTCCTAAATTTCCCATATGTCCCTAACGTCCCAGACGTCCCAAATGTCCCATATGTCCTTAACGTCCCAGACGTCCCGGACGTCCTAAATGTCCCATATGTCTATAATGTCCCAGACGTCCTAGATGTCCCATATGTCCCTAACGTCCCAGACGTCCCAGATGTCCCACATGTCCTTAACGTTCCAGACGTCCCGGACGTCCTAAATGTCCCACATGTCCCTAATGTCCCAGACGTCCCAGATGTCCCATATGTCCTTAACGTCCCAGACGTCCCGGACGTCCTAAATGTCCCATATGCCCCTAACGTCTCAGACGTCCCAGATGTCCCATATGTCCCTAACGTCCCAGACGTCCTAAATGTCCCATATGTCCCTAACGTCCCAGACGTCCCAGATGTCCCATATGTCCTTAACGTCCCAGACGTCTCAGACGTCCCAGATGTCCCATATGTCCTTAACGTCCCAGACGTCCCGGACGTCCTAAATGTCCCATATGCCCCTAACGTCTCAGACGTCCCATATGTCCCATATGTCCCTAACGTCCCAGACGTCTCAGACGTCCTAGATGTCCCATATGTCCCTAACGTCCCAGACGTCCTAAATGTCCCATATGTCCCTAACGTCCCAGACGTCCCAGATGTCCCATATGTCCTTAACGTCCCAGACGTCCCGGACGTCCTAAATGTCCCATATGCCCCTAACGTCTCAGACGTCCCAGATGTCCCATATGTCCTTCACGTCCCAGACGTCCCAGATGTTTCATATGTCTCATATGTCCCTAATGTCCCAGGCGTCCCAGTTGTCCCATATGTCCCATATGTCCCTAATGTCCCAAAAGTTTTAAATGTCCCATATGTCCCTAACGTTTCAGACGTCCCAGACGTCCTAGATGTCCCATATGTCCTTAACGTCACAAACGTCCCAGAAGTCCCATATGTCTCTAACGTCCCAGACGTCCCTTATGTCCCATATGTCCCATATGTCCTTAATGTCCCAGACATCCTAGATGTCCCATACATCCTTAACGTCCCAGACGTCCCAGATATCCCATATGTCCTTAACGTCCCAGACGTCCCAGATGTGCCATATGTCTCATATGTCCCTAATGTCCCAGGAGTCCCAGATGTCCCATATGTCCCATATGTCCCAGGCGTCCTAAATGTCCCATATGTCCTTAACTTCCCAGACGTCCCAGACGCCCTAGATGTCCCATATGTCATTAACGTCCCGGACGTCCCAGATGTCCCATATGTTCCTAACGTCCCAGACGTCCTAAATGTCCCATATGTCCCATATGTTTCTAATGTCCCAGGCGTCCTAGATGTTCCATATGTCCCTAACATCCCAGACGTCCCAGATGTCCTAGATGTCCCATATGTCCTTAACGTCCCAGACGTCCCAGATGTCCCATATGTCCTTAACGTCCCAGACGTCCCAGATGTCCCATATGTCCCTAATGTCCCAGGCGTCCTAAATGTCCCATATGTCCTTAACGTCCCAGACGTCCCAGACGCCCTAGATGCCCCATACGTCATTAACGTCGCGAACGTCCCAGATGTCCAATATGTCCCTAACGTCCCAGACGTCCCAGATGTCCCACATGTCCCATATGTTCCTAATGTCCGAGGCGTACCAGATGTCCCATATGTCCCATATGTCCCTAATGTCCCAGGCGTCCTAAATGTCCCATATGTCCTTAACGTCCCAAACGTCCCAGACGTCCTAGATGTCCAATATGTCCTTAAAGTCCTAGACGTCCCAGATGTCCCATATGTCTCATGTGTCCCTAATGACCCAGGCGTCCTAGATGTTCCATATGTCCCTAACGTCCAAAACGTCCTAAATGTCCCATATGTCCCTAACGTTTTAGAGGTCCCAGCTGTCCCGTATGTACCTAACGTCCCTGACGTCTCAGACGTTCTAGATGTCCCATATGTCCCTAACGTCCCAGACGTCCCAGATGTCCCATATGTCCCACATGTCCCGAATGTCCCAGGCGTCCCAGATGTCGCATATGTCCCATATGTCCCTAATGTCCCAGGCGTCCTAAATGTCACATATGTCCATAACGTCCCAGACGTCCCAGACGCCCTAGATGTCCCATATGCCCTTAACGTCCCAGACGTCCCAGACGTCTCAAATGTCCCATATGT